>JAQGEP010000023.1:0-335868 GCA_028476805.1 Acrocalymma vagum
GGGGGAAGGGGTGGTGTCTCCACCCTATTGTCCCTACAATGGAAAACACAATTTAACTTTGGATCTTTAGGGTACTTCTCTCCTAAACATCGTACAATAAGTAAAAAAAAAAGAATTTTCCTCACGAAATCTTCCATCGTTCTATACCCACACGCTCACAAAACTAAACCTCAACTCCAAAACAATTCCCCCAAACAACCAAACACAAAACAGCGCTTTAGGAAGAAAAGTCATCCTAACATAAACGAGTACGTCTGAAGGAGTCACCTAAAGCAAATCAAATTATTATCTAGTTCGGTCCCGCCATGTAGGTCCTTATAACCCCAAATAAACTAATCAGTCATACATCCTGTAATAGGCTGTTAGGAGTAGTTATATATCTAGTCCAAGTACGTGTTAAATTATAGACACACTAGGTAGTAGCACTTAGTAACTTTATAAGTATTAAGTACATATTTCTCGATATTATATAGTTTAGCGTAGGCTAGACTCGTCTCCGTAGAAGTTAGGCTAGGTAGGCCATCAGAATGGCCATCAAGGCCATTAACACTCTCCCGACCTCCTCGCCAATCTGGGACTTCTCGTACAAAACTGTAAGTGGCTCCATGATTATAGGTGGGTGGGGGATAGAGACAGAGAAAGAGTATAAGGAGAAGCGGAAGTGGAAGCGGAAGCACAAACAGAACCGCATAGGTGGACTGTTCGGTTTCCCTGGCTGATCCGTTTTGTTGTCCTAACTGAGATTGTCTGGATGGGTCTTCGCATTGCGGCGGTAGGTATATTGTGATATGACCAGATCCCATTTCACTAAGGATTGCTTTTTTTTTACTCGGTAGTTGTGATATGACCAGATCCCATTCCACTAAGGATTGCTTTTTTTTTACTCGGTAGTTGTGGTTGCATGAGCCTTGTTTTCATGCAGTATGATATATAGCTTGCTGTTGTGTATGATTCAGGGGTTTTCGACATCTTGACCTGCTCTTGCTGCTCTGAGGCGTGATCGGTTAGCACGTATGTTTTTGGTGCTGCCTCAAAGCCCTCGTTCTCTAGACCACCCGCTGGAATTTTGGTGCAAGAAATGTCCTCATTTCTTGCTAATATCCTCTTCGCTGATACATTATGTACCATGGCTGTTTGGAAGACCTTGAAGCAGTTTGGCTAGCTCTGCGAGGTGCGAGATATCGATGCGTGGTGAGGCGGCACATGAATCCGATGGACATCCTTACTCTCCTATCTTTCCAGGGAGGGCCCAAATTCAGGAGTCAGACAAGCCTTCCATAGGCCATCTGACATCATTGTCCCCGAATGCGATCCGTCGCTCCTATCGTACCGGCAGGTCCTTTCTCGCGGATCAATCAACATTGTCTCAAAAGAATCCGTTATAGCTTCAAAAGAAATCGTGTCCAACTCCAACCCAATCAATACCAACTCCCCACCCTCCCCACCATATACAAAAACAGCCCCGTTACCCCAACCAACGCAACATTAAGCCCCCAATCCACAACTCTCCCCGCCGTCGACTCTCCTCTCTCCCTCGACAACGACTCGACATCCCTTCGAATCGTACTTGCCATCTCTTTAATATCTTCCACCTCGTCTAGTAGATTCTCAATGTCGTGGGCTGTGTTTGTGGTTGTGGTGTGGATGGCGGATATGCTGGTTTGCAGGTATCTGAATTCCCTTTGCATTTCCTCTTGGAGGGCTCGAAGGGCTTGAATGTCGGCTTGGACGGATATGATGATTCCGCGTATGGTGGGTCGGGGGGCGGGTTCGGGGTCTGAGATGCTGGGTGGGATGATGCTGTTGTATGAACGGGGTGGTGAAGCAAGGAGTGGGGTGTTTGACATGTTGATTCGTGATTTGCTGGACGAAGTGGAAATAAGTGGTTCAAGGTGGCGACGAAGAATTGATTGAGTGCAATTATCCTATGTGGCTGAGGGGAAGATAATTGTTGATGAATGGACCACGAAGGTAATGGGATTGCCCGGGTTCTGATCGAGGAGGTATCTTGGGACGAATTTAAGTGAAGAAAAAATCAAGGGTATAGGGATTTCTGGGTTGCCAGTCAGAATGTATCTTTTGGGTCTGTGTTTGGTTGGGAAGTCGATACCTTGGATAGATGTTGGCACGGTACTGCCCAACCACAGGAATATCATCCATGGATATCATATGCTTCTCAGTCAGTAGCGCAAACTTGTCCTCTACTTAGCATACTCACACTACCTGAATTTTGATGGGGATAGCGATTTCATTTAAAGCACAACAGAGTTTTTTTTTTTGTGCTTCCTGTATGCCACTATTCTTTTGTGATATGGTATGCCATTACCTGAAGCCATCTCTTTCTTGTAGCTCATCGACGCTGTCTTTGAAGCCTTCCTGGATGACTGTTGCTCTTGTCTGCCTCACAGGGTTTCTCATGACTTGCAGCGCTTGTGTTCCCGCATCTGCTCCTGTGCCATCTGCCTTGGGACTTCCAGTCCTGTCACGGCACCGGCTTCGCAGCGGGAGATTGAACCCACCAGTCCGACGAGCTCAATTTGTGCTTCAAATGGATCCATGAGTTCAAGATGCGATACGCTTGTTGAGTTTCGTTGACAAATGCCCGGGGAAGGAAGTAGGACGGTTCGCCTGCCTTTTCTCCATCCCAGTCAATTCCGTCGGCAATGACACGCTTCAAAAGGAGCTTAATGTGATTTGACTGTATCATTAAGCGAGGAGCCAATTCATGGACAGGTATTCCCGAGTACTTGTGTTGTTTTCGCTCCAGCTCCCCCTTCCACGCCCTCTCTACACTAACCCAAAACACCACCAAGTCCACAAACCATTATAACCATCACCAAATAATCACACAGCAACCCTACCCCCACGGACCCTTACTAACTTTACTCTTCAAACTTAAACACCTCATATTCGATACTCTCATTCATGCTACACAATCCATAACGTCTTCTTGGTTAATTTAGAAGCCAGTGTTAATCAGTAAAAAGAGGAACAAGAAAAGCGAAAATTAATAAAATAATTGTTAGGCCCTAAAGCGCCATCCCCAACCCAAGTCGCTCCGAACCCAATTCCGATCTGATGTCGTCCCTTGAAGGGAAATAGAATAAAGTAAAAGGTAATCGAAAGGACTCCATCACCAATGCAAAATATCACATCAATCATACGAAAACTACAAGGACTCCAAAACATGGCTCAGACGCAAAGCGCACAGCTGCTCCTCCACACCTTTGAGACCCCCTCCAATTCCAATCCCACTCGTGCGATGATGCAATGCCAAATACTCAATGCATCTCATGTGAAGAACTCCATTTTGAGAAGAAGAAGAACCAGACACCGTCTCGTTTCCTTTCCAGCCTGGCCTCTCCCTATATCTCCTTTTTCCCTCACCTCGAAGAAACAGATGAAACCGATGATTTCTGGTGGCAACTGATGTTCGCTCATGCCAAATACCTATACGAATCAAGCTTGGCGCCATCAATCCGCTCAAGATACTCGCGCTCAATTAGCGACTCGATGCGCTTCTTAATCATGTTGACTTCGGGTTTGAATTGGCCTGCGAGTTGGCTGAGAGTTTCAAGCACGAGCTGCTGGTGGTTGAGTTCTTTCCTTTGTCTGGAGGTGACGATTAGCACATAGTTCCATATAGTGAACTCAGGGAAACGCGTATGAAAGAAAAACGTACTTCATGATTCGCACGATGGCAGCCTCAATGCAGAATTGCCTGGAATCATCATTCTTCTTCTCCGTCTCGCGTCGTTCGCGATCACTCTCAACCTTGTTGCCACTACTAACAACGCCAACCTTGATCTTGACAAACTTGCCATTGAAGCCCTCGTTGAACGAGAACCTGTCCGAAGCCTTGACGTCCTTGGACATGGGCTCTTTGATGAGGATACGAGTTTTTGGAGCAACAGCGAGCGACTGCAGGTTGCGAACAAGGTCGTTGTGAGGGATGCTGGTCTGCGCTTGAATCTCTTCAAAGGTAAGGTGTTGGCCGGCGGGTAGGTCGTTGAAGAGAAGTAAAATGACCATGGCATAGGTAGACACGTTGAGGTCATGGCGGCGCTCTTTGTAAGAGCCGTCTTTCTGTTGAACCATGGGGAATACTGCTTTGATGTCGGCGGATCCCATATTGGGCAGCCAGGTAAGTTGCCGTCCAGAGTGCTTTTCGTTGTAATACTTCTCGAAGCCGCGCTTAATCTTATCAACAGCAGGCGGAAAGACGCACCGCGGCCGTTTGCTCTCGTCCTCGTCGGTCGCACCACCCATGGTCTCCAGCGGCCAGGTCATACTTGTTAGAACGTTGATTGCCAACTCGATGCGCTTTGGGTCTTTGTCGCCGAGACCCTCTACACGCTTTTTGTAACCGGCTGTCAGCTCTTCTGATATCGTCATATCCTTGAACATGGCTTCTAGCTTGAGCGTAAAGTTGTTTCCGAGTTCGATCTTCATCTTGGAAATCATCTGCTTTTCCACTTCGTTGCTGATGGATTTGTTCATCAACAGCCGTCGGCAAAGATGCTTCTTGTAATACCTCTCGAACAAGTCTTTGTCCTGGATATACCGTAGGAGGATGATGGCTTTGTCTAGCACCACATCGATTTCTGTTTCCGTCTTGCCCTTGATGCCCTTTTTCATGTTTTCGTCGATGAAAAGGGAAATGTACTCGGAAGATCGCGGGAAGGTGGCTGAGTTGATAAAGTCAGCGAAACTTCGTGTTAGGGCTGTCTGTAGCAAGTTATCTGCGTCGAATGAATCTCTCCATATCTTATCAAACTTGTCTTTTAGCACCAAAACGTCCTCGACCCACTTTATGGCGGCGACTGTCTGCTGGTTAAGACTCTTTTCAGGTGCCGAAGCTTTGCCTTTTTCAGCTCCAGCGTCGGCAGCAGGCGCTGTAGCAGTAGATGCAGCAATGGCATCACTGTTGATTTCTGTTCCAAGGTCTACGATACGCTTTTGAATCGCACGTGTAATTTCTGACTTTTTCTCGTCTACCCGTTTGTTCAAGTCGTAGACTAAATGGAGCTCATCCAGCCGATCGTTGTCAATCATGAACTCGACGCCGCTTTCCATTTCGACCACTTCTCGGATGCGATTTTTTATAAGTTCGTCTTCCACAACTTTTTGAATCTTTGGCGCCGTGCTGTCAAGCAGCGTCGACTTGCAGCGTTCGTCCTCTTCGTATATCCTCCGCCGTGCGCGCCTGCAGTATCCGCCTGCGTCAGAATCTCGCAGCATAAGCTCTGATTCGGCCCTATAGAACTCCCTGCTAGTATCGAGATACTCTCGCTCAAATGAGACATTGTATAAGCGCTGCTCCTCCGACTCCAACTCATCCTCATGCAGGCCCTCCAGCATGTAGACACAAGACTTGATTAGCGATTTGTCGATGACATCCCCATCGCGCTCCATTTGTATCTGCTCCAATATCACATGGTTGAGCAGGCCGAGAATTGCCCGGGAGTCGATCTCAGAGATGGGCGAGTTGAGGATTTCGTCGCGGAACAGCACCATGGCGGCAGTGTAAATTGAGGGACGGCGGTGATCCTGGCAGTAAACACGGTCCATGTACATGAGCACATCTGCCAACATGCTCATGCAGACCTGATGGTCACCCCACGCCTGCTTAAGACCTTTGAGAAATCTCTCTCCCGCCACACGCCGTTCGTTGGCTATTGATCCGCCACTCAGAGTCTGGGAGCTTGCAAGGAGATTTGGGGAGAGGAGCTGCTGGATGCCTGCGCGGACCTCGCTGCTCAACCATCGGCGCTCAAACTCGTGAACCTTGTGGTAAAGCTCCTCACCCTTCTTTTTGAGAACGATACGGTATGCATGGCGATAAAGCTCTTCGTATGACAACTTGGAGGCATTTTTTGTGTGGATTTCTTGGAAGGCAGCTTCGATGATGCCCCAGGTGTTTTCAAAATCGATCTCATCGGTGTGGAGGCCCTATGGGATGGCGGTTAGCTGGGAGGTCTGTGGGCGAAGGAGTTGGGAGTGGAGTAGGTGGGATGTAAGTATATCAAACTTACCCTGCGCGGCGGTCGAATGCGCTGCCTGCCTCGTCCAGCAATCATGGTTCCTTCGGAGTGCCCTCGTGGCGTAGATTGTGTCTGTATGGCCTGGCTGGGAAATCAATAGAGCGGTGCGGGTGGTCTGACCGAGAAGTGCAAAGAAGGAGGCGGCCAAAAGTGCGGAGTGCCGGGGCGCGGCGTGAGGCTGATGGTATGGTCTGTAGGTAGCTCGGAGGCGGCGGGGTCGTGTTTGCAGGCTCAATGGACCAGCAGAGGCAGCAAGACAGCGAGGAGACCAGCGTTGCAGCGAGAGAAGAGACGGCAACAGCTCCGGACCATGGAGAGAAGAGCAGGGCAGAGTCACGGGCGGAGGAGGAGGCTCGCAAGGAACGACGGGGAGGAATGGGCGTGGTTGGTTGGCTGCATTCAGATGACGAAGTTGGCCGACATAGGACATGGGACATGGGAGCCAAAACGCCAAGACCAGATCACAGAATGAAAGAAGGAACGAAGATGAGGAAGAAAGAAAGCCTCATTCTTTACCTTCACCATCCCCATCACCATCGCCTTTCACCTCTGCTGCACCCCTTGCGTCCCTGGATATAGCTTGGCGAAATATAGACACCTGCCTACTCATCATGCCCTCCTCCTCTTCCGCCTCCCTCCTCCGCAGCGCTGTCGCCGCCGTCCGTTCACAACCTCCACACTTTTCTCCCGCATCCACAAAACCATTCCCCGGCCTCATTCCTGCGCCGAAACGGTTCTTCCATGCGCCGCGAACGTTTCCAGCTGCTCGTCCTCTCCCCAAGTCCCCTATACTCTCCAGGGCCCGCGCCGTCTCCTTCACTCCAGTGCGGTGCGAATCAACAACCTCCACCCAAGCTCCCGAAACGCGACTTGACCGCGACCAAGTGCCCGCCTACGAGCTCACCTTTACATGCAAAGTCTGCAGCACCCGCTCGTCGCATCGCCTGTCCAAGCAGGGCTATCATCATGGGACCGTCTTGATTTCGTGTCCCGGCTGCAAGAACCGCCACCTGATTGCTGATCACCTCAAGGCAAGTCAGTCGAACCTCTAGTGTAATTATTTCTGACACCTCCCTGCATAGATCTTCTCTGACAAGTCTGTCACCATCGAAGACCTCATGCGCGAAAAGGGCAATCTTGTCAAGCGCGGCTCTCTGAGCGCAGAAGGCGATGTCGAGTTCTGGGAAGATGGTACGACTACGGAACGGTCCTCGCATTTCCATCCCAACTCGTCTCCCGATGGTGCAGAGAAACTGAGCGATGCTGCTAAAGCAAAGGCAGAGAATCCCACCGACGGGAGCGAGCCCAAAGCATAACGGCGCAAGAGCTAGCATAACGACAACTTTGTATTATAGCCATTTACGACCTGTACACTTATGTAAGAATATTTCAAGAAGAAGATATTGTAGCAGATAGACGCATATAGACGGTTGGGACACTGTCCCCCAAAAAGCTTGTTATAAGCGAGCAGTTTCTCCGAGACAGGAGCAGAGCAAGACAGTCTTTCCCCAGCAGGAAGCAAACTGAAAACCCAAGGGAAACCACTAGAATAGGATCACAATATACCATGTCAAAGTCCAGGGCTTTTCATTCCCTACTTTTCCATTTTGATTGACTTCCAAGCGCAAGACACAATATCCATACAATAGGTGCTAGGTACTAAGCATAAGTACCTTCAACAACCACACACTACCCATCTACCCATATATCCACACTACACACCAAACCAAACATTAATCTCACCCCCATCCCCTACAACGCACCCACTGCCCCCTAAACACCCACCACAAACGCCCCCCAAGCCACCAAATCCACCGTACAAACCCTTATCCTATGCCACCCGACCCATTCCCTAACATCCCTCTCCGCACTCCCCACCTCACCCACCTCCCCCTTCTCCGCACTAACACACATCGCAACAAGCCTCGCCACGCTCCCAGCGACCAGTGGCACAAACGCATAATGCGCCAGCACAGCCGCGAGACCGACGCGGTAAGCCAATTTGGTGGACGCGGGGGTAGACACCGGGAACGGGAAGAGAAGGATGTTAGCCAGGGAAGATACCAGGGACACGGTGTTGAGCGATATAACGGACCACACGCCTGTGGTGAAGAAATTGGTGAACCAGATGGGGATTAGGGTTTGTTTTGCTGTTGCGATGGGTTGTGTCCTGGAGGCGTCGTCGCGGGTTTCTTTGCTGGAGGTAGGGGATTGGGGAGGTATGGCGTTTTTTGCGAGGGCCAGGGTTAGAGCGCTGCGGGTTGAGGGCGTCCGGAGGAAGGAGGAGACGGTTAGGTTTTCCATCCACGCGTGGGTTAGGGAGGCGGTTGTGCCGAGGAGGGGGGCGATGCGGAGGAGGGCGAGGCTGGCTGGGGAGAGGGAGAGCGTGAGGGGGAGACCGAGGAGTGTGGTTGTGGACATTTTTTCTAAGCGTTTTTGGTTGGGTGGTGGGTTGTTTTGGTGGTGATGATGTTGTTGATGTATAGGACGGAACAGATGGAAGAGTAAGGTATATGTATCTCTACTTATTCAAGCACGTACTAAGCACCCTCAACGAAACAAAACAAAACAAAATAAAAAGAAAGGTATCTACGGAAACATAACTATATATACATATATATATGTATATATATTTAAGTCTCCATACAAATTTCTCCTTACCCACCTCACGTCACCCACCCCACAACCCCCACCAAACCCAGCCTGGCCACTCAATCCTTAAAAAACAAGGCGGATTATCATCTTCGCCCCGTTATTTCGTATACCAGCTGTCCAATTGCGGTGTGCGTAATTCTAGGGTGGCCTGACTGTGCTGACCGACGGGTAATTTGTTGCGCCGTCGGAATGATCGGAATGCCCGGTTTCCGAGGACGTATAGTGTGAGCTGATGGGTTGGGGGTTGTTGGTGATGGGGTTGGATGGTTGGTAGGGGGGTGGAAGAGGGAAGGGAGAAATGTAAAGGATATGAGATATGAGATTGGGATTGGGATTGGAATCTGGTTGGCGCGATATGTGGAATGAATTTGATAGGTACTGGATCTACATGTAGCTTGCCTGTGTGTGGGCTGGGATCCTTACATCCCACCCCATCATCTTGAAAATATAAAAACAACGCCGATATACTCCTCTGCCCAATCTGAAAAACTTTTCATAAAACTATATCGGATACAAAAAAACTCCAAGAAATGCAGCAACATAGTCTCACAACACAAACTCCCCACCCTCCACACGCAGAATCGACCGGATTACCAACCCCTTCTCCGCCCCCTATTCTCTGCAGACCTTTCCTTCCGCTTAACCCTTGCAACATCATGCCTCCTTTTCTTTTCCTTCTCCCACCGCTCTGGGTTCGTGACAGCTTCAACCTTCCTCTTCCTCCTTCGCTCATCTCGCCTCTCTCTCACGTTCTTCTGCACCTCACTCATAACCTTCAAGTATTCCTGCGTTCCCATGCGTTTCTGCAGCGTATTCATAATTTCGCGCGCCTTGTCAATGAATCCTTTGTACGGGTCGTCGGTGTCGGAAGTCGTGCTGAGGCGGGGCATGGTCGTTGCCGGGTCAGTAAGGGTGTTGAGGGTGGTGAGGAGGTGGGGGAGAGAGGTTGTGAGGGGTGGAAGGGGGAATTTGGCGGTGATGGTTTCGAGGAGAGATAGGGTTGCTGTTTTGGAGGGGAGGGAACTGGTTTCGCGCCGGATGAGCGTGGAGAGTCGGGTCATTAGGCGGTGGAGAGCGCTTTGCGGGGAAGTGTTGATTTGTTTGTTCTTGTTTGATTTGGTGCCTTCATCGGAGGATGAGAGGCCAGCCCATTCTTCTTCGTCATCTTGAACATCGCCATCTTCGGTAATACCGTTCTCTTCGGCGGCATCTTCTGCGTCTTCCTCATCGGCTTTCTGCCACTTCCACTTCGCGTCATTGACGGAGAAACAGCGCGCTAGAAAAGCGAGGTTTTTGACGCTTTGCATGCAGAGTTGCTCAGAAATCTCAGAGTTCATGAGGTTTCGCAGGAAGATGTTTGTGAGTTGCACCATCTCTTCCTCTGTGAGCTGCAAGCCTTCGGACCCTTTCAAAGGTAGGGAAGCAAGACCAGTCTCCTTGTTCGATGACGCTAGATGTGAAAAGTAGGTTCCCATAAGTTCCGCACTCTTCAATTTTACCCACCCATGGGGATAACCGGTGCTTGTTTGAATCG
The DNA here is from genome assembly GCA_028476805.1 of Acrocalymma vagum. Classification (NCBI taxonomy): domain Eukaryota; kingdom Fungi; phylum Ascomycota; class Dothideomycetes; order Pleosporales; family Acrocalymmaceae; genus Acrocalymma; species Acrocalymma vagum. The sequence goes on from JAQGEP010000023.1 coordinate 10,234, forward strand.
CGGCCCAAAAGCTCTCCAGGTCTGAAGATAGCACGGTGTCTGGGTACCTCTTGCAAAGCTTTGCAAATGCTGTGAGTGAGTAATAAAGAAGTTCCCAGTCATCTTCATCGCGGCGTTCAAGACCCTGTTGGACTATAGCTTGAACTTGCTCTAGGACATATGTGAGGTCTTTCGGTATGTCGTCCTCCTCGCCCTTTGCTTCAAAATAGAAACCCCAGCACTGAATTCCGAGCCGTTTCAGTCCCGTATTCTCATCCTGTTCGAGCCATGCTCGCATGTCTGTCGCAAAGTTTTGTAACCGCTTGTCGCTCGCGTACTGGAACAGCCTCTTGATGAGCAGACTAGCCAGTTCTCGACATTTGCCCGAGTCGTCATTGGCCAGAGTATTGACCAAGGGCAAGAACATCATACCTTGATAGTCGTATTGAAGCTTGTCTGGGAATCTTGGAAGCGCTTTCGAGATGACGAGATCAAGGGCGTCCATCACCGACTGTCGTCCCTCAATATGCTCGTATCGCAGATTGCGAAGTAGAAACTCAATTTGCTTCTTGAACCGTTTCTCAGTCTGCGCATACTCTGTCAAGAACTGGAAATAGTGATTTCTGGCAACATCTCGAGCAGATTTGGTTTGGTTGGTGACCATCATTTCTGCTACCTTGTCCATAGCCTCATAGAGCTCGGGGACGTCAAAGTGCCGGTTCATCACCGCTTTGAGGAAGCTAAAAGTGACACCTTGTTGGTCAGGTACGTCGAGATCGGGAATAACGCGCTTCAGAAGATGGCCTACGTCTCGATCCTTAACTTCTACATTGGGTCTCTCACGCAGTACAGCAGACACCAACTTGAGAGAAGCTTGGGCTAGCTCGGTATTGGATGATGGCGCTCCTTTGATTGCCCGCACTGCTTCCAATACATAGACGGGACAGTTCTTGTCTAGCTCGGTCATTGGGACCTTGATGATTGTTGTGAGTAGACGAACTGCTGATATCTGCACTTCCTCCTGACCTTGAACCATGGCGTCACCCATAATGGGCAAGAATCCCGCCAAGTTTTGGGGTGTCTGAAGCTCATCATGCTTTCTAAGCACTGTTCGGAGGATATCGAGGCCGAACCGTGTGATCTTGTAAAGATAGGACGATGTTGAAAGACGAGCACCGGATTTCGCTGCACCCCTCATATTCACGAGATATCTCTTGTTTTTGGGATCCTCTTTCTTGATCTTCTCCGGATTCTCGCTCGCTTTGTACACTTCCTGTATCAACTCGTAGCAGAACACTAGAATATCTCTGTTGCCGACAGTGGGGTTTTGCAGTACGCCGAGTCCGATGCGTCGAAGGAGCTCGTCTGTCTTTTGCACCATCTTCGCATTGAGCTTCTCCTGAAGTAAAGACTTGATAGGAAGAACGAGGTCAACAAGATGCGAGGGGGTAGCCGATCGCGCAATGATGTCCATAGAGTCAAAACTCTTGCTGCTCTTGACTTCCTTCATCTTGCTAATATACTCCTCAGCGTCCTTTTCCTGGCCAGTGACGCCAAAAGTATCATCCATGATAACGTCGACAATCTCTGTGAGACAGTAGTCGAGCTGACCAGGCTGCAGCCCATTCTCTGACATCTTCACTAGTATGTGATGTAGAGTATACGAAAGTACATGAAGCTGGTACCCACGCTGGAGAGCAGTACGCAGAGCTTTGAGAATGAAAGCCACAAAGCTTGGGCCCATCAGTGTAGCAATCTCTGCTAAGGTGTTCCTTGACATATCTCTACTTTCTGGCGCGCGACTCTTGAGGATATGGCAAATGTCAAGAAGTACTGCAGGGAGACGCGATTCAATCTCTTGGGGTGGTAGTAATAGGAGAACCTTCGTCACCGCGACAGCAACAGGGACTCGAAGACTAACGGTGGCTTCGTCCTTCTTGTGCAGGAACTCGGTAAGGTCAGGCAGGACGTTGTTGGCGAGGTCTGCAGTGAGTTTTTCCTTTTGCGGTAGTGTCTTTGAGAGAGTGGAAACGGGCTGATCAACGTCCATTACATCTTCATCCTTTTTCTCGTCAGACGATTGGGCTCCCTGGCTCTCTGGCTGCTTCGCAGTGATGTAGCCTTTCGCTTGGCCAGCCTGCTTCAAAGCGTCCATCAAACCGACAAGAAGCTTGATGATGCTCTTCTGCATATCTTCTTTGCTTGTCAGATACCCGATTGTCCTCTTCAGCAATGATCGAAATTGTGGCCATTCTAGCCATTCAGCTAAGGCTGAGACGGTCCTGATGGATTCTCCAGCAAGATTGCTCGCAGCCTCGTCTTCAGCCTTGTCGAATATAAAGTGCTCCAGGAGAGGTATAATAATATGATAAATGTTTCCACTTTGGAGTTGTGCTGCATGCGAGGCGAGTCGTCGAAGTGCTCGTAGGCGACGATGACCCTGTATGTGGAGAACATTGCCAAAGAACGATGCTTCTTCGTCATCAGAGAGGAGGGCGTGCATGTCAGCTACTGGAGCCCAATCCGGGTACACTTTGACCAGCTGCGCGAGTACAGCCAAAAATTCCACTCGAACGAGCTCAGAAGTTTCTCGCATGCCGCTTTGCATCCCGGGAAGAATCGCAGAGGCAATGAAATTCTTGAAATCAGCTCCCTGGGTGGAAGCCTCAATGAATCGACGTAGGCAAAGGGATGCGTTGACGCGAATGCTTAACTCGTCATTATCTTTGATGAAGTAGAGCATGTTGTACACTAATGGTTTCCATTGGTTCAGTGAGTATGATCGATATTGTTCCTCATTGATGGTGCTAAAGGCATTAGAGCGGCGCTCAAAGTCTGGCTCATCCAAGCGGCGTGTAGAGAAAGAGTTCAAATCGTGGCAAAGCTGAGCGACGGGAGCAAGTTCTTCATTCACTTCCGAGAGATCCTGAACGATGTCGCACAGTACTTTTCGACTTGTCTGATCATGAACGAACGAGAACAAAGGACAAACGGCATCGTATATACTGTTGAAGAGCTCATTCTGATCTTTACCATCGCAACGTGGAACAAACTCATGTAAAATCTTAAGCAATCCAAGTTTTGTCCGGGGATTTACACGCTTCGAAGGCTGTCTAAGCAAGAAGGTGGAAATTTCAATCATGCTACGAGATTCAGCCGAGCCAACAACGTGAGGCGCCAGCTGGGCTACAGTTTGAACACCAGACTCTAGCACCTCCTTGCTAGGGCTTCCCTTGAGGAGGTTGCCCACCCGGCTCAGGATCAGATTCGAGTATGGTTGGAGCACATTGGTATGGATGCGACTTTGTAAAATTTTAGCCTCTTTCGTAGCCGATTCTTTTTTGCCGGCGACAAGAGAAATGAGACTCTGAAGAATTTCGTCTAAAACGAACCGTTTGACCTCATCTTTTGCTGACGCTACTTCGAGACAGTCGACGACCTTACTGAGAATGTCCTGATTGAACTCGACTAGGAAAAGAGCGGTCAATGATGATTTTGACCAAGCGGCGAATAACCGGAGGAGAGCGGACACAGATTGGGCAGTTTCAATGGGAAACTGTTCGAGTCGGGGATTTACAAGCTCGTCGACAATAATAGCCGCATACGGTCTCCAGGCAAAGTTGGGAGAAGTTTCGAAGAGTACATTCAAAGTCTGGATCGCTCGTTGTCGAACCGTTTTGAGTAGTGAAAACTTGACAGTTTCGTTACCGTCTGCCCCAATCTCGTCCGTTGCAGCTGCTTTGGTAATGTCTCGGGAAGCTCTGACGAGGCAGTATAAGACAGGATCAACGACGATATTGGTAAAAGGAGTGAACGTTGATTTGAACGTGCTGAGCATATCCTCGAGCATGTTCAACATACCGACTTGTTTTCTGGGGTTCGTCAATTCTTTGCTCAGCTTTTCTTCATCCAGCTCTTGATCTCTCAGCAGGCCGAGTCCATCGAGAGGCCCCAAAGCAATGCCTAAGAATTGATGAATAGCTGCTTCACCGAATCTGTTTTTGACAGCGACGAAGACTGCCTTTCTTTTTGACTCCAAGCCTCTCTTTCCAGCGATGATCCTCCCGTAGAGCAATCGAAGCATAATTGGGAGCACACTTTGGACGTGATCTTCTTGAATCTTGTCTTGGCTTACAAAGACAGAGATTTCATCGCGAAATCGGGCCTCATCGAGCAGATTGAAAAGCTCTTCCTGATACTTGGTGACAGCTGCGTCTTTCCAAGTCAATAATGCTTTGAGAGCTGCTTTCTGAATCTCAACATCTCCGTTATTCAGCAGAGCAAGAAGAGCTTTATAAACATCGCCGGAGCGGAATAGCACCTTGGGGTTATTGAACTTCGAAAAGACTGTAAGCATTGCCTTTTGGTCCTTCCTTGACCAGTGGTAGTGAAACTGTTCGTCATTGTCTTCTGAAGTAGCTCCGCTTTCCAAAGTGTCTTGAACCCGTTGATCGAAAGCCCAATCAAGTAGGATCGGGACCAAGTTACGCGAGCGCTTTTCTGCTACGTGAGGTAATGCATCTAGAACCCGCAACGCCTGCGTTCTGCTGAAAGAAGTGATGAATGACAGTGAAGTATGCTGAGTTTTGAATGCAACTTTGAGGAATTTTTCAACATTTTCCGACAAGTCCCGACTGCCCACTCTCTTTTCCTCGAGGTGAATGATGTTAGTGCATTCGAATTCGGATATGTGTCGTCGCGGAGTCAAATTCTCCGCAGCGGTACCAGTAAAAGTATTTTCTTGCGTGTCCGGGTCTGCCAACCATTCGAACGCAATTCTAGATACTTGTGCCTCCCCTTCTTTAGTCTCACAGATCGCATTCAAAGCCTGGCATGCATCATTCCAGACAGACGCAAGCCTGACATGTAGAAGACCGAAATTAAAGGTAGGAATTACCTCTCCCACCCACTCATTACCACAGACATTCGGGTATAATTTCGCGATCTGCCCAATGCGCATGGATACAGATCGTTGGGTTTCGAGATTGAGTGGAGTCTGTTCAATAAGAGCAGCAATTGATATGATATTATGAGTGTCCTTGTCTTTGGCTGTAATAATTTCCAGGATACCAAGTACTGCAAGACGCATTTCATGTGAAGGCGAGCCTAGGCAGCGCATGATGGCGTGCTTGAACGGTTCCATGTGTGGGCCCTGGCAGTTTAATCCTGACTTTTCTTTTTCGGCCAAGGCAAGTAATGCTTGCCAAAATGAAAGGGAGTGTCCGTACAGAGCGGATGCCTCGCAAAGTGACGGCCATACGTCTGACAAGATCGTTTGGCAGTCCTTTTGCTGGACCAGAAATTGGAGACCCCGTCCAACCCCGAATCTATGAACAGACTCGATGTCCTCTTCGGCAACGGCAGCTACAGCTTGATCAAGCGACTCACGGAGGCTGTTGCATATTGCTTTTGTAGTCTCTTGTGAGACATTCATTAGGTTGAAAGCTTCCAAAAATGCACTGCAAGCATATATTTTCTGTTCGGAGTCGATCTCCGGACGTTCTTTATCGAGCAAATCCCGAAATTGTGAGACCATTAGTTCCTGCCAAGCAGTGGACGGTACAATAGAGCCTTCAGAAATAATTCCTTTTCGGCACAATTGTGGTAAGATCACACACAACTCTGAACCATGTTTGTGTGCCTTTTGGGAAATGAATCTAAATCAAAATTAGCAAACGCACTTGGCCAATGTCGAAGCCGAGTCTTGCCTTTTGAAGAATGGTAGTAACAATGTTCTGAACCTCTCGTCCCCGAGCTCTGAAAAGAGGTTGCAAAAAGGTAAAAAGTATTGTTCCCATTGGTCTCGTGAGAGCTTCTCCAACATTTGAACTTGAGAAATAGCGGTGTCTAGGGCGCAGTATTGAAAAACGATTGAGATGATGGAGAGAAGGTCCCACGCCTCGGAGGAATTTAGTTCGGGGGAATTGGTGGCGGATTCAAGTAGTCGCCCTAGTGATTGCGACACGCCTTTCCAATTATCAATTCGAGATCCTCTTCTTACGCCACAAATGACAAATAGTATTCGCGATGATAGTCCGAGGTAGCGCGAATCTGCTGCCGTAGCATCAACTTTAGCAACTACCGCGTCGGCCAGAGGCTTGAAATTTTCTGCATCCGAATGGTGAATGACCGCGGTAACAACACCGATTAGAACAGATTCCATTGGTGGATTGTTGAGATGAACATGCTGTTCGTCGTACGTCTGGAGCAGCATTTCCTGAAATATGGCAACAGCACTCGAATGTAGACCTCGCTGAACTCCCTTCAGAGAGTCGGCCAAAAGAAACATAAGACCTTGTTGGAATTCTGAATCTTTTCCAGATCCCTGTATCTCCTTGAGCTGATCGGAGATGTGCTGCATTATTAGCTTCAAAGCAGCAGGATCTCGATGGTGCCTGGCGCCAGCTTTGCGAATGAGAAAACTGAGCGACTCTGCGGCAAATCTTGAGACGAACAGTTTCTGGTGTTCCTTTCCGAGTAGTGGTGCCATCAAATCAAATACAGGCCTCAGATCTGGTACCAGCAGCTTGAAAAGGTACTTGAAAAGCCAGGCGAGGCAAGTAAAACTCCATTCAATCACTTCCACATCTTCGTGTGTTGCAGCCAATTGCGTCACTGTCCTGACCACTCGCTCGAAGTATTGCTCGAATCTCTCGTCCAAATCATGCGCCAAGTGGGTTAACAGGTTGAGCAGTGGCTCCTCGCTGAACTTATCCCCCTTCTCAATGTATTCTACGAGGAGGTCGATTATGCGATCGCTATGGTGGAGAATTTGCGGGAGGCTTTCGCAAAGCGGGGAAACTTGACGGGCAAACCGGGTAAAGGCCTCTGAAATGTTGAGTTCTCTCCATTCCGCAAATGAATCTTTGAAGTACGAAAAGGCAGTGTTGAGCTCGGCGTCGTCGAGAATCGTGTTTCTGCCGCGGCGGACGGGTTCGATTTCGAGCTTTGCGATGCGCTGGGAGAAGCCTTCGAAAACGTGTCTGCGCGATGAAGCAGTGCCACCCTTGACTTTTTTGGGCGCGCGAAGTTTTGGCGCTGGGCCTCGCGACATTGCTGCCATGATGAGAAGAGCTTTGGTGCTAAGGTGTGCTGAAGTGCGAGGGTTGTGGAAGCTTTCATCCTTCTCCACAAAATTTCTAGACGCCAAGATTTCGATTTCTGACGCACGGATCCTCCGAGAACGCCGACCGCCGACCGCCGACCAAACAAAGATCAACACCAAGCGCCTGTCATCAAACCATCATCACTCTGCTGTCCATTATGGCCTCCAAAATGTACGTAATATTCTTCAAGCATGACACTGGCAATCTGCTAACCTAGTGCAGAGTGGTCATTGGTGACGTCGATGGCCAATTTCAGGCTGTCTTCCAGAAGCTGGCAGCGCTCCATGCTAAGAATAACTTTGCTTTTGCCCTTATCGTTGGTAACCTCTTTGCAAATAACTGGCCAGAAAGTGAAGAGGACGAGGAGGGTGTAAAATTACTCATTGAAGGCAAGATTAGCCTCCCTTTGACGACCTACTTTGCTCTTGGCAGCCATCCACTTCCTCCACCAGTAGTGCAAAAGCTCGAATCATCAGAAGATGAGCTCTGTCACAATCTATTCTTTCTTGGGAAACGAACTACTATGAAAACTGCGGAAGGGATTCGCATTGTCGCACTTGGCGGCCAACTTGATTCTAACATCATCGCTGGCCAGTCAAAGGACAGATACCCACCTTATTACAGCGAGACTGATGCCAAGATCCTACGAGGAGCTTCATTTGCCGATATTTTGATTACTGGGGAATGGCCTGAGGGAATCAGGACGCGTTCCAAAGTTGAACTCAACCTGGATACTCAGCCACGTGCCCAACAATGTGTCGCAGACCTTGATGTAATTCTCAAGCCGAAATATCACTTCTCGACGTCGGGGAGCGCATTCTATGAGCGGGAACCTTTCTTTCATGCCCCCAGCGACGAAACAGATAATTTGTACCCTGTCACTCGCTTCATTAGTCTTGCATCGTACGGCAATCCCAACAAGCAGAAGTGGATTTACGCATTCTCTCTCGACCCAACTGCGAGCAATCCTGTCTCACCGCCCGCAGGTTCAACTGCTTGCCCTCTCGTATTGTCTGAGAAGAAGCGACCTGCTCCCGAGCAGCGTGAAAAGGCGCTTGTGTACGACGATGGAAGCCGGGGGCGTCGACCCCATAAGAGGCGAAAAGGCGAACATAGAGGGCCTATAACCGTAACCGAGTGCTTCTTTTGCCTGGCAAATGAGAACATTGCGACACATCTGGTAACCTCTATTGGCGAAAATTCATATGTAACTACTGCGAAGGGCCCGCTTCCGACATCCCAGACATTTCCAAAGCTTGAGTTCCCCTGCCATATGCTCATAATCCCGTTCACGCATCAACCGACCCTAGCTGCGATGGAGGAAGAAGACAGGCACGCGACATACTCTGAGATGCAAAAGTATAGGGTCGCGATGAACAAAATGCTGGCCTCAGTTGCTGGAGAAGAATACGGATCCGTAACATGGGAGGTTAGTAAATCCAGCCTACCACATACACACTGGCAGTACCTCCCCGTACCCACCGATCTCATCCGCAACGGACTCGTCGAAGCCGCTTTTAAGGCCCTTGCGGAGAACAACCACTGGCCGAGTTTCACAAAAGAGGATGTAGGCGACGGCTTTGAGGAGACTAGCGACTTTTTCAGAGTTGTAGTGTGGGATCCGAAAAACGGCCCCGAGAAGCAGACTAGTCTTATCATGCGGTTTGATGAAAAGATTAGATTTCACAATCAGTTCGGACGAGAGGTACTGGCGAAGTTGCTGAGGTTGGACAAACGAGTTGATTGGCGGGACTGTGGGCAGACTCAAGAGGAGGAAGAGCAAGATGTGGCAAAGTTCAAAGATGCATTTAAGCCATACGACTTTGCGGCTGACTAAATGTACAATACTGCTTTATGCTAAGGGGATTGGGGCGCTTGTTCTCGAATGTAGACTACTCACACCAAAAGCTCGCTGCGTTTCGCTTTTCCCAAAGTTTTGTATCTTCAAAAGTGGGCGGGGAAATGATCCAATCATACAGTTCATCTCACACTTTCTCTACGTGTTATCCTGGTCCTGACCAAGATCGCCTATCGAGAACTTCGTCATACGACGGGTTAAACACTCTGTGTGCAACAGCACTGAACCTCACATTGGTGAGACAACACTGCCACTTTCCTCGTCCACCATTTCAGCATCCACCACTCCTAAAAGCCCTTCATTTTCTTCTTCAAGATCACAGCATTGCCAAGAGTCCCAACGCAAAAAAAAAGTAAAAAGGAGGCCCATGAGTGTCAAGTCCTAAGGACCCTGGGTTTCAAAAAATGCCATCGAGTTTTAACGAGATACTTCGGTCCTCGGAATGTTTCTGGAGGGGTCAATTCTCCCCGTAATGACCTCTCAGAGGGAATAATCTAAGTATATTTTCTTTAAGAAATACTGTTATATAGGTTTGAGGCCTCGCGGTCTTCGAGTACGTATAGGTTTGAGGCCCTGCAGTCCTCTAGTATGGGTAAGTCAAACTAAACTCGTGGTCGTGGCGGAGCGTTTTCGGTCGGGTGAGCGTTTTCGATCGGGGAATGTTGAGCGTCGTTCGAAGGCAGGGACTCGTGGTGGCTCGTTGTTGTTGTGAGCTTTAGTGAAGTCGTACTCGTCGAGTCGATGTCGGTGGTGTCACTCTGCGTGAGGGTCGGTGATGCGACGAACTGTGCAAAGATTAGAAAGGTTCTTGAGTACGGTGACACGTACCTACTGTGTGGTCTTGTTTGGGGAAGAGTAGGAAGAGTTGAAAGGGTGCTGAGGGCGCTGTATTTATGTTTGCGTGCACGTGTCTACGCTGATGCGGTGAATTCATCTTCACTTCACTTCACTTCACTTCACCGTCGAACTTGGACGCATGACTCACTGATTAGCTGTATGAAAGCCTGCTAAGAGGTCTATCCATTCTATCATAATAACAATTTAGTACAAAGATACTGTTGTACCTTCTAAGCCCCAGTAGCGTCATCAATCTTCTTCTCCTGCAACGCTCTCTTATCCAACTTCTGCACCGCAACCGTCTTATCAGTATATTTGCGCGAATCAACAGAAGGGATGAAGAAGGATGCAATAACACCCAATAGACCAAAAGCCAGAGCTACCAAGTATGAAAGATGGGCACCTTCGAGGTAGGCTTGCTTGTTTCCAAGGGAGGCTGCGGCTCTGATAGCTGGTGTGATGTTCTCGATAGCGGCATATGCGGCAGCAGTATTGATACGAGCAGCGGTAATGAGTTTGGTAATTGTTTCGGTGGGTAGGTCGAAGGGGGCGAGATTATTGCGGACGCTTCCGGGGAGGGTTGCAGTGTATTTGTTGTTTGTGACATTAGAGAAAATAGCTGTTGCGACGGCTCCTGCAAGCAAGCGTGAGGTTCCGGCCAGACCAGCGGCAGTTCCACTAGAAGAAATCATGTCAGTGACTGTGAATTAGTCTATGGGATTCAACGTACATGTCTTCCTGGTAGACAATGCCAAAGCCTACCAATACCATACCATTGAGGATATTGACGGATGTACAGACGGAGACGATGCAGGTCAAAACAATGGCCATTGTTGGATTATCCATGGTAGCTGTTGACAGAGCTCCTACACAAGCTGTTTGAAGTGCAACTGCACCGAGAACCTGCCAGCGCTGATGTCCGATCTTCTTGCTGAAAGCCACAATGATTCCTCCTATGATAGTTCCGAGCGGCAAAACTGATGAGTAAAGGCCCTTGGAGATTTCGTCGGTTGCATAAAGGAGTTGGGACAAACGAGGCCACAAGGTGGCATTACTGTAATATTGCATTCCGCCAATCTGATCTATTTGTTACTCAAGATTCAAGAAAACATCATCTGTGGTACTTACTGCCATTACTAGCATTGGAGTTGTGAAACTAAAAAAAAGTTAATCAACAGGGTCTCTAGACATCATTGGTAGCACTTACTGTCTCATAGCTCTGAACAGACGTGGAGGGAACAGTGGCTCCGTGAGTGGGTAATAGACTTCATAAAATCCCATCCCGACTAGAGTTAATAGCCCGATTACGATCAAAGTAATCGGAGGGGCACTCTTCCAAGGATGAAGTGAACCGCCAGTATTGACGCCGACAATGAACATAGTGCAACCAGCGAGGAAGAGAAAGAGACCAATCCAGTCGAATTCGCGGACGATTTGCATCGCTGTCTTTCCGTGCTCCTTTTGCTTGTCCTTGAAGCTTGGAGGATGGTAAAAGAACCAGAGTAGGGCGAGATTGATAGCTTGGAAACCAATCATCTGTACAACAATTAGCCATAAAAGTGGTGGGTGTGTTTGTCAAAAGTACTTACAACATAGTAGCAAATACGCCAATTTCCGGTTTCCTTGATGATTCCCCATGCCATGAGAGGCGTAAGCTGTGCGATAATAGAGGCCGCATCAAAGATACCAATCGTAACATGGCGATATTTGCTCGGAACAATCTCTTGCACAGCACCAAAGGCCATTTCGAGGAAACCAGACCCAGCTCCGAACAATGCTCCTCCAGCAATCATCTGATTGATGGACTGACCCGTTGCGGATACGATGCTTCCAATGATGAGAATCACAGCTCCTGAAAGGAAGAAGTATCGACGACCGAAGATATCCGAAAGGCGACCACCGATTGTGACGAGCATAGCACCACCGAGATTCCAAGAAATTGTGATCCATGTGAAGCTGGGGTCTGGTCCGAGGTCCGCGTTGATGAAACTTAGAATCGCGGGAGGGATGAGTAGTGTGAACAGATAGGCATTGTAACACATAGCCATGGAAGTCGCTGCCATTAAGGTCCTGTAATCGTTAGAATGTGGTCCTCTGGAAAATGGGATAGGTTAAATACACACCTCCATGTCATACCAACCTCCTCGCCCGTAGTCTGCAAGTGTTGCACGATTTCCTCGTTTGCGCTATTGACGTGCTTCAACTCATGATCATTGACTTGATCTGAGCTGTTGTTCATGCTTTCAATCGCATCAATGTGGGTTGCAGACGGCTTCTCACCGTGTTCCGCAGCCATTTTGAAGGACAGACAAAGACCGAAACGAGACAGAAACAAGATGGGTCGCTGAAACTGCACCTGGAAAATATGCAAGGGGATCTACACCCTTTTTATACATTATGACTTCGCCGTACATCAGAAGCGCACCCTCTCCTTTGGAAACTATGCCCCGGATTCCCCACGTACCTGGTTGTTCACTATCTCCGCCTCCACAGTATCCCCACAACCGAGGCCATCGCATGTCACTGAGGACCTATCGGATCCTGGAGATTTGCGCCCGCCATTCTATTTGCGGCTGGTGGCCAGGGAATTAAGCGGACGTTGTGCGGGTGTTGAGGCACAGTTATGCAAAGACGAGGTAAGGTGGGCGCTGAGTCGATCCTCCGCTTCGGAAAATGTTAACCAAAGCGAGACTCCGCGTTACTTGGGCGCTAGCGTCGATGAGAACTCCGGAAAAACGCTCCAGGTCAATCAACTTTCTTGAACAACTTTGTTGGCTTGAATGCTTTTCGTACTAGGAAGAAGATGAGTGGTAGTATTGTTATCTTCTACCGTTTAACATCGTGGCTATTTGAACGATTTGTCAGGTGATTTTGGTGGCTTCAAGTACTTATAATTTCCGGGCTTTTCGGTAACTTTAGAGTTTGATCAGATGGTATACCTTTTCCAAGGCTTTGGGTTTGGTGAATAGACATGCTTCATAGTATTATTTGGACTAGGGGGTCCAACAAAGACATATAGGAGGTATTCAAGTATTGTGATGGGTAAGAGGAGGCATGCAAGAAGGCAACTCATACTTGAGTAAGCGTTCCAGCACCTTGGGATTCAGGATGCAGGACAGTTTGTACCACAACACTGGATCAGTAGCGGGCGAAGATCAACGTAGGTTGGACAGGATCATGATGCAAAACGCAGGGTTGATATCAGTATGGCATCTCTAGTTCGTTCTTCGCGCCTTTCCATCATGGCTGAAACTTGATTGGAGAGGTTCAACGAGGCGGAAGAACGGAAATCTACTCCCGTCCGCCACAAAGCCAGTGAAGATTCGCTCTTTAACCATGAACAGGAATCTTAACATGGATAATTAGCTGTGTCGCAAAAATCCTTTCCCTGGATCCTGATTATGTGCTTGGAACTATCCTTCGCGTTTGTCAGTAGGTGGTTATGGACTAGGTTCCGCCCAACTCCATCTAACAAACGCTAAATCTACCCGCTATCATGGATATGCTTCCCTCTGGCTTCCGTCTAAGATAATAGAGGGATAGGAGGAAGGCAGATACTGGATATTCGTTCTAAGAATCTTGCGCGGCCGGCTGAAAACCAGTCATGCTGTAGTTAGTTGTGCATTCGGTACTGCTGATTACTACAGCAACTCTTCGGAACCGGTGGCAAACGCGCAAGTAGAGGCAAGGGGAAGCAAATATAAATCCGCACGTATGTATGTCGCACTGTTTGCTCAATATCTACCCGAGTGCTAATCCGTAGTTTGAAGCAAGCATACACGCCTCCCAAAAACAAACTTCAGCCACGATTCCGGAAGATGGATTCCGAAGCTTGGATACGCTTAGAACGAGTTGTGGCAAATCAATCACTATCTAGAGAGTATTCGCGGAGAAGCATGTTCCTCCGATCAAACTCCACAGTATGTGCATAAGCGACGGACAAGGTTATCCCCGAGCCAGATATAGGTACAATAGTATATTAAGGTTTTATTGGCAAAATATAAGGAGAAGACCTCATACTAGTACGTCAAAAGCCATTTAGCGATGAGAGTAGATTAGCCAGACCAAAATCGTCTGATAGTTAGAGAGATTAGTATTACGTGGTGAACCGGGAACATAATCCTTTGGACAATCACCTAATCCTTTTTCTGGTTCTCCATTGCCGCCAGTTCGACGTCCGTCCGCCGCCAATAGCGACTCAAATCAAACACAGGCAAGTTAACCGTCCAGCGCATCTCTGCAGCCATCATCACGACTATCATATACCAGCCCAGCATCGCTACAATGAAAAGCATGGCACCTCCAGCCTGTTTATAATTAGCCAAGTCATCTATACATGAAAGAGCAAACGTACCTTTTGGAGTCTCAAAGCCTTATCAACCTTGCCCGTGCTGAGTGCCCAATACGCGCCACTTAGGATCCACGCCCCAATTGTAACAAAGCCGAAGATTCCTGCAAAGACCGCATTGATCCTCAATGTAAATAGCCAAAACGTTCCCAGTGCAAATCCCCAGACTAGTAAATACAGAGCAATGACGGCATTCATCTCCTGGCTCATTGCACCTTCGGAGGCGGAACCAGTGGCGGAGTATGCAGTCGCCAACCCGAGAGTTGGCAATTGCAACATGCCAAAGCTCAGCCAAAACTGAGGGAAGGTATTAGTATATACTTGCGAGAAGTATACGATGGTCACATGGTCACTTACGACACAAAAGAGGCCGCAAACCATCATGGGGAAGAACTGCGCTTGGATCCAAAGGAATATTGTGGAGAGGAGCAGAAGGACGGGCCCAGTGAAGAAGAATATACCACTGTAGTTAGCATAAGAGTCAGTTTTGCATTCATCTGAATTGGTCGCTAAACAGTACTCACACTACGGCAGGCAGACCACTAGCGCCACCCCAACCCATGAGCACCATAGAAAAAGTAAAAGTCGAGATGACAAAACTGATTCTCTTGTCAGCCGGTATTTTAGAGCAATAAACTTCTCGGCCGTATGAACGTACCCAAGAAAACCCAGCGGTGTCGCATTGGCATGTCTGCTCGCAAGATCCGCCACATGTGGGACCTTTGGAGCCAAATACAACTTTTCGAATAGCTCCGGGCTCAACGATATATTGGTCGTAGTATGCGAAAGTGGAGTCTCTTTCTCAATTCTATCTCCGGAGGTTCCGTTCACTTCTCTAATAGTTGTATGGCCCGTCGTCTCTGGCGCAGTTGTTGTCGCCGTCGCCATCGTTTCGTTTCAATATTTCAGCTCGGCGAGTATCGAAGTCAACAGTTCAACGAAATCGAGTTCAAGTTGGTGCGATATCAGTCTGACGCGTTTCGGCCCTTTTGAACCACCTCTTCCGAATTGAACGATAAGATTGTACGAGAAATTTCGAGCTTCCTGAGGGATCCGGCCCTTATACCTCCCCACATCCACAATGCCTGCTCTTGCGGAGGGCACATCGATCCCCACAACCCAGCAAATCCAGCGGGGTAAAGCTTGTCTAAGCTCTCCAGAGCTCTCAAGAACTCTGGGAGCGTTCTTGACCCTGGCACCCGCGTGCGGAGAGGAGAACATTGGCTAGCTACCCGCCAGGGCAGCAGTGTTTATTCGCTGCCATAGCTATTCGGGCTTGTCACAACTTGTCCAGTACGTCAGCTATGTGATCATGTGCGACAAAACCTGGCGACCTGCATATTTCGAGTGTAAGATTGTGAAGTTTTGTAGGGAATGGGAACGGATGATGGGATCCCCGCATGCGCCCTGCTCGTGTCGCCCATCGGCAGAATGCAAGAACAGCAGTGATTGGTCAGCCCTGCATATACTCCGCACTCTCCGCGAACACTTTTGGAGGACAAGGTAAGCCATGATTATTTCTCCAATGGAAGTTGCTGGGTGGTGTGACTTGGTGTCACCATGGGAGACTTCATGCCCACTGCCAACACCAACGGGGCAAACTCCTTGCACAAATCTTGGGGCCAAAATTTCAGTTGAGGATTCAATATTATTGGGACATCAGCAATTGATTAAAGCAAAAGAATCTCCCCCGTTCAGCAAAGTGTCGCTCATATATACATGTGCTCGAGGCCTGATCTTAGGAAACAACAGGGTTTTGCAAATGTAAATAACTATTGGAAGAAAGGTTTTGAACGAGCGAAATAGAGTTGGTCAGAACAGTTTGCACATCGGAGAAGGAAAATTAAAAAGCTCAAGTATATACAAAAGTAGTCTTGAACCCTTTTGTCTACCGAGGCGTTCCGAGGCGATGTAAAGCCCAGGTTAAGCATCTTATCAATGGCCCCACAAAAACTAATGGCGGTGCTATTGCGGCACCTAAGGCCACGAGGGTGTCTCGGCAAGAAGAGGAGGCCAGCGCTTCTTAAGAGCGGAGTCATCCTGGGGGTACACAGGTTTATTTCGCTGGTACTAAAAGAAGAACTATAGTTAGTAGACGCTAAAGTTAAGAGAAAGGGGGAAGAAATACATTTCCCCAATTAATACAAGTGTTCCACCACTGGGAGTTGCGCGGAGGTAGCGGGATCTCAGATTTGCGTTCAAGGAACTGATTTCCCAAACCCATCGCTACGTGAAATGCGATATGGCAGTGCATTAACCATGCGCCTGGATTGTCTACAGGATAAGAAATGACAACCCATCCGCCACCGGGTAGTTGTGTGACATCCCGACGAGTAGGGTTGTTGAAACGGAGCTGGCTCAAGTGTGTGGCCGCATTGAACTGGCCAGTTCCCGCGCCAAGGACGTACATATCATGGCCGTGAAGATGTATTGGATGAGCAATGGGTGGAGCACTTAAAAGATTCGTTAGTTGTTACGTTGATTATTAGGCATATTGCGTTTCTCAGTTTCTAGGCAGGTAGGTAGGCATGTTGAGGTTCTGAGTTTGCAGCAGCGAAGTATGCATATTGGGCATTGAAACTTACTTTGTTGCTTGTTGGATCACCCAGTAAGTCCACTAAATGATGATTAGGCACGTTGAAGAAGGCTAGAATTCGTCGCTAATACATACCTGAGCATTTGGTGCCACTTCAACTACATTATACGACTCTGGGTAACTATTGTTTTGTTCTGCAATGTACTGAAGTGTAGGCCTTCCAGGGTCCACTCGAATGCTGGTTCCATTGATGGCTTTTAAATTTGTTATTGAATAATTCCAATTTGACACATAGCATCATTGAAGTAAAAGGGGGGAGGGGGACTTACTCCAGAGAATAAGGTTCTGCCCGTTGCTAACAACGGGCTCAAAAGCTACTGGCAAGGTCTTTGCTTGACTCGCAAAAGTATCTTGGGGGACATTCTTGACAATCTGCGGTGTTGTGACTGGATCAGCACAAGCTGTCGGAGGGTTCGGAAGTGGGTTTGTGGTCGGGTCAGCAACAGTTTGGCCTTGGTATGTGAAAATTGCACGACCCTCGCGACGATTTGCAGATTGGCAAACACCTTCAGCTGCAGCACGGAACCAATAATTACCGGCGGTCTGGTTTGCTGTGATGATGACATCGTATCGTTGGCCTGTGTGACAAGTGAGCACAAGGATACACCACAACAATCACAAAATTCTTACCGATTCCAAGTAGTATGTGGTTCGTAGTATAAGGCCGAACTGGCACAAAGTCATGCGCGATGACTTGGAACGGATGACCGTCGAGTGAAACACGCATAGTGTTGTCGACCGCAGTGTTGACAAGCCGAAGGCGATGCTTCTTCCCGGGCTGCAGAGTTACGCGGCTGTAGCTACCACCTCCATTGGCATTCTTGTTTGTTCCATTGATCAAGATATTGTCACCGACGGGTGGACCGCGGCCAAATTGGCTGTTGTTGAATGCTACCCAGCCAGCTTGAAAGGCAGTCATGTAATACCAATCCATCATTGGCATTGTGCCCAAGTCAATATCGTAGTTAGCAGTCGCGGGACCATTAACAATAATAGTTCCGATTACACCTGTTTTCGTCAATTGCTTGTAGTCTGAAGAGAACACATTTTGCATACCATCTCCATATTGGTGAGAGAAATGACTGTGATACCACGTACTGCACTACATTAGCAAAAGAAACAAGATAAGTATTGATGGATATGACGTGCGTTCCATATTCTGTAGCTTGGAACTGGTACACCTTCGAATCACCGGGAGCTAAGGCGCCTGCTCAGGTCAGTAAACTTGATGCCCAAGGAAACGATCAGGCTACATACACTCAGTAATACCATTAACGCCATCCTCGGAATTGCTACGAAGCTGTCGAAAACCGTGCCAATGGATTGAAGTACCATTGTGTTGAAGTCTATTGCGAACAGTGATACGAAAGGTATCGCCTAGCTCCGTATTTAGTACAAGATCCATGCTTGTCGTCCGAATAAGCTTACCCCAGTTTGCAACAAGTGTGGGACCAGGTAGCCTCCCGTTAATGAGCATACAAACTCGGGCACCTGCGCCATCGGGATTGCAGGTAGTGTTCGTGATGATGAGTTCATAATCCACAATCCTTCCAGTCGAGGGCCACGAGTTGTACATATCAGTGTTGATATCAAATCTGCCCAGTGTTAGGGTTTGAGATCCCAATGAAATTTAGTGACTATGACCCACCCATTGCTCCAACAGTTACGGGAAGTCGGCCCATTGGTACAACCTTGGCGTTCTTCAAGGACGGCCCTTTTCAGGGGAGCAGGAACAGGAGTGACTCCCATACGCTCATCTTTCAAAGCCGCTCCATTGACAACGGGGGCACAAAGACTAACGAGTGCCACCCCTAGAGAGAGGAAGAGCTTCATTGCGGGTAGGTGCTTAAGATATCTAACTTTTTGACGGCAAAGACTCGAATAGAAAGGAAAGGAGCTGAACTCTGACGGTGCTCAAGCTGCTCTGGGGATTTCTAAATGGAAACACCGCCCTTTTATATTCATTATTGCTCTCTTATCTTTTCAATAGCCTGAAGAAATAGCATTCACTGCACGTTCCAGCGATGCCTGGAGCGCCCTGCTGCAGTGAAAAGCCCACTACTACCGCGTTTTCCCACCTGAAGAACTCATTTTACGAACACGAAGACGCCTTCTACATGGTGTAAGCTGGATTATAGGAAATTTGCAGAGCACCTGAGTGGTTGAGGCGCCGAGGCGTAACTGTTGGTATAGGGGCTTGCAGTAGGAGAGCATTTGACGCTATTGAATACAGTGTGTCGGGAACAGCCTTCTGACCTTACTAAAAGAGATCTCACAAGATGTGTGAGCATCTCTCCAGCCAATCTTGTCTCCACCAAAACCAACAATCCAGATACTCGGGGCCGGTAGTCAAGTCGGCCGAGACATAGACGGTGAAGAAGCAAGTAGGAGTTTCATTGAAGAGTAAGGGCGTAGAGCTCTCACCAAATCTTTCGACCAAAAATAATCCCGCATGATCGCAACTTGAAAAAATGATAGGCTCAAATCGAGTGTACCTTGCAGCTACAGGGCTGATTCGAGACCACGAGCAGTCGTTGAATGTAGCCAAGGTTAGGCGCCTAGAACCGTATTCACCCTGTTCCAGGTTTGCGGAAGAGCCGGACAATTTTCTGTGCAACAGAACGGGTGACCGGTGTCTCAGCAGGCATGAGACTGTTCTAAAAAGTATCGACTTTAACGACATGGGATGTACCGGGACAGGAAGTTCCGGTAGGTGTAGAGCTTACAACCATGTCCATGTGGATGTCGAGCATGCTAAATGGCAGCAAAAATACGAGAAAAGACGTGGACCTGGTAGGCGGGGCAAGTGGTATTGCATCAACTACAGATAGCGTTAGTGGGTATACCTTGTTCAGAGATAATGATACCGAGCTTTCCTATCAAAGCTTACCAATTCTTATATGTATGTTTATAGTATGGTTGGATTCCTTGAAAAGCATAAGCACCGGTAGAGTAGTATTTCGTTGCTTCCAGAATATCAATAGCTCTTGTAATCAATATCTTCCGCTGTTCCTATCCAATTTCTGAGGTCATTTTCGCTGGTTAGAACTACCACAACTTCTAGCGTCTCATGTAAGCCACAAAAAGTTGCTTGTCAAAAGAAGTATACTAAGCGGTGGAAAATGCTAATAGAATACAAGATAACGCCACTTGGCTTACATGCTTACCGATTGGTCTCAGCTGCTGTGAAGTCCTTTCGATCTGTCCGGCCAATTAGCAGTATTTTTGGTCGGATGTCAAAGCCAGACCGATCCTGGATGGTAAGCCACATATTCCAATTGCAGTTAATCTCCACGGCATGGTATTCAGAAACTGCATGTGCATCCAATAGTTCTGCCTAGGGATGTGAAAATGTAATAATTCGGGTAATATAGGAGCAGGCAAAAGGTCGCATGACAGATGGTGCGGCCCCCAGTAATCGGTACCCTGTTCGTTTTGCTGAGATGAGGAGTAGCTGTTCAGGTAGGATGTTGTGCTCGCAGCGCCAGATCCCTCATAACTTGACCTAATACTGTGTTTAGAATTTTTGAAAGTCTAGACCTAGTATGGTACCTAGTAGTTAGTGGGTTGTCAAAAACTTCCGGGACCCTCAGTTTTTGTTGCCTGGTGCCAAAAAGGCGAGTAATAGCCAAATCTCTGAAGCCACCACACTCTTCTGAATTAGCATTAAATAGACAGATAATTCAGGAGACCGAAGGCTGCAAAAGGCTTCTATGGTTTATTTCTTTGTCCCATCGGGAACCAACTTTAGGCCGACAAAATTGTCGAATGACCTCTAGGTCATCTCATGTTCCCCGAGACGCGAGAACTACCTTGGCAGGAGGACGGCAAATTCAGGGGATTCGCCCCCATGTGAGAAGTCCACGAAAACAGGGTCCAGCTGACTGGATCGGAAGTGGGAACAGGCAGTCCACTAATGTTAGAGTCGTCATTCAATCGAGTTAGGTTGAATACGGCCCGGAGCGTGTCGAGCGTGACGACCCTGGCTGTCAATCATCCTCCCAACCAGGGTCTCACAAGCCACAAAAGCCCCAACTTTGAGCCCCACGAGGAATTTATCATAATCAGAAAATAGCGGGTCTACCGGAAACCACGGGTTTTCTATTCTATGCAAGGTAGAATATAAAGTCGCGCAAACGATGGCGCTGTGGTACGGGTCACAATGATAAGAACCTAATCGAACCATCTTCTCTAAGCCGTGTCGCAAACGGGCTACAGAACGTTCACACTAAAACTCTTAGTAGGGCGGCTTTTACTACGCCGGCAGTCAGTAAATATCCGCAGTCAGAGGCCAATTCCCATGACCGTGGTAACCCTTGTTTCTCGTACTCTGCATGGCAATCAATATCAAACCCGGCCTCATCTGCAACAAACTGTCCAGCTTACAAGCAATCGCCCGTATTCTTTGTTCAGTCTTCGTAGTTTTGGTGGTGACTTATCCCCTACCGGGTTAGAGTATGGATGCAGCCCGTTTGCGCCAGAATCCGGGCTCGTGGAGCAAACTCATTCGTCATGGATTTCCAGCCACGCCACGTTTCCTATCAATAGCTCCACGCAGAAACTCGTACGGGATCGGGAGGAGCCTCGCGCGACTTGGCCAAGGCTGCAACTCGTCTGAATGTGCTCTCAGAAGTTAGAGGATTTCCCGAACTCTGGGTAAATGAAGACCGCATCCGACTCTGTAGGCTCATAAACTTTGCCGCAGCTATGTTGGGCTCGACCTTCCGTAAATGCTTCACTTGCTTTTAAGGAGTGAAGATGCATGAAATGTCTCACTGAATCATGAACTGCTGGCCAGTGAGTCTTGTTTCTGGATAAACCCGCTAATTAATCGTAGGCAGCGAACGTCGAAGACATGAGATAAATGGGAAATGCCGAGGCGCCAGACCAGTCGGTGTATGCAGGAACAATCCTTCGATCCGGAATCCGTGTAAATCAGTGTGCTCTGCATCCAGCTGAAGGAATGGGTGAGGAGTCAGATCAGTCTCTCTATGCTGTCCAATGAGATCAACCGCCTTGACGCCATGCGCCATATCTTAACGAATCCTGATAAGTGCGTTCTTGCGAACAAGCAGGACAAACTCTAAAGCCACAACGCCTTCTTGAACTCCAAATTCTTCGAAGTTACGAAGGGTAAAAGGCCCGAGGTACCGTCGAGGAAGCCAAGGGGCAAGTTGAGTAGACATAAAGGCGTCAACGCTACTGTCACCTCGGACTACGTTTTAGGAATCTAAACTTTGTAGCCCACCTTTTCGTATTCTACGCTGGCCAACCTCAGCTGACCAGTCACCCAGTCACTATTAGGGTAAGTGTGGGATATCCGACCTAATCCGACATGTCCGAACCTGATCAGGATTGCGAAGGGCGTGACGGGCTAGAAAATAGGTTAGCAAATGCAGCGCGGTGTGTGTGTGCGTGTGTGTAGAAGACCTTACGTTCGATGAATGTGGGAATCCGCTGACCTGCCTAACCAGCTGATTGGATCTCCTCTGGGTGTTACAGATACAGCTCTGTTTGTAAACGCTAAGGAGTTTAAGGAAAACAAAACAAGATTATCGTAAAGAGTTCTAGAAGGATTATTTATAAGAGCAGCTCACCCTGTTTTCTGAAAGATATAAAGGTTCAAAATGTCTCATTCTACCGTAAAACATGAGTAAGAGAGATGTATTACCTAAGACAGTCTGGAAACTAACGTAAGTGTTTCTACACGTGTCACAATCACGCATACATGGTTCAATGACGATCATTGACTTTGGTGTAACCAAGCCAACTACAAATGGCTATACTAAACTTCCCTGCTATGAAATTCTATGAATGAAGTTGTTGAGTTCTTGCTACTTTGGAACTGATATCATGATTCGCGACACGATAGATACCGTAGGTAGTATCGATTGCCGGGCTCTCATAGATGGTAACTCCCATTCCTTCCAACGCCATAGAAGTTCGATGTGTGCCTGAAATACTTGAAACAACGTAAGTGTCTCTAGGTCAACTCATCCTGATCATTCATTCACATATCTTGTAGGTTGTTTGTAGAGGTGAAGAACTTCATATATTTATACCAGATTTTACGGAATCCTGGTTGAATGACAGGTGTATCTAGAATCTAGAACTATTGGGCGCCGGCTAGCGTCGTCCAAAGAGGTGCACCCCGGAAAGCAGATACCAAAGATTGGAAAATCGCATTGAACTTGGAAATGTTCAAAACCAAGTCTATGCCGCGAGGCAGAAACGCTCCTAACTCGACTGTTCTAGGAGTGACAATCCTCAAATTGCTTAAATCGTTTCATGAATCCTCTGCTCCTTTGATGGGTACCAGTCCACATCGTTCAGCAGAGTGCACTCGCCTCATGGATTATGAATTATGAATTATGAATTATGAATCCATCTTTCATGGCCAATTCCTTTGCACAGCAACGACGCCCATCAGAAATTAATTCAATATAGTCTGGATCATGCCACCGCCAAATGGGCTGTGTTTCATGTCTCGTATGAGATCACTCGAGCGCCTTGCTGGAAATTTGGGTGATTGACAGCAGTATTGGGTTCTCCAGGGTCAGAAGTTATACACTGGAACAGCTTGAAAGAAACCCTTTCACAGCGCTTATGAAAACGCACTGGATAGCCAGATTGCAAGAGGAAATTCCCATATATATAGTTTCACAAAACGTAGTAACTATCCGTATTCAAACCTCGAGAATCAGGCAAGTAGGATCAACATTCCCCTAATCCTTATCATCGTCATCACCATCGTCATCATCATCGTCATCATCATCATCGCCGTCGTCGTCGTCGTCGTCGTCGTCGTGGCCGTTCCGTATCGAGAAATTGGTGATGTACAAGTATGAAAAAGTACGGGTTCTATATATAAGCACTATGAATTTACGAAGTCAGCATCTTCTTCCTCTTCCTGATTTTCATCTTCCGTCTCTTCTTCTTGCTTTCTCGTTCCCTTTCTACTCCGCCTTTCATTCTGCTCCTTATTTAGCTCCATTTGCTCATGTGGAATAAAGCATGAAGGCCATTACACTCAATACTTTTGTTGGCTTCAAGGTGCTGTGGGATACGTAGATAAAACCCAAATATGCAGATATGTGTTAGTTTCAAGGTGTCTTCAGGCGAGCATATAGGAATCAAGTACGCAGGTGTGTGTTGGCCTCAAGGCACTGTTAGTTAAATGTAGCTAAAGTACGTACGTTCATCGTTGTTAGCTTCCATCCCGTATACAACAAAAGGTCTATATACTAATTCAGGCCACTTTGGTTGGCTTCAATGACTTTAAATATTCCTAGACTTCTAGACGAGGGAGTCGGGTTAGTTACTTTCTAATACGCCTGCACCGAAATGTTCAAGCACAGCGTCAACGCCATCATAACTTTTTCTACCACTACAGAAATCACTCTTACAAAGAAACAAAAAAGGCGGTAAAATATACACAAAAGAACTCAAAAAGCCCTAAAATCCATCGAAACCACATACACCCACCACCAACCACCTCAAGTAGAAAATCTTAAAGGCCTCTCCATCACCACCCCTCCTACACAACACCCGTACCATTCCTCGCAAACGGATCAAAACTCGGATCCTGAATCCTCTGCACCTCCATAATCCTCTCCACAAAACTCGCATTCTTCTCCCCATACGTATGTTGCACCCACCTGAGCATCAAATCAATCCCACTCGCAACCCCACTCGAGCTCCAAACAGGAATCTCCCCCTTCTCCGCGTCCCCATCGTCTTCCACCCACCGCGCGCTAGGAACCCAAGTGACGTTCGGCCCCGCGGCAACGTTCGTGTCCCACGTGTACTTGTTGGTAGTCGCGCGGCGGCCATCAAGGATCCCAGCGCGTGCTGCGAGGGCGGAGCCGGTGCAGATGGTTAGGACGTGTTGGACCTTTTTGTTGGTTACTATTTCCCGGACGTATTCTACGGTGGAGTTGTGCGCGGGATTGCGCCATCCGGGGCCTCCGGCGATAATCAAGACGTCGAGGTCGGGTGCGGTGGAGAAGGTGTGGGTGGGGGGAATGGTTAGGTAGACGGAGGAGTTTAGTGGGTTCATGGCGGGCATGGCTGGGCGGGCGGATACGGGGTCCATGGTGGAGGACATCAGCGCGATGTCGGTGCGGTGCATTTTGCCAACGTGCATTAGGACTTCCATGGGGCCTACTACGTCGAGAGGGTCGAAGTTGCGGTAAAGGACGATGCCGTAGGTGCGGGGGAGGGCGAGGGTGGCTGTGATGAAGGTGCACAGGACCGCAAGGGTGCGAAATGTTTGGAGGAAGCCCATTGTTGGTGTCGTTAGAAAAGGAAGTGGGACCTTCAGTCTATGAAGTTAAGAGCAATGGCGCTGAAACGTCTGTAAAAGAAAGTATGAAGCTGAAACGTCTGTAAAAGAAAGTATGAAGGTAAAGAATGGAAGAAATAGCCCCTGACAAACAGTGACAATTCCAACCCAGTATCAGAAAATCTATTCTATGGAAATGTTCACAAACCGAAAACCACCAGGTACCTACCCAATAGAATATATACGACTACCGCAGTCAAATCCGCCTCACCCATCCTCGAGAATCGATGAAAAGCGGGCCCCAAAGTACCAAAAGGAATCCTCAATCCCATTCAGATCATTCCCATCTGCATTATCAAGGGGAGTACATAGGATTTCAGGATTCAGGCCTCCCACGTAGAAACAAACCATCCCACCGCCAAGGAAAATCATTGATCCCTCCTACATTCTTCCACCGAATTCTCCGTTCAGCTACGCAGCGGACATAATAATCTTGCGCAATTGTTCTCACACTGCAAAGAATATTGAGCAAATTACTGAGTAAGATAATGCGGATTTACTATTAATGTTGCGCCTATCTAGATATTCGCAGCCTTATAAGACTCGCGGTGGTCGCCGGTAGTTGTATTTCCAAAACGCCCAAGATCCTCCGTCCCACTGCCCAGAAACGCCAAATCCCGATTAATTACAAAACAACATTCGAGTACTCTCGCTGTCTAGGTATCACTTTTAGGCTACTATGCCCCGTTCGCAATCATAATCATTAAAATACGCTCAACAACAGAATGGAAACACGCAATCATGCAGTACCACGATACAAAAAGTCCTCGGAGCCGAGCGCAAAATACCGCCACACCGTCTTCATGATGGCGTTGAAACGAAAGGTAGGGTACAAAGGAATAAAGAAGCGGAGCTTGTTCTTCTCCATGGAGCGCACAAAGTGTGAGTCCACGCGGCGGAGAGGCTGAATGATGGGAGTAGAAACGACGACCATGGGCTTCTTGGAGTCGAGAGCTGCCACAACGTCGACGACTGGCCTGAAGGCCTTGACAGGCTGGACAGGCTTGATGACTTCGATGGGAGTGGGGGTAGGAAGAGCAGGAGCAGCAACTTCCACTGGGGTGGCGGGAGTGGTGCGCTTGAGGCTAAAATACGCTCCATCGGGGCCATCGACCCAAGAGCCAGTAAAGTCGGAGCCAGCCAGAGCCTTCTTGGCTACTGAGGAACGAGCGAGATACAAAAGCTCGTCACCTTCCACCTTGATGATGCTGTTGTGCCACGGCGTCGGGATCTGGAACTCATAGGCGGGCACAGGCTCGAAGCGGTTCTCGAGACAGTCAATAGCGCGCACCATGTGCTTAGGAAGGAGGCGAATAGCAAACTTGGGGCCCTTGTTGTTGTGGGCGTGAATGGAGAGACGGACGTAGTTGGGAAGTAACAGCTCCACAAGGTTAGAGTAGGCCTGGTTTCGAGACATCATCTCCTGTGCAACACTGGCAGCAGTCTTCTTGCGCTGCTTCATGCTGAGCGACTTGACCGAAGGAACATCGGCAAGATCCTCAAGCATGAAGCGGGTTTGGCCACGGTATAGGCTCAATGCGTCCGGCTCCTGCTCCTCGATGCACTGGCGGATGAACTTGCGGTCAGCCTCAGCAACACCAAGCATCAGCTTCCTGCACATCTCAGCCTCACGGGTGACTTGAGTCTTGACTGGGTGAGGCATGTCGTGCGACGCAAGCCACGAATCCTGGAACGAGTGGAAGCTGTCCTGGCTAGTAGCAAAGATGTTCCTCAAGCCCTTGAATTGCATGATGGGCACTGGGCCCTCCTCAGCTGGGTACCGCTCCTTATAGATCTCGATCATGCGTGCATCGTAGGTGTCGATCAAGGCATCGTCGACGCCAACTGATAAACATTAGAGTACTGTTTGTGTGACGTGTTCGGAAGTTTGACTTACTGCAATCGGAGAAAACGTGGCCGTCACTGATGATCCACAGCGTGGCGCCCGGCTTGTACGCCTGTGATACCTCCTTGACAAAGTCTCGGAGAATATCCATAGCAATGTGTTCCGCCAGGTCGGGCATGGTACCACCGACCTTGTTTGGGTTCGGTGACTTGCTGGAGGGAAGGTTAGCAGGTGATGGGCTAATTTACGGAACCACAAACTCACCAAGGAAAAGCAGGTAGTGCCAGTAGGATGGGGAGGTTCTTCTCGACAAAACCGTAGACACGGTTCAGGAAGCTCTCGCGGCCACATGCATCCCACTGGTCGTCCTTGGATAAGTTCTTGAGTTTGCGCTCAAAGATCTCAGCAATAGTTTCACACACTTTGCGGTGCTCAGAGGAAGCTGACTCCAACAACTGGGCAAAAGGCTGGAACTGAGTCTCAAGAAGGATGAAGTTTTCGGCCCACGTGTTGAAGGCATCACCGGCCAAAGACTTGGGTCGGGATGTCAACAGACCCAGGACCAGACCATTGGGATGCTGGATTTCAGCCACTTGAGAATACAGCTCCTCTTCCCGATATGATGGAGGAAAGTTGGAGCGGATGTTGCCAAGTGCTGGGATGTCGGATGTGATGTGAAGGGTGTTGATTTGCTTGCCCGAAGGGAGGGGGAGCTGTGTCCATGAGCCCTGGCCGGAGCAGATTTCTGATTGAAGCTGCGGCCATGCCTCTGGAAGGAACTTGGAGTTTCTGCCTTCGACAGCAAGGAGAGTACCGTTGGATTCTCTCCAGTAAAGGGCCTGGATGGAGTGGTATGTGGAGATTCCCTTGTTGAGAGGAGCCATTATGTATGATTAGTATGAAAGAACGCTAAACAGGAGAATAATAGAGCAGAGGAAAGAAAGAAAGGGAAGCGAGATGGGTATATATTATAGATAGTGAGAAGACTTGGATAGATGAAGCGATGGTAAGATGATGAAAGCGAATAATGGAACCTTGACGATCAGTGACGAGGCCTAATATATGAAGGCCAAAACATGGCAGCTTATGGTACTGTTGGCATCGGGCAGGCAGTGAACGTGCGCCTCCCCGGACGACGAACCCAGCATGTTGCATAAACACATCTATCCAAGCTGCAAGACATGGACAAAGTCACAGCGCACAGCCGTGTCGCTCAGGTACCAGCAGAGCACACCGACTAGGCATGCTAATTTGGGTGACAGAGACAAGCTGCGACGAGGCCGCACGCCCCGGTCATTGGCTCATAGCGCAAATGGACATGTTGGGGCCGTGTGGCGGGGTTCTCTAGACTGTCTATGGATTGATACTGTATGGAGCTCCTAGGACCATGGCGACAAGAGGCTGAAAGCGGCTCTTCGGTTGGCATCCGCAGCAGTGACAATGGGTCTGGGTCTGAAAGAGGCTACTAAGATAAAGGCTAATAAAAGAGGGGAGTCCGATAGAAACGGCCCAGGGGCGGTCAGAGCACAACGGGAGGAGGGATTCAGCAGGCCACAAAGCGCGTGTGGAGCGGCAGAGCCACAGCAGGACAGATGGAGAGGAGAGGAGAGTGAATGAGAGATGCATGTGGCTGGGTTTGGACTGGCTTGGCAATGTTTAGCTTGTTGAGGCATTGATCGGCCCCTCCGCGCTCGCCTGCCTTTGCCTGCCCTGGCCTGCTCTTGGCCGGTCGCTCCTTCCCCCAACCCTTGCCTCGCGCCTACCAACGCACCTAGCCTAGCTCACCGCAGCCAACCATGTCTCTCCCATTACCACATTACCAGGTGGTGCACTCTCCAGTAGGCCAAGCTTCTCACCGCAGCGCCGGCCTTGCAATCTTCCAAAGTTACAGCCTCCACCATCGGCTTCAATACTGGCAAAAACTCCATAGTCCGGCTCCCTCTTCGCTACCACCACTGCCCTTCCGCTGGCTCTCCCCTAGTCTCTCCGCTACTCTGTTCGACAGGGATCCTCTACGCGTATCTACCCAATTCAGCTGTAGTACTGTCTTTGCTATGGCACGGATTGTGGGACTTCCATTGTGCACCGCCCTTTCTCTCTTACAGAAGGCTGGCTGCCATGTAGCTGAGCTCTGCCTCTACGCATCTCCAGGACTGTCTCAAATACCAATGACTGCTGGAGTCCGTGATTGAAATTATTATTCATTTTGGACATTCCAGCCCAGTCCAGCACAACATCGTCCCCATTTCATTGCATTTCCTTTTCCTCATTCTCTCACTAGCAGCGCCCAATCACTATGGTGTCATACCTTTCTCTTGTCTTTCTTGCAGTCTTTGCGGTTATCTTTGGCGTCGTTTCCTTCTTCGTCCGCCTCTTCACCCCACCTCGTGACTTCCCCAAAAACATCCCCACTATTCCCTTCTACTACGCTCTCCTGCCTCTCTTCCGCGACGTCGATCAGGCCGATCTTTACAAGCAATATCTCAAGGAGCCCCTAGAAAAATACGGCGCAGTCAAGCTCTTCTTTGGTGGCCGCTGGAATATCCTCGTTCGCAAGCCCGCCTACATTGCAGAGGTTTTCAAACACGAAGATATTTACGCCAAATCAGGCAACCACGTCAAAATCCCCAACAGCTTAGTCGCCGAATACACCGGCGAGAACATCATCTCCTCCCACGGTGAAAAATGGAGACTTTACTCTTCCGTCATCAAACCAGCCCTTCAGGCTGATCAGGACTCCAGTCTGCTGTGGCAAAATTCAAGAATTCTCAAGAATATGTTCCTTGGGCAATCAAAGGAGACTGGCGGCGCTGGTGTCCCCATCTATGGGCCACTTCACAGATATGCACTTGCCAACCTTTCCGAAGTCCTCTACGGTTCCAGCTTTGAAACCCTCCAGCGAACCGACGCGCCACTGAACGTCCTCCAAACTAAAATCAAGCCCATCATCTTCAACCCCATCTTCCTCAACTTCCCCTTCCTGGACTACCTCCCTCTCAAGTCCCGCCAAATCGGTCGACAACTAGTCCGCACCTTTCACAACACTCTCCGCAACTCGGTGCAAAAAGGCCACAACCACATCTGCGACCGCGACTCCAAGAACGTTGCCTGCAGATTGCTTGGTGCCCACCGCGATGGCATTCTCTCCGACAAAGACCTTAATGATAATTTTGTTAGCACTTTCCTCGCCGGTCACGAAAACCCGCAGTTGTGCCTCATGTCCACTCTCTACCTGCTCGGCGCCAACCAAAAGACTCAGGAAGCCCTCCGTGCTGAGATCAACACGCTTTTCCCTGCCGACGCACCAGCCGAGTACGAGCCCTCCTACAGCCAAATCCACGATCTGCCTCTCCTGACTGCCACTCTCTACGAATGCATCCGAATGTTCCCACCTATCTCTCAGCTCATCAACCGCCGCACCACCACCGCAGTGCATCTCGGCAACCAGATTCCCATCCCCGCCAACACCTACTGTGGTTACAACGCCTATTCCACCAACCGTGACGTCGACTTCTGGGGTCTCGACGCCGATACCTTCAACCCTGCACGCTGGGGCACGAATATGGATGATATCCAGCAGCTGTACCGCAAAGCCAACGCCAAGGGCGCTTTTATCAGTTTCCATGGCGGCAGAAGAGCGTGCTTGGGTCAAAAGTTTGCCATGCAGGAGCTAAGAATTACGGTGGTGGAAATGTTGAAAAGTGTTAAGTGGAGGGTGGACGAAAGCTGGGATGGCAGGATGACACCTGCAGGGCCCTTGTATCCTAGGAATTTGAAGTTGAAGTTTGAGGGATTGTAAGTTTATTGAGGTTTTGTAAATGATCTTCAGCGATGGCATTTCCTAATTTTGTCATGACATTGCATAGCGAGAGGCGTTAAGTTTTTCCAGGGTTTGTTTTTCCGCTGCATTGAAGATGTTGAGATGTTTGATTAATTAAGTGCGTGCTATGATACGATACACGAACACCCGGTAGACATAGATTAATACAATAATATCTGCATGAGCATGAACATCGATTCCAGAGCCGTGGATTCATAAATCGCAATGACGCCTGTCAGTGAGTACGTTGAATACTCGAACACGGTGCAACTCAACGGCATTTTCACCAGGATGTATATGAACATTGGAGAACGGGAATGCATTGCGAGATATTAGATCGACGTTACTAAACTTTACGCCCAACCCTTCGCCTCGTGCAGCGTCGATTCGATTCGGCGACCTAAACCAGCACCGCAGTTCTGGTTCCGGATAACAGTAAGACGGCAACATGGCAAACGCCCGACAAAAAACACCCTGCCTTCCCGCTCCAAGTAGCTACCACTCCATTTCCTCTCTTTCTACCTCGCCAGAACTTATCTTGCATGCCATCCAACCTCCCGCATTACTCATGCCTTCCTCTGGGCGTAAGCCCTAAACAGATCCTATCATCACGCTTATTAACCTATCTAGTGCTGTAAATACTTACTTTAACAGCAAGTTACCGAAAATCGAGCGAGCCAGTTGAGTAGGCGCGCGTGTAGATTGTCGCAAGCAGGGCAGGGTAAGATGAAGCAAGGATTGATACGCGGAAGCGAGGAGCGAGAAGCGAGCCGTGGGTCCAGATACGTGGGTAAGATGGTGAGGCGGTGCGGTGGGACGTGGGTGGCCTAACGCGAAGGGGTTGTTAGGTGGAGAGTTTTTGTGCGGTGGAAATTAGGTGTTTAGAAGGGAAGGAGAGAGGAGGGAGGAATATTTTGCTGGAGGGTGCGGATGGGTAGTTGGGACGAGTTTTGTATTTTTAGAAGCGGGTGCTTTGTAAGGAGGATGGGAGGTATACGCGTACTTACCGTGTATAGTAGTGTAAATGATAGATAGATATTGTTTTTGTGCACATGAGAATGAGACCAAGACATTGAGAACAATGCTTTTAGATCTTTGTTTTGTTTTGTGTGGGAATGAATATCTCGCGAGACAAGACGCAATGCAATACAGCACTGCGCAATAAAATGTAGATCCAGATCCCGAAAGGAACAAAACCTCACAATAAATAAGTGCGAATGCGAAGGTATTATGAACATATACGTATGCCAACGATGACGTTGCCGATCAAACTACTCAATCCATCAACAAATTGCTAATCTGGAGAATTTCTTCTTGCGAGCATAGGTTGTGATTTTAGGTACCAGGCCGTGATGACAAGATCGGCGGTTGTGATGTAACATTCGCAGCAACACAAAACAGCCAATGTGCTCGATAAGCAAGCCCTGCCCATTCGGTGCATCGAACGCGAAATCGTACCAAAACGAAACAAAAGATAAGATATTAGGAACTCAGTGTTTCTTTTCATTCACATGTATGTCTATCAGGCGGATATTTTGCTTCTCGCCTTATCGTGCCTCTGACTTCGCCAAAACGCCAAGGTTAAGGTCAACGTACCAGAAATCCTCGCCTTGGGGTGTAAGCAGAGGAACTACTCTTTTCATATATACCTGCTAGATGGAGTGTATAGGTGTAGCGCGCGATTATCACAGATGATAGAGCCTTAGAGGCTGTGTGAGTGATGTGATACTCAATGAATGAGAGGTGTAATACTCGCAGTAATTAGGTCCCTATTTTCGCATCTGTTGCACGAATACCTACTTGGATGAAGAGGGCTATGGAGTACATAGTCAGACACATCCTCGTTACATTTCGCCTTGCGTGAATTGCAATATACCATCACCTTAGACATGCGATCAACCAATGAATACGCTACGCAAACCCAACACAGAAACATTCAGCGACAAGAAACATTGGTCGTTGTGAGTCATGTGGGATCATTTCATATCATGTTGCTCAGGCCCACCCATATGTACATAGGCAAGGCCAGCATATGCATGTCCTGCCGTGTCAATCCGTCTTGTCTTCAAGGTTGCCTCGCCTTGCCTTTGACACTACCCGACCCACACGTGCCAGCAAGACAAATATCAGATAGGCCACCCCAGCCACGAGTCTGAAACGTAGCAGCTAATTTTTACCTTCGGGCTGTTCATGTTAGATTTAGCTTAAGGCGCAATGTTTACCTGTTTTTTTGTGGGGTTTCTGCATGTGGATGGTGTTGTGTTTGTGTCTCTGTAAACGTCAACGAATGAATTGAAATATTCCTGTGTTTGCCTGGTTTGATGTGGATCACTGTTCGTAGTGCTGAACTAGCACAAGAAAATAAAATGTATTGCTATTCGTTGGGGAATATGCAATGGCAGTTTCATATCCGCGCAAGTGCGCATTTCGCCCCCAACAGTAGGCTTGCGTTGCAGAGAGCAACCAAAAGAGTACTATAGCTGAGTTGATATTCAAACTCGAAGAGTGAGATTGCAGCATAGGCCGGAAATTCGTTTAAACAGATGTACCTTAAAATTCTGCTCACGAAGCGTATATCTGTGATTGGTTCAAGAAACTGATGGCGTTTTGAGTAACTTTCAGTTCAGCTGGGAGACACGACTCAACCTAACGCTTCGCCTACAGTTCCGTTGATGTAAACCAACCCTTTCTGAATCGTGTGCACAGAGAGCCACGATTCATTGGCCCCTGTTTGCTTTCTTATTCTCCTGATACAAAGCAGTGTGGAGATGGCGCTCGAGGGGGATGCGCTTCAACGATGCGGGCTCGCTAACAGTGGCACATTGATGAGAGAACCCCGTGCTCTAGTATCTAGATTGAGACTAAGAATGTTCGCCACAGTAAAGAAAGGGCCTATTCAATGTGGTTGTCCAAGGAAGCATTGTACCACTTGGACTTACAAAATCCTGATATCTGAGCATGCTGAAGAGGTGCCACATGGTGCGAGCAAGTGTCACAAATGCGCCTCCATGCAGGCTAGAAAATCTCCGCAAATGGCCAAACTACATCAAAAGCTCAACTACACAGCTGGAAAGCCAAGTAGTTTCGGAAACATTGCTATCTACAAGCTAATGCACAACGCTGCTTGGTTTTATGTAAGCCTATCAGCCTTCAGCGAGCAGCACTGTGGGGTTGCACAGGACTCGCCGAATCCGCTGCCAAGGGCCCTTAACGGTAAGCTACTTGGTGAGATGGACAATATTAGGGCCCTTCCTTTGTAAGCATCGCGACGTGGGCATGCTCATGTGGTGCTCGGGAACGTGTAGCGTTAGGTGGACGACCGTGGGGCGCAGTACATGGGGGTTTCTTGGGGTTTAGGTTAGGCGCTTAACGAGAGTTCAGCCTCACGCACGCCCCGGTTTTCTGGCGGTATCCCTAGCGGCATGGC
The DNA here is from genome assembly GCA_028476805.1 of Acrocalymma vagum. Classification (NCBI taxonomy): domain Eukaryota; kingdom Fungi; phylum Ascomycota; class Dothideomycetes; order Pleosporales; family Acrocalymmaceae; genus Acrocalymma; species Acrocalymma vagum. The sequence goes on from JAQGEP010000023.1 coordinate 44,395, forward strand.
GGCCGCTAGGGAAGAACTAGACATGTTTTGTAGAAGCTGTGTATTGTAATTTCCAGCGAGATGGCCAGGGCGTAGCGGAAACTGTCTCGGAGCGGCCTTTGTGCTTTGAACATGTTCGAACTTGACGAAAGGAGGGTTTGCATATTTTGTTAGAAAGGCGAACAGACGACAAAGGTCAACAAAGGGGGGCGTATGCAGGAGCTGAAAGGGTGGACGGGGCAGCCAGTCCGCATGGATCGTATGCAGAAAATATCCAACATTGTTTGAAGCAGAGGGTCCTTTACAAAGAGCGACCAACTTACATGGAGAAGCAGCACACTGGCCAGGACTCCACGTGTGGGAACACAGTTTGTGTGACATAACAACGCACCCAATGTGGCATCGGCGACAGCGTGCTCGGGCTGCAGAAAAGAGTACAGCATCTCGACCATCGGAGAAAGAGGCTGGTGAGCGGTGGACAAGCCTGGCTGAATTCACGGCGGACTGCTTGGCAGCGCAGGGAATCTCGCCAAAGAACCACGACGCCCCTGCGGGCTGACCGCAGCCGCGATCAAAATAAACCGCCCTGCGAGTATTGCCCCTGTTGGGCCAGTCATAGCGGGAGTCTTTGACGATGTGGATGTACTTGTGGCTGTTGCGTGCCAGCGTCCCAGCATGCAACCTTTGCTTGTGCATGGTCGACGCTCGCCGCTCAGGCGGTGCACCCTCGCTGCCATACATATCAAGCACTACTTCATGTCCAAGATGCCCATTCCCACATCTTAACCGTCACTCTTCCACATCATGCACTCTCCCGACTTTGAAAAGGGCCGCCGTGACAGCATCGAGAGCCTCATTCCCTCTCCCATCTCCCTCGACGAAGAACAAGACACAGGATACTCACGCATCCGCGATGCTCCACCTCCACCTCCGCCTCCGCCATATTCGGCCTTTACTCCAAACCGAAAACGCTTCATTCTTGCTGTCGTTACGGCTGCAGGGTTCTTTGGCCCACTATGCGGAGCAGTTTATTTGCCCTCTTTGGTGCTGTTTCAGGATATCTTTAAGACTTCGGCAACGGTGATCAATGCTACCGTGTCGTTGTATATGGCTGTTTTTGCAGTAGCTGTATGTTTCCAATAATGCCAATTCCAAGTCAACAGCAAAAAGAAAACTAACACTGTACTATAGCCGCTCTTTGGCGCCGCAGCTTCAGATATCGGTGGCCGCAAAACAGTCTACATGGTTGGTTTGGGGAGCTTTTTGATTGCAAACTTGCTTCTGGCCGTGCTACCTGCCAACATTGGCCTTCTCTTCATTCTCCGAATCTTCCAGGCATTCGGCTCCTGCATTGTCTTTTCAGTTGGAGCGGGTACCGTGGCCGACATCACTGAACCCGCAAAGCGTGCTTCTTCTCTGGCATGGTTCCTTATGGGTCCCCAACTAGGACCTATTCTCGGTCCCTTGATCGGAGGCCAATTTGCCCATCCAAACCGGTGGAGATGGATTTTTGGGTTCTTGAGTATGTAAACACTGAAAAGTCTACAGCTCAAACAACTAACATCAACTCAGCTCTCTCCTGCGCACCAGTCTACTTCGCCATCGTCTTTAGCATGCCCGAGACTCTCCGCTCCCTTGTTGGCAATGGCAAGGCCGTAGCAAACCAACCCTGGTTCTCCATACCCAAATTCCGCACGAAGCCTACTCAAGACGGCACCGGTACCAAGATGCCTCGCCCGTCCTTTCGCAAATTCGTCCAGCTCCTCAAGTACCCTCCCCACCTGATCGTCTCCTTCAATGGCGCCCTCCAATTCGCTGGTCTCTACTCCATGTACATTTCATTCGCGCGAGTGTGGCAGGACAACTACGGATGGTCATCTGCAGAAGTGGGCTACGGCTTCCTGGTCCCCGGCATCGCCATGTTTGTCGCTTCAATAGTCGTCGGTCGTCTCTCTGACTACCTCCGCAAGAAAGCCGTAGCAGCCAGTCCAGATGGTAAAATCGCGCCAGAGCGCAGAATCACCATCCAGATTCTCGGATTCATACTCGGCGCCACGGGAAAGATCATGTTTGGCTGGCTCGCGCAGAATAAGGCTCATCCCGCAGCTGTCCTTTTCGGCTCTGCCATCACGGCCATCGGTACCTCTGTGGTGTTTGTCACTAGCACGTCGTTCCAGACTGAGTGTGACCCGGCGCAGACGGCGAGCTTGGTTGCGCTGGGCGGCTTGCTGCGTAATGTCGCTGCGGCCATTGCATCGCTCATCATCGACGGCATTATCAATGGCATGGACCTTGGCTGGACGTTTACAGGCCTTGGGTTCCTCGATTTCTTGTGCATCCCCGGTGTTGTTTTGATCATTATCAAGGGGCCTAAGTTCCGTGAGGCACTGAAGGCGGGGCTAAAGAGCTGAGCTGAATGAACGGACGAGGGTACTTACTCTCTGGGCTGGCTGAAGCTCCAGCTGAATGGAGGCTCAAGCTGAGAAATTCTGCATGCACTGCATAGATGGCTGCAGTGAGCGAAAAGCGTCATTTTGCTAATTATTTCCCTGCATACTTGCTACATTGCATAGCGCGGCGTTGGTTTTTTTATGGGTATACATTACGCGATTCTTGCTAATGTTGTAAACGAATTCTTTTATAATAATGTAATATGAACAAACACATCTTTAGGAACCATTATCAGATTTGCAGATTGTTTTTTGGTTGACGTGACGTTTGTTGATGAAGATCCAACGGCTGGACGATCAGCGCTGCTCCCGCTCACCCGTCTGGTACCACCGGGCAAGCGAAGATGCAGATGCAGATCGCTACCACCATATTCAAATTCTAGAACCCTAGAGATCTTATTTACAGAGTCTTTTCATTCTTCCTAGCTCCCTCCCGTATACGTACTCTATGCGCTAACCCAAACATAATCTCCCTTCCTTTTATTCAGTCCAAGCCCCCCCAAATCCATTGCCCATTAGATACCTAACTTATTCGCTCTCATGTCGACTTATGCTTGTCTGGATCTTACTCTTTGCGCAGCGCGGACTTGGTGCTGGTGTATGTGCTAAATAGGGGGTTTGTTTTTTGTTTGAGTTCTGGGTTCTTTGTGGCTTTGTTGGAGGTGGGTATCGTAACTTGGCTTGAAGGGGAGCTGGGTACATGGTAGGTGGTTTCAAGCTGGAGATTAGGTATATGAAGATGTGGTAAAATTAGATATATAGTGTAGCGTGGTATTATTGTGGGATGTTGGTTGCGGTAGTGCAATTATTGATATTTTCTACTTTGAAGACTAGATACTGGAAACATGTTAATGAAAAAAACTAAAAAAAACTGGGAGGCCTCGAAATTCATCTTCAGTTTATTGATTTCATCTATTTATTGCATAAATATCATTGCGGAAGATGTAAATAAAAACAAAAATAAAAATACCTTGATTGATCTTGAATGCTTTGTGGTAAGCCACGAAAGTGCATCTTGCTACAAAATGTCTAGGATCAGAATCGCAATCCACCACACCAAAAATAACGTGCGCAGCAAGACAAAGAAAACGACTGAATCCCACGAACCCATTGTTTCGAAAAGCCTCCACAGGAATGTCATCTGCATGCCAATGCCCATGCAAGACAGGTTATATTCAGGACAGACTCGATGTGCGTGCGCCTCACGGCATTCCGGTATCTGCGCATGCGAGGAGAAACCATCAGATAATCGATTATACACTGTGCGTGGCCCAGCCACACTGTTAAACTGCGGTTATCGGCAACAGCCACATTTGCTTATAGGTGTTCGCTGCGCAGTGTTCCCAGTGCAGCATATTGAACCCCGAGGGATTACAATAAACGTTGGTCTAGACTACGTTCTCCGAAGGTATTGGAGAGATAGTTTTCATGCCTGCAAAGATAACGATGCTTGTATGAAGATAGACATGAAGCGTTGCAATCAGCACCTTCCAGTGTCAGGCCCCCATTTGTGTAACAACCGGGTACCTCCGAAAGTACAGCCGGTGTTTAAGGCAGGTATAAGGTGATGTCGTGATCGAGAAAATTACTCGAAACGGCATCTGTATTTCGTATAGGTAGGCGTCCTCACAGATTAGCTTACATTTTGAGTTTCTCAACATCCGCAGTATTCCTGCACAGCAATCTACATCATGCTGGGGGATGTGCAACTCGGCCATTCGCTTTCATTTTCCGTCCGCCTAGCTTTTGAGGCCCAGATATTGCCACTTATAGCTACCGAAAACGGCATTTCTCAGCATTCCATTGATCGCAGCACTAAAGGGTTGGCATGCGAAGCTCCGGTCTAGCCGGGCCCAACCCAAGCTTTGGCAACCGTAAAGTCTTGGACGGAGATACTTGTCGAGTCTCTAGAGGAAAAATAAAGCTTGAAAATCTGGGTTTAGGGGCCGTGAAGAATCGCGCAGGCGAGCATGGGCGACGATAGAGCGCCTGAGGTGTTGATATGGGAGAGCCGTCTTCGGAGCGTACATTACCTGCATCTTGGCGTTTCCTCTTCTGGCCAAGCATTTTCAGGATTGCTTTGTGACTACAGGGTGAACTGGTGCTGCACTTTGTCACATGGAGTGCGTTCTCCGAGGAACACTCACACATGACTACCACAGGTACCGGGACTGCCGCCGGGTTAATTCCAGGAATGTGTTTCACGTTGATTTGATTTGAGGTCTGCGCGCGCACATTGCATGCAGCGTGCGTTGTTGCAGCAGCACAGGTCTTCAAGATGTTCTGCCGTATATCCACAATTTTTTCTTGTTGCGAGTACTTATAAGAGCAGGTCTCACGTTGCGCGCCTGCAATCACCCATTCGCTCATCTCGTCCAGTGCCCTTTGACATGTACTTGTTCCGAGCCGCCTATTTGCCGCAGGGCCGAATACAAGGCCAATCATGATTGTGATCTACAAGCCCAAGCAATCACCCCGCGCCCAATCCGAACCCTTATCGCGCCCAGGTGCGCTCTCCCGCCTGCTTCCCTCCCCTCACATCCCCATCCCATCCCATCCCATCCCATCCCCCGCCCTGCACCACTTACAACCTCCCGTCCCTCAATCATCCCTCTCTCGATTATCTGCAGCGTAATCTTCCGACAGACCACTCATCTCAGCACTCGCCCTGCAGCTAGGCCGGTGCCGAAACTGTAAGCGGAAGATCCATCAACGCCTGCACTATCTCGACTACCATAGGTACACCTCCAACCTCACCGTCGTCTATTTCTCCCCAGTCCATCCTTAGATATGCAAAAGCACCGCCCCTTGGCTGACCCGAGCACCTTCCGCTTTTGGGGCTTGTAGAGCGCTGGTGCGTGGTCAACGGTGTGTCGCACAGAGTCAGCGACAGCGAGCGCTGCTATGGTTGTTCGAAATGCGTGGGGCTTATCATTGGTCTGGAGGTTGGTTACTTCATTTGGGGCTCGTGTCCGCGCGTAGATTTAGATTTAGTATAAGAGTGGCGAGGATCGTCACTGTTGATGGTGGTTTTCCTCTGCAGGTACAGGTACATACCGCGGGCTGCAGGACTACTTCTTACACAGTAAGGACCCTTTTGACACAGCCCGTTACTACACGTGAATTTTTTCTTCTCTTTGCTCCGGTAGCGCTGTGGGATTGTTTATAACCTCACCTCCTTCCCGTCCTTGTCACGCTTCAGTAGCACCCAGCCATCATGAAGTCCTTTATCCTCACCTTCCTCACGGCTACCGCCGTCTCTGCCATCCCAGCACCTCTCTTCCCCCGTGCTCCTCCAGGCATCCCCACTACTGCCCAGGCCAACAGCCAGCTTGCTGGTTTGACTGTTGCGGCTCAAGGCCCCCAGACAGGCTACTCCCGTGACTTGTTTCCCCACTGGATTTCCCAGGGCTCCGGCTGCAACACTCGCCAGGTAGTCCTCCAGCGCGACGGCACCAACATTGCCGTTGGAGCTTCCTGCGCTGTCACCGGCCGCTGGGTCAGTCCGTATGACGGCGCCACCTGGACCGCTGCCAGCGATGTTGATATCGACCACATGGTCCCCTTGAGCAATGCTTGGAAGGTAAGAAATGACATCCTTGAAACCTCGACTCATGAGAAATCCACATTTCCAAATGAGACTCCCATCTGAAACAAACCAACTCGAGCAATTCAATTAACTCTTTCTCACACAGTCCGGCGCCGCCTCCTGGACCACCGCCCGCCGCCAATCCTTCGCCAACGACCTGACAAACCCGCAACTCCTCGCCGTCACCGACGACGTCAACTCCGCCAAGGGCGACAAGGGTCCCGAGGAATGGAAGCCTGTAAGTCAACTCCATCATGATCTCCACATCAAGATATTAGCGAGATTAATTTATCTGTGAACAGCCGCTTTCTAGCTACCACTGCACGTATGCCAAGATGTGGGTCAAGGTCAAGAGCGTGTATAGCTTGACGATTACGAGTGCGGAGAAGAGCGCTTTGACGACTATGTTGGGGACTTGCTAGTGGGGTTTAAGGGTTCTGAGGTTGTGGAAGAGATGAGATGAGTTGGGATGGTTGTGTGGTGCGGTTTTGTCGATGAAATTATGAGCGGGTTTATGGCTTTTCTGCGTATATATATATTTGAAATATACTGATGACTTTGAGATGGTATTGAATACTGAATATCCTGGGTTTGCTATTTTGCTGCGGAGTGTATGTTTCGTTGATGTTTGTGCCTTTTTTATTTTTTTTTTGGAATGCGCTGAAAACTGCATTTTGGATTACTTACGTACTCCTTGATTCTACTTGATTGGCCTGAGGAAAATATTACCGAAAATACATGTGAATAAAAAGGTATAAGAGTCTTAGTTTATGCCGGGAGTCTGATCGATAGATATTTCTCTGGTGGACTTTACTTCATAGTGAGGATTGTGTTGTCTGGTAGTAAGATAAGATAGCCATTGATAACGTAGCATTGTTCCTTTGTTGCTTGGGGGTATCTTTGTCTTTTCGTCGGGTGTGGGAGGCATGCGATTCGCCGAGTTAGGAAGCGTATCTGAACTATTTGCTATATGGTAACTATTAAGCAGAGGTCTGTCGGGATGAAGATTACGTGTAGTCGTCGCAATTAATACACTCCCAAACGCAGTGTAAAACTTGATTGTTCTGTAGGATATAAAATGTAATAAACATGTCAATACCTCACCCCCTCATGCCCAACCTACAAGTAGCGGACCTCAAGCCCACAAAACCGTCGAAGCACCCTTGAGCCTCATCCCCCACAACATGATCTCCCGTCTCCACAACAACACAACCCAACCTAACCCACTCCAAACATGATTCCCCCCGCAAGCAGCCTAGATTCCATAAACCGGAACTCATTGGCCCGATCCGCACCTCAACGCACATGCATTCAGCAGCCCCTCGCAAAAGTGATGCAGGGCAAACTAAACTCAGCCAAGCGTACCAGTCGCCACGCCTTCCCACCCATCTGGCACACCCGCACAAACCGCGCAGGACGAATCACACCATGACGATGTAGTCCAAGCAAAAACGAGACTACATCCAATAGCGAAGAGCGCGTGTCGCAGTGCTAGAAACACGCAGCGAATCAGCCGGAGGGGGTTGTGTCATGGGTGGAGAACGCAGCTGAGCGACTTGTGCGGAAGGGCCGAATCGGGGATAGCGTCTGGCCGCACAAAGCGCGCAGGTGTATATATATGGGGTGAGTTTTCCTCGAAGTTGGAAACCCATCTACAATCTTCAGCCTTACTCCCTCGAAGCAAATACACCACATCAAAGATCTTTTCTACTTCAAACCAAAACACACTTCTTCTATTCATCATGGGTAACTGCGGCTGTGCTACCTCTGGAACTTGCAACTGCGGCGACAGCTGCTCTTGCGATAACTGCCCCGTAGGTTTCCTATATTCTCCTTCCCGAGATTAAATCACTATACTAACATGCACAACAGCACAAATAAACTCTCTATCTACATATGATTTCCTGGTCCAGAGTACACAAATCACAGTAAGCTAAGTCCCATCCCACCAAGCATACAACAACAAATCTAACTATCTTACAGAACGAGTCTTTCAAGTCAAGTCATTTGGGAAACGAAACAAAAAAACCAGGGCGTTTTTAATGGGATGAGATAGGAGTTTGGTTGGGGGTGGAGCCAATGATGGTGGCGAACCGAACCCCGGTGACGTAGCTGATACCAAGAGATGAGATTCAATATGACACTACATTCCTTTTTCGAACTGGATCAACACGTGATTTGTTGGGATCTTAGGGTCTTCGTGTTTACGCATGTGATGCGATATTACTGGATGGCTGCTTGTCTTGCTGTGCGTTGACTGCTGGCTGCTGGGATGGGTAATGGTTGGATTGAGGGGGAGTGTGGTGTCGGGTTCTGCTTATTTGATGCGGTGGGCTGATGTAATGTTCGGGCCTTTGATTTATGAAGTTTTGGGGTGTGTGTAAGGGTGTGCTCGGGCTGACTTGACTTCAAAGTTGTTAGTGTTGGGTGTACGAATGCGACGTCTGGTGATGCCGACGTTTGAAAGCTACATCCATCACGAACAGCCAGCATCTCGACCCAACACTGCGCCATAAAAGCATCAAACACAGGCACAAAAGGTAAATAAACTCGGGTATTAAATTGAGTATCATGGAACATCCCACCAGATAATCCACTTGTGTTTCAAGAAACGAAACTTTCGAATATGAACCCGCTAACATTCATCATAATCATCACCCCATCGCGACATCCCATCCACTCAGCACCACACATTCCCTACCGTCTATAAATCTCCCTACCTAACCACAACAAAACGTAGCATTCGCCTGCATACGATCCCTCCCACCATTCCCCACCGCAAAACTCTCCCACCCAAAGATGAAATACCCGATATACGCCCCAATAAATATACAGATGATAATATACCCATTATAATACATCGCCAGCAACATAACAAAATACGCAACCGCAAACGCAAGCATATGAATCAGCGCTCTGATGGCTTGCTGGAAGATAGTCGGGCGGAACGTTTGGATCTGGGTGGGGAGCGGGGAGCAGGCGGCTGCGGAGGACGACGCGGCGCCGTTCTTGTTGATGTCGGTTGTTGAGGCGGAGTTGGAGTCGGGGGATGTGGTGGTATGGGAGAGAGAGGAGGTGTATTGCGAGACGATGTAGCGGTCGTATTCTTTCCCGGCGCGGCGCAGGAATTCGAGCGCGATGACGAGGAGGATTACGCCGATGCAGGAGCCGGCGAACATGCCTTTGGAGGTTATGTGCCAGGAGCTAGAGATGAAGCCTGCGTGTTTAGATTAGTACAAGGGGATGCGTTGATGATGGTTGTTCAAGTGCTTTTGGGCTGGTGTTTGTGCGGAAAGCGATAAAGTAGGAAAAACTTTGTAGATGCTAGTGGATCAACATACAAGAATCGACAGTGTTCCAATTCCACAACATCTAGAAGTTTCTTAGTATTGTTGTGGGTTGGTTGGGTTGGTTTGCGTGTCCTTACGCTGATCTTGCAACCTCCGCCCATTCCTCCATGGTCCATGGACATGCCCGTCGAGGACGCCATGGCTCCAGATGCAGTCGCAGTTGGGCTGCCCATATCCATGGACATTGTCATTGATCCGTGGTCCATAGCCATTTTTTCCAGAGAGATGTGGAATATCCCCGTCGAAGAGATTCGGAATCAAACTTCCCCGGCTGTTCAGCTATTTGCGTGAGGGCGGAGTAACGTGTATGCGTAACGGTTTCCCCCGATCGTAGAATAGAGCGAAAACGCAAGTCTATTTGCGGGGGACAGGTGCTTCGTTATTTGTTTCTTGTGTTGATATTTTAAGAAACAACAACGTGGGACTCGTTGAAGGGAGCCAAGGCGATGAAGTGGTACTGTTGTCGATCAATCGCTAACAGGACTGAATGATTCGATAGGGCGACAATGTAACAGCAATAGGTACACTCGGCGTACTGTCGTAGTATTCGATGTTTGAATTCAGCCTTGCAGATCGGGAGGCTTCGCTGCAACCACAACAGCACAGCGCAGAAAACAGCAGTTTCGAAACTGACAGTGTGAAAAAGAAACAACAAGACAAACGACCCAGGCCAACGAGGAACCCAGCACCTCTTAAAATAATCCCCTCTCCTGTTCCCAAGAAACATGCCAGTGGCTCAGAATGCAGCGCAAACCCACTCACCCAAATCAAATGGTACCACCAGCACGCCCAAGCCACCCGAAAGGCTGCGGGAAGGGCAGTGGACCCTTCCATCGTTGGTCAGGTCCCACAACACGAGGATCCACCACCACACCGCAGGGCGAAATATCGAAAAGAAAAAGAAAAGAGCAGCATGTTACTCGCACACATGAATGTGTAACAAGTAAAAATGCTCGAAAAGGCCTCGCGCGGATGCTTGGCATGCAGAATGCCAGTATCGCTGCTGTGCCGCTATGCCGCGTGAGGAATGGTGAGCTGAGTGCGTTTGAGCAGATTATCCTACTCGCGCTTCGTCTGGCTGAGTGACTGTCTCTCTATCTTTCTCATCTCACGCTCATATCATCATGGCCATGTGGTTATCGACTCACAAGATTGCCTGATGTGAACAACACCTGCATCCTGTGCGAGCGGTTTAGTGGTTCTAGAATCTCGCTTCCATGGCGTACTTACATGTATGTACTTTGGGACGGCCCGCTTACTCGCATGTGTTGGGAGCATTCCAGTAGCGTGCATTGCAATTTATATAGATTGGGCTCTGGTCCACCTAGAATGTTCCTCGCATCGCAGCATGTTCGCAGATGTGAGGCCCCGAGCAGCGGGTTCTGACACACTGATGTGCGACCGGGGTGTGCTAATTTCGTTGCGCACAGAGGGTCGCTCTTTTGGAAAAGTGTAGGTATGTGTTCGCATTGTGTTGGGCTGATGGACGAGGAGTGATTGGATGAATGGGGTATATCAGGTGTTTGATATCGATATTTCTGCTTTCTCAATCGCATGTGCGTTGTTGAGGCGCGGAGGCGCTGACACGAGGGTACCGGAGTTGAATGGAAGGCTTAATGTCATAACAAGTTCGATGCGCTGCATTTCAGGTCAGTCACTCTGCATTGCACAGCATGGCTTGAGCGTAGTATCTAGAGCAACGAGCGAGGACGTTCTATCGAGCTTGGTAGGAAAAGGGAAAATGGTAGGATGATCTACGGCAGGCGTTGGAGGCGCGGTTGAGGTCGTCTTCGTCTCTCTGTTGTCACGTGTAAGTTGGCTTCAGTGATATGATATTGCTGTAGCTGGTATGTTTGATTTGTCATTCGAGAAAATTTGAAGCAGACGATGTAAGTGGCTCCGTTGGCAGTCAGGTAGTCTCATTCTATGAGGCTAGGTAGTATTTTGTGGGCCTCTTCTATTCCAGCACATTTTGTCCGCCGGCCATTATGCTCAGGAGCTCTATTGTTTAGTCATTACTCGTTAACATGGAAATATTCTTTACGTTGCTCATGTCGCTTGATCCCTATCCATCTATTGACGATAATTAGTGCACTGATGTGTCAGATTTCCTTAACTTTCACACACAGCACATTCTCCTACCTAAATACTCCGCTCAATTTAAGTATAATGTGTGTATACTAACTCTCCGAAGATGCTGTCGAGTCTTGTGCTGACTATTGGAGATGGTTTGATATCTGTGCTAGGGCGACCAGCTAGGCGAAGGGGCGTGTAGCATTTCTATTGGACATTTTTTGGTATCAATGTATCCGTCCCTAAATACTGGTTTACACCCTGATGACCCTATGCTGAGTTCCTTATTAAATGAAAGAAAGAGCAGTGCGGCCATAAATAGCCCAAGGCGAGTGGTCCGGAATGAGAGGGGATTTGAGAATACTGCTCTTGCTGCATCTCGTGCTGCAGAATCAGCGTAGGTAAGTCAGAAAACTCCCACACCATTGGGCGTAGTGAGGTGTAGCTTGTACGCAAAGCTTCTTTCGAAGGCACGGAAATACACAATGTTGACATTTGAGAGATTCGCCATGAAATAAATTACTCCCTACTGCTCCACTTCATCTACTCCACTGATCGATGCTGGCTGCTTGGGATAGCAGTTCAGCCGTCTTGCCAATTAACATGAGCCTCATTTGAATTACATCACAAGGAACTATAAATGAAGGGTGTTCAAGAGAACAAGTTGATCTTTAAAGGTCTCCTGCGGAAACTAATTTACATCGAAGTCCTGGCCGTGTATTGGCCTACCAGCCCGATCCTTCTCCATGTCTCCCTCCAACCCATTCTCCGACTCCCATTCCCGTTCACCTCATCTCTTGCATGAAACATTCCAAACAGATGCCGGCTTCAGTGACCCCGACATACACCAGGTCGGGGCAATAGACTGGTTGGTATGGGCGAATAGCCCGGAAGAGGATTACGCCCCATGGGCAGAGATGCAATGGATTTTGTTGGTCATCTGGCCAATGACCGCAATCCAATTCGGTGAAGAAATAAACGCACATTGTTCCTGTGGCAGCTGTTGTTGTTGGTGTTGGTGTTGTTGTGGTGGTGGTCACGGTCGCAGTCGCGGTGGCTTTGGTGGGACTTTGTTTTCGGGAGCAGCGAGCCGCGAGTTGGAGAAGTCTTTGGCAAGGCGCAGGAAGATTGGTAGAAAATACGAAAAAGAGTGGTTTTTTTTGCGATTCGGCGACGGTGACGGTGGGTAGAGAGTAGGGTTTGTGGAATCGAAAGAGAGAGCTCTGGGAGGGGTTTATATCTTGACGGTGAGGGGCTCGTGTTGGCAATCAAGCAGTGAAGCAGAATCTATTGTGCGCGCGAGGGGAGCACGGCTTAACTAGACTCCTTCACCTAGAGCTTCAAGTAAAGCTATTTCAGAGTAAAAATAATCCAATCAGTGCGAAGAATGGCCTTTGATACCCCTCTTTACGTACATGCAATTCACCTTCAGTCTCTTTGAATATGAAGACTATTATCCCACCGGAGATATATGCAATTACCTTCAATACCTTACTAAACCTCCACAAGTCTCTTCTTGCCCTTATCCTTCTTCTTGACCAGCACCTCAGGGATTGCCTCAACGCTTTCCACACTTTGAGACAGTGTTCCGTATCCCTGAGCGCGAGACGACTCACCCACTTCTGTTGTACTGTCCTCCGGAGTGACCAACAATGGCTCTTCGACCTCGTCCTGAGCGTGACTCTTCTTGATAGTATCTTCGTCGTTTTCTTGACAAGTACATGATTTGCGTCCCGTCACCCACTTTGGCAAGGTGACCTTGCTACTGCTAATGCGGTCTAGGAATGAGGAACGAGAGGAAGGTCTCATATCACCATCCGCTGGTGCATTTGAAGTGTGCTCTGCCTGAAGCAATTGTGCCTCCAATGTAGGTCGCTCCACATGTCCACAGTTCCTGCATGGCTGGGCTTCCAAGTCGCGCATCCACGCGGCTTTCTTCCTCGCAACCAGCTCTTTCCAGAATGCGACCCCATGCTCAATACTTGCGGCGAAGTTTGCGAGGTTGGCGTAGTTTGCGAACGTCTCATCTGGACCGGAGTAATAGCGATGGTGGTAACTGTTTATGACCACTGCGAAGCCACACCAGAAGAGCCATTGGAAGATGATTGCGAAGATGAGGTCGGAAATGATGAGACGCTTAGATGGCCAGGTGGAGACAGCATTCGAGTACGGTCTGTTGTCTGGTACAGCTTCTGGGATGTCGTTGGGCGTGGAAGTGCGGCGGGTTGACAGTGTGGAAATTGCGTACGTCACAAGGTCGTGGAAGATGTAAACGAAGGAGAGAAATAAGAACACAGCTTGGAAAACGAAGAAAGTAACTACATTTCGGTCATCCCATATATAGGAGAGAATAGCAAAGAGTACGAAGAGCAGTCCAAGTAGTATAGTTAAAATGGTTGCAACACGAAGCCGAAACAATGGATGCGACTGATATGGAAGCCAGTCACACATTCGAGTCACCCGTCGCGGCATTTTGTATCTCAGGAGAATATTGCAATAGCGTCAGTAAGAAAAAAAGAAGTTAAAAGGTGAGCTCCACTAGAAGTGGTGGTGCAGGCGTCGTGATAAGTCAAAAGTGTTGCCTGGCCAGGGCGTATCAAGGCACCCCGCAAGCCATAAGCCTAGACTCCGTTCGGTTAATTCTCAATGCGGCCTCCTCATCTACGACGGTAGGATCTGAAACATTGATTAACTGATCCAATGACTGAAAAACAAAGTTTCCAAGGGCAGGCATGCCTTGCTGATCATGAACTGTGCCACAGTGTCCTCTCGTGAGAAGTGCTTGCGGAGCGCACTGAAGGAATACCATTGCCACTGACTGTACACGTATACGAGAAGTTTTGAGTTGCGATGGCACCGACTTCAAAGGATACGAATCACATATGCACACTTTATTAAAGGCAGATGAAAGCATATGTCTGACAACGATGAGGACGCACAAGTTTCGCTGGTAAACAGTGCACTGCGGGGCTGCAATCACGTACCACTACTTACCCACGAACCAAAGTGAATGTCATACTCATCAGCAGTGTGCCTGATCTAAAAATTAGAAATCATCTTTGTTTTGCAATCGGAGTGGAATGGCTATTGTGCCAAACAGTTGCGGAATATAGTCTAATTATGATCGATGAGGTTTGCAAGCAGTGAAGGTTTTACGGAGTCGGCTCTGTGCCCGCGTACCATACTTGACTCAGTCTCGCGCGACGAGCATGTTCGTTGAATTCTGGCTTAAATTATACTCATTTGTATGATTGGGTTGCGTTTCCTCCTTGTGGCCTCTCAAAACAAGGCACTTACACAAAGTGGCAGCTCTCCGGAGGAGCTTGACTACCATATACAACACTCGACTATACGCCATTGTCAAACATTGTGCGCAACAATTGTCCTTTTTCTCATGAATCGTAATCTTAGCTGACAAATATGGCCTGTATTGGCTCCAAAACAGCGACAAAACTTCACTTGAACAAGACAGCGAACTTGGAAGAAATGGTGCCATTTATGCTCTAGGCTCAAGCCGCCGTATCCAAGTTCACCTGCGCAGGAGATTTTCTTCCAGTCCAACTTTACCACTTCCCAGTCTAGGCATCTTACACCAGAATTATCTTTCCATCGCTGCAGCCTCAGGTGTAAGAGCGAAGAGGTCTTCGTTTCGTACGAGGCGGTTGGCTCCCCTGTAGATTTGAGCGGAGAACGTTCGCGGAAGGGGACGCGGGGTTCGCGATTGCGGTACGCGTTTGTATGCGAGCCAGACTCCTGGAAAATTACGTACTTTAAGTTGGTCGATTCGTCGAATTCTGCAAGGCAATGTGAGCTCCAGGTTTTGGTTTTGGGGTGACGAAAGATCTAGATCTTCAGCTAGGGTCTTCCGTCTTCAACTCACAGTTATAAACCGACTAACTCTCTCCCCCCTTGAATATGGTTATAGGCAATGAGTATGAAAAGGCGTAAGCTCCCGAAGTCTGTAACGCAGATTAGGATCGGTAGATATCCACATTGTTCTCTGGAAAGGATTCTTCATCGATGCATTGGTGAACCCGAGGTCAGAGTCGGATATTTGCAAATTTCTGTCGAACTATTCCTCTCCTCATGCAGACAATGGGCGCCATGAAGTTTAATCTGTGGCCTGCCTCACACTGCCCTCGGGTTGATTGTACAAGAAGGCCTTCCCGCATTACGCAGTCAAGTAATTCGTCGCTCCTGGATGAATAACGTATTAGCAAATGGTAGACTAGGATACAACAAGAGGGGAACGAATCTTAAATAGCCAGTCACTGGCTAATTGCTTGCTGAGACCAAACATATAGCAAACTTACCCAAGTGGAATTTCCTCCAGACTCGTCTCACTGAGTTCGCTGCCTTTGCTCCGCCAAGCCATCTTCCTACATTGCCAATATTTCAGACCCGATGCCGTTGCCTACGATTGGGTCTGGCCAGAGTTAGTTGTTGTCAAAAAGGGTGAGTTTTTGTATACTCACTCCTTCTTTGCCCTACGCCTCTTGGACCTTTGCCACCCTTCAGATGATCAAGACTATGTAAGCTTGGTCATTGAACGCCTCAATTTACCACAGTAATTTCAGCTCCAATAGCCAATACAACTCTCTGGACGAAGCCGTATCCTTGGGATCGAACGCGGCTTAACACATTACGCTAAAAGGTGATCATGTTGAGTTTACCGAAAGGTTCGATGATTTCTTTAAGATCATTCTCTGTCACACTGAAGTGGATATTGCCAACATACAGGCGGTAGAGAGGAGCACTGTATTGAACTAGCCGCAGCAGCACCTTCCAAAGGTTGTACTGATGTCTTTGTAGTTAAAAAGTTCGTAGTTGAACCTTGGGTCCGACTGGTGAGCCACCGTGTGGGACTGACCAAAGTAGAAAGAGCCGTCTAGGTGAATAGAAAGGCGGGTTTTGTTGATCCAGGAGCAACAGGTCGGTAAGAGGCCAAAAAAGCCAGGTAATAAACGAGGTAGACAACAGATGGCTTGAGTGGGGGCACTTTACCAATGGAGCGGAAGGACTTGGAGTCGGGCAGAAGTGCAAGAGATGCGGTGCGCGTGCCGCAAATGACCTGGACCGAGGAATATCGTTAACAGTGTTCAAATGTTGTCAGAAAAGGAGAAGAGACGATGAGGGGCTTACAGATCCACAAGGGCTCAATGCAAAGATACGGGCTTCGTCGCCAGTGCCTTCGCCGAGGACTCTCATGCAGCTTGCACAGCGTTCTTTTGGTTCTTATGGCTGGGGGGAAGGTTCACGCGTTGCTGCGGTAACAGGAGCAGCAGGTTTGCTGTCGTGAATCGACTCGAGGATGGAACCATTGTTGATTTGTGGAGTGCTGGCAGAGCTAACGATATAGTAGAAGAAGGCGCACAGAGGAATAGGGAGGGGAGGGGGTGGGGCTCTGATGCTGGAGGCAATAGGTGAATGTTTGTAACAAACGAACAGATTGTGTCCTTGTAGACGAAAGGTCTCCAAAGGCGATTGCAGGAAAGTCTGGCATGGGATGAAATCCGGGGACAAGAGGTGCCGGAGCCGAGCGGAGGGACGATGATAGCGTCGGTGTTCTATTAGACAGCACAGAGAACAGAGCTTGCTTCAACGAAGGAGTTGAGTAGAAAAGGTAGAGAAGGGCATTGCTGAGTCGAGAGGTGCGAGCGATCAAGTACTCAAAGCTACGTCAAGTTAGCAACATATTTAAAATAGCAGGGTTGGGAAAGAAATACTCGCGTGTCCAACTCTCACTGGGCACGCTCAAACCTACTGAGCAACGGGAAACAGTGAAGCTGTTCTCTCCATAGAAGATCTCCATTGCTAGTCTGTGCATAGTTTTGTTGACGAGCGCGTACGACTTGATGCGAGTTACTAGACTGTAGATTGGATATGTTTTTGCGGTTATAGGCCGGGAGAGAGCAAGGTTATATCGAAGGATTTTGATCTTGAGTTCCACTGGGAGATCTTGGAACCCACGTGGACGAGATGCCCCATGACCTAAAGCCAACGGAAACCTCTAGGCTCGATGTCAGGAGCTTTGGATAAGTGGTCAGTCCTCGAAACCAGGAGGACTGAGAAACGGGTACCGCATCCCCAAGAGCAACACCGGCTACGTTAAGTTAGCAATGCCATTTCATTAAATTGTAGCGGTCAGGGAAGTCAAGGAGTTATACCCTCGTAAGACGTGTGTGAATAGCCTCGTAAGACCTGTATATCGCCTCGTAAGACTGATTCATGGTCTCGTAAGACCCGGATGTAACCTCGTAAGACTTAATGCATGTGATATATAGCCCCGTAGGACTTGAGTGAATGTGGAAGGAAAGCTGCCAGTTCTGCATCAGTGATGTTGCAATGAGAATGGCAAGTACACCGACGGCGGGCCTGCAATCTTGTTCCTCTTTTCACCAGCAGATGCTTGTGTTGTTGATCTTTTTGATGTCAAAGGCGTCGCCCGGAGAGGCTGCTCCCCAAATAGAGGCGACTTGCGCCCAGTGATGCCCAAAAGGCCGACACCAGACGTAGTCATCCTAGAGTGCAGGAGGGCCTCCCATCAGCCGGCGACATGAAGACTAGGCTTGCCCTGGCCCCAGAGCACATAAGGAGGAGTCAAAAGCCAGGAGACAGGTTGTGGCAGATAGAAAAGTTAGAGGTAGGTTGATAAGTGATGAAGAGTTATGGAGAGAGTTATTGAAGGAGATACAGGTGAGCGAGGAGGAACGGGGAGGAGCGGGGAGGAGGAAAAAAGGATTCTTTGTGGGCGAGAAGCGAGAGTGAAGGCCTGCTGCGTCAGTGCGTTTCTTTACGCCAGAAGACACTCAGTGGCCCACCTGACGCTAAGGCTTGCGTCATATAGATGGAACTGTGTGAATGGCTGCTCGGGAGAAGCCGGCGCGGAGCTGTAGGATATGGCAAGAATGACAACTCCTGCAGCTGCGAGAGCAAAGTTGGGAGGCTTGAGGGACTGAGGTTGTTGCACTGACTGTTTAACAGCATCACTGCCACCTCAAGCAACAATACGGGCAGTAATCCAAAGCCTCCTGCCTATAATTACCGATCACAAGGCAACTATGAGCCATATTTCTCTTACCACACACTTAGCAGCTTGTAGCGCACAGAAGCGGACCTCCTATGTCAACGGAAACCGACACTGTCACGATAAGCTTCACCAAGAGCCTCGAAGGCTTCAGAGATATCCGATCACGAACATGGACAGTTGCATCCTCCTGCTTCCAGGAACATACAGATGAAGCTAGTATTGTCCAGTTCAATCTCGTACCCACAAGCCCGCCTACCCGCCGGATCTTGCCAGCACCAGCACAAACAGACCCTTATCGAGGCCAAAAACAGTCATACTTTCATAGTTTCCTACTTAGCAACACTGAGTCTGGGACCGAGATAATGGCATTCAGAAGTTCTTGCAACGTCTTGGTCCTCCAGTGGTGTCCCTGGTCTGATAAGCAAACATTGCAAGTCAACACAGCAAAGGATCTGGAGGCAAACTTCGTGGCACCTGTTCAGTAAAGCGTTGGGATGGCAAGCAATCCATCAGTACACAACACCAAGATCAACAGCTCAAGGTTTTGACAGAGATTAGAGTGTTGTGACGTACGGTTTTTCGTACTTCTATATTAGTAACACGAGTCAGGGTCTCCCTTCGCTTTATTGCCCTCACTGCTCGACGATTGATTTACGCTTGCTGCGACGAGGGAAAGAGTACGCTGGCTTCTCATAGATCTTAGTATTTTGAAGAATGAGAAACTTCTGCCACTTCATGCGAATCGAACGACCGTTGCAACTTGTACGAGAACGGCGGCGAAATGTAACGGTCCCGACGGGAGTTCGCCGTGGAAGAAGTGCTACACACATGTACAGTCTTCGGGAGGGACGAAATGGATTTTAAGCATGTAGTCGTGCTTAGTCTTACCTAAGACATAATGGGCTACGGTACTGTAAGATACGTTTCAACCCCATGGATTACTCAATCACTCTGCATTTGTAGGATTTAACATGTACAATCCTTCTACCGTACGCAAACCATCATTCCCGCACACTGAGCACTTTCGCCGTCGACAACGAATACTACCAACTAGAATTCGTTACAAACTCATAAACTCGAATCAGACTCCTTAGGAGAAAATGCGACTTCCATTACCCCCATCCCCAATCCTCCGCGAATCACAAGACGTCCTCCTTACGAAGTGCATACCAAAAGCAGTCAGCAAACTGCAACAATCATACCACCATACAACAACACCTTCCCAAGTCGATTTGATTCGCAGTTGCTCGTTGGCGGGTGATACGCGCAGGGCGTAAGTAAGGCGTTTCCGTCTCCAGCTAGCCAATGCGCTTCCCAGGATTTAAGCATTCAATACCAAAAAGTCTCCACCCCAGGGATAAAGTCTCCGGGAAACGCCCTGTAGGATGAGGGGTTCTGTGTAATAAAGGTGGTAAGTTTATTTCAACTGATGGTATTCAATGCTGAAAATCATAGCCATCGCGACGATTTCTTTTGCGTCATAGGACGCGTGGTAAGGTTGACCATTTGAGTATCCTACTGCGAATCGCGGGTTCGGCCGAAAATCTGTTCGCAGATGTTTGCCAGGTCTTGCAGTTCGATTTTGCTCATTGGTGGCGTGAGCCGCGAGTAGTTGTTCAGAAGGGCCGAATTAGGGTGTCATTCATCTTGATGTTTGCTTGGTGTTGGCCCTAAGACAAAAATTAGTCTTGGAATGCGGTGTTGCGCAAGAATCCAGGATGCACAGCTCATGAACTAAATATGGGAAGACGGGATTTATGATGTGCAAAAGGAAAGTAAGCCCGCCTCACGAATTTATTTTCAGGGAAGCCAGAACCTCAAGAGCTGACTACAAAACCGGTACCAACATCAACACACTCAAAAACAAAACCACCGCCCATCGTCCGATTCCAAGCAACGACGTTAATCACTACATATCCTACTGCGCCATAACCCCACCCCACCCCAATCCGTACAAGCGGCCGCAACCACCCCTCGAGATAGTTTAGGCGCTCCACTGTCTCCAGCGAACGGTAAACTTGACACTAGAACAAAATAAGAAACATAAGGCATGGTGACCTTCAATCTATGGATGCAAGGACCGTTTAGCAGGTATGGGTTTCAAGGGAAATCGGCGGAGGGGTGGGTTTGCTCCGGTCCGTGTCATTGGGCTCGTGCAGAGTATACGGACCGGTAGGCCCACTATGCTGGGCCCACCGCCGTTGGATGGAGCTTAATTGATATGTTTAAATTGTAGACTAACATCTGGGCTGAATGTAGGTGGTATGAGCAAGATGGTGTAATGTTGGGTGATGTATGGTGAGCGAAGGAATGTATATCCAAGTCGGCCCGCTATGTTAGTATCGATAGAGATGAGAAGGATGGATGCTGGGTTGAGGTCAAATTGATCCTGCCGGTGCGGTGAGGACGGTTGCACTAAATCGCAAAGGCAGAATCCAGATATCGAAAGCAAGGCTGAACAGAGGCACCTCAAGCCCAAGTCTCAGGATCAAAGTAGCACTCCAACATTGGCGGCAAATTGTGTAACTGGCAGCCGCGCAAGCTGGGGCTGCTGATGTATTGATGCGGTCGGTAGGAGCACAGTGGGATGGCAATGCCTGTGGGTCAAGACGAATACCTGACCAGGACATGGGCAAAGTTCGTCAGAAGATAGTGAATCAGCCCGGCGAACGACGAGTCTCTGATGCCATTGCGTCCAGAATAATAACCAAAAACAGCTTCTTGGTAGAAAGAAAATACATGAATGGTATGCAGGGCAGCTGATTTTGCCTGTCTAGACTCGGGATAGCGTACCATTGATGGTTAGATAGCCCCTCAGCTTGAGGTATACATTTGTCAGAAAATGCGGAATTAAGGTGCTACGCCTGACAAGCAAAAGAAAGCCGTGGGAACAGCTAAGCAAACAGGGCATGCGTTTCGAATTGAAGAGGCACCGAGGCGCCCTGGCCGGCAGCACTGGCAAGGCACACTGGCCGCAACAAAGTTTGGCCGTGATCACTGAAGCCTCGTTTAGTCTGATAGTGGTTGCTCCCCTTTACCGCTACAATTGGAGGGCGCTGACAACGAATCTGGTCAGAATGGGTCAGCCCAACAACATCTCTGGCTGCTGCCTTACGGTGTACATTTTACACACGCCTCTTGGGAGGTATCCTGCCGCTCTACACCTAACCGCTCAAAGTTAGCCACCGTCATGCGCTAGGCCATGCATGGAACTGTCGTATATTTCCTCTTTGGGAGTCATGATGCGAGCACGTGCATTATACGGTCGGACGGTGCACCGTTCGTCCCGCCAAAACGCCATTAATCGTCCCGGCGGCTCTGTCCGGTCCCGCAATTGTTGCTCCAAAACCCAGCTCTGACAACTTCGTCATTGAGACGATCAATCGCTTCTCCCTTACCGACATGTAAAGCTTCAAATCCCTAAAGTCGACCACCCGTCGGGTTTCTGCATCTGCCACTACGCTCAAGCTTGCTTCCACTGCCTCACCCCCCAAAGGCTCGCTCCGCATGTCAGCCCGTCACCTAAATCGTACCAGAAAATAAAAAAAAATTATACATCCCAGACATGGTTGGCGTTCCGAAGAGTACGGGATGTGCCATTTGTCGTAAACGAAAGATCAGTATGGCTTGCAACACCCATTTGCTATCAATTATCTAACCAAAACAGAGTGCGGTATGGCTAGTATTCTTTTCTCTGACCCCTTTTGCATCTAACTCAGGATTCCAGACGAGACATGGCCAATTTGCGTCAACTGCCAAAAGAATGGGAAATGCTGTCCAGGCCAACCTGCAAAGCACACTTTCAAAGACCTTGGACCACGACTCAACAGCAATGTCAATGCCATTGCCGTCGAAGACGGCCCGATTGTTTTGGGTCAGTGTAAAGAAGTTATCTGGACATTTCTACGAGACGCCACTCGCTAACAATCAGGACAGATCAGCGGAGTCGCAGTCCGCAACACATGACACAGCTAAACGAGAAGTATGCGGAAAACGGCTCCGTAACCCACAAGTTTAGAATATCTCATGCGCGGCGGAGAGCAGCGACAACGCCGTCTTCATCGCGCAGTGTGCGCTCTAGTCCCTCTAGCCTAAGTCCACCACCATCGATGCCAAAGTCACCATTACCCCGGAATCCATCCCCCTCTCAGCATCATGAGTTGGCACGTGCCCTTGTTACCGCTACATCAACAGGTAGTGTTGGTCACCGCATGTCTGCGTTTGGCCCCTTCATTCGAGAAGTCCCGGCAAGAATAGGACATAGTGCTGCATTAGACGCCGCAGTCGCTTGTCTTGTCAATGCGCATTCGTCATTAGTCCACCAGAAGATGGGCAACGACATCGTCAATATAGAGTTGTATTTGCGTGCAGTCCAGACATTGCAAACAAGTTTAGAGGATCCCCGAGAAGGCATGTCTTCGAACACGCTTTGTGCGTCGGTACTGCTTGGCTTGGTTGAGGTGAGTGCTTTATTTTTTAGTAAACCTGGTGTCTGCCCGGGCAGATTGATGACAGGTTTTAGGCGCTGGCAGGGCCACGGCAAGGGAATCGTTATCTGGCCCATGTCGGTGGCGCAGGGCGCTTAATGGAGCTTCTAGGGCCAAAGAAGTGTCAAGACCCGTTTGCCAAAGAATTGCTGATATTCAATCGGGGTGGCATAGTAAGTTTTGCCTTTTTCATCTGGCCCATTAAGTTGTGGCGTTTGTTTTCAATTGGTGATTGTGAAGCAACTTTGCTACTTTGATCTCCTGCCTTGCCAGCTAAACTTTTTCATGTTGCTAACTCTTCAAGATCATCACCTCGATATATGAACGCAGACCTTGCTTCCTTACATTACCCGAATGGCGCGACATCGCCTTTGATAAAACCGGCCTGAGCAACGATGACTGTGTATACACAGACATGCTCCATCGCATGGCTGACTTTCCTGCACTTCTCAACGAGTTGAAGCAATTAGGGGAAGAACTTGGCACGCCATCTGACACTTTCAACTTTTCAAACCATGCCGGAAATTCCGTCCCTGACTTCTCCACAAATATCGACCCAATGCTCGACTACCTCCACGAACTCCCACCCGTTGACAGCCCCTACAACATCCCCATCCATGCCTCTTACCCGCATCCCGACCGTCGCACCAAGCTTCTAGGAAGACTCCAAGGCCTCAAAGACGCCCTCTACGGAATCGGGGAACACCTCACCGCCAAACTCAACGACGGTAGCGCCGCGACCGAACTCCCCGCCAGCGAAGATAACTGCCCCATCCCCACCGCCTTCCACTTCAACAACTGGCGCGTGGCCGTCGCCTACAACTGCTTCTGGTCCTTACTAATCCTCACCAACAAAGTCATGATGAAAATTCTCGAGCCATATTCCCCGACCGCATACGGCCTAGAAGCCGAATGCCGCAATATATCCCTTGAGATATGCAAGACGTGGGAACATGCCTGGGAAAACAAACCTATTGGCGCGTTCCACACGGGCTTGAGTTTCGTCACTGCATACGAGTTTTGCACGCCGGAGGTTAAAGAGTGGATTCTTAAAGGGTTGAATTCTCTGCTTGATTATCAGGTTGTGGAGTCTTTTCGGTGGTCGGAGGATGTGGTGAAGATGATGAGTGGGAAGTTGGCCGGGGAGGGCGTGGATATGGTATTTTCGAGTGTGAAGGCCGGGAGGTAGCATGGGTTTGATTTCTTTCTTGAGCCCTTTTTTTTTCTTCTGGTGGATACCCGTCTTTTTGATCCTTTTTCTTCTGCATAGCGCATGGGTTGGAAATGTTGATATTATAGCTGTATAATCTATTAACTATAGGTAGACATATGGACATTTGGACATATGACGTATTCTTGATATGCTGGGCCTTTCTGTGGGATCACTACATATCAGATATGTGCCAAGATGTCCTAAGTCCTCGCCATAGTTCTATAATGACTATGAGAGCATTGAGCGCAGAACTCGTTGTGTCAAAAGAATCCATGGATACTGTTGGTGGAGCTGACAGCATGAGCCACCCCCACCAGCCCCGCGATCGAGGCTGGTATGGCAGGCGGTGACGCTCAAACCTGAACTCTGACGAAGCCTGCGTCAAAACGCCCTGCCCCCCTCAATACTTGCTCTCCTCACTCTCCCACAAAATCACGACCTCGACGTTCCCGACATGTCACTCAAATCTGGTAATTGATCCTGCCTGACAGCTTCATTCCGCCAGCTCGGCCAGCTCGACTGACCCAATCAGATGCCATCTGGGCCGCCTCCCCAACGACCACCCGCGGTCAAGCAACGCCCCTATCCTCTGACCCCAAGGGTGAGCGACTAGCATATGCGGTATGTTCCTACCCCTCCCTTTGGCTCTGCTACGTGGCAGACATGCGGCTCGCAGCTACAGCTGACAGTTTTAATGAATAGTCTGGCAAATCCATCTTCCTCCGCTCGATCGACAACCCCGCCATCAGTAAACAATACACAGAGCATACCACCCAGACAACCGTCGCTCGTTTCGCGCCCTCGGGCTTTTACGTTGCAAGCGGGGACGTCTCCGGGACCGTGAAAGTGTGGGATTGTGCAGGGGAGGGCGCTACAAAAGGTGTGTATGCGGGATATATCGGGAGCAAAGGCACACTCGCTCGGAGGGCGCCGATTCTTGCAAAGTGAAGCAAGCTTACACATGCAGGTGACTATCACATTATCGCGGGCCGAATTAACGACATTGCTTGGGACGGGGACAGCCAGCGTATTATAGCTGTAGGAGACGGCAAAGAGAGATTTGGACATTGCATCACAGCAGACAGTGGCAACAGCGTGGGAGAAATCTCAGGACACTCGTCGCAGATCAACTGCGTTTCCATCCGCCAGCAGCGACCTCTGCGTGCGGCGACCGGCTCCGACGATACCAGTTTAGTGTTCTATCACGGTGCTCCATTTAAGTTCAACACCAGCTTAAGAGGGCAACACAATCGCTTCGTATTCGGCACCGCCTTTGCCCCAGATGGCTCGGTTTTTGCCAGTGTTGGCGCGGACAAGCGGATATGGCTATTTGATGGGAAAACTGGCGAGCAAAAGGGCCAGATCGGTGAGGGAGTGCATACTGGCTCCATTTTTGGAATCTCATGGTCGAAGGATTCGAAGCAGTTTGTAACTGCCAGCGCCGATCAAACTGTCCGCATATGGGACCCGGAAGCAGGCAAGGCCATTCAGACTTGGAGAATGGGAGAAGAAGGTGTTGCCAGCATCCCAGACCAGCAAGTGGGTGTTGTGTGGCCGTCTGGTCGCAGCGACGGTCTCATTATCAGTGTTGATCTGGAGGGCAACCTCAACTATCTGGTCAATGGCACGCCAAAGCCTACCAAGGTGGTCCGCGGCCACCAAAAGGGAATCACTGCTGCCGGGATTTCCGGATCGACTTTGCTTACAGGCAGTTATGAAGGCCGTGTCCTCGCTTGGGATCTGTCTACCGGCGAGGCGGATAAGGTTGACGGGTCGTCTCACTCCAATTACATTGCAGGCTTTGCTGCAGACGCTAAGAATGAGGCTGAGATGTTTTCGGTGGGTTGGGATGACACACTTCGATCTATCTCGGTTCGCGATAAGATATTCACTGGCGAGGCAAATGAGCTGAAATTCCAACCAAAAGGGATTGCCGCCGCTTCAGATGTCGTGCTTGTCCCGTCGTCTGAAACAATAGCAGTGTATTCCAAGGGCAGCAAGGTTAGCTCATTGGCCGTCAAATACACTCCTACATGTATTGCTGCGTATGGATCTACCGTTGCAGTGGGAGGTGACGACAAGCTGGTGCACATTTATTCCCTTTCGGGCTCAGAGCTCAAGGAGACGGGCACAGAGCTACGACGTGCAACCTCGCCTATATCCGCACTCTCTTTCACAGCCACTGGAGACAAGCTCGCTGTTGGGGCATCCAACGGGAAAATTTACGCGTGGGAAACATCTGGCGAGTGGAAGCTGATCACGGATAGGTGGAGTGCACACACCGGACGTATCACGTGCCTGGCGTGGGATGAGAGCGGCAAGTGGGCAGCCAGTGGTAGTCTAGACACAGCGGTCATGGTTTGGAGCGTGGATGAGCCGGCGAAGCGTGTCAAGTCACTCAACGCCCATAAAGATGGGGTAACTGGGGTTGCATGGGAGAAGTCTGGCCGAAAAGTGCTATCTGCCGGTGGTGATTATAGCGTCAAGGCGTGGCAGGTCCAAGGCTGAGTGGGATGAAGATGCTATGTCTACAGGTAAGACTGGACTACAACGCTGTAGTAGCGGCGGTATCACAGTTGTTTGCCCTCCAGCTCGGAGATGTGTCTTATTCTTTTCTTCTGATTTCAAGCGACAGGAAGGACCGGCTATTATTTGAAGAGTCCCTCTTCGCAAAAACAAAATGTGAGGCGTACGAGAGACTAGGGTCTCAGCGGTGAGGGGGGATGAATGGTGGAATGTAAGTGGTGGTAAGGATGGCGGAACAGTTCGGGTAGAGCCACCTACTCATATAGAAGAGTCCCACGTGAACAATGCCAACAGAGCCAGCCCACCACTTCGCACCACTGCCTGCACTTTCCCGCTGGCTGCATGTGAAAAGCTTGCTTTGCTTTTTCCCACACCATACACGGCACACCAATACACTGTCCGCGCTCGATCCCTCCGCGTCAGCCGTTGCCTTTTCCTTGCCTGTCTGCCTTCTTTTTGCTTTTACCTTGCGCATGCAGCCTATGGGCCCCGCTGCCACCACACGTCGGGACTGAAGGACCGTCGACGGGGCGCTGTGCTGAGCATTTTGAGCCTCTCGTTTCAGCGAAGTTAAAGCACGCCTTGTTCCTCTCTCCTCCCTCATGCTCTTTTAGCTCATACACCCAAATCCACTCGCCCCTTGCAAACCTTGCGACCCATTCATTTTTTTGCCTCCCAAATTTTATGTTTTCCATTCCACCGTCAGCTTCGTCTTTTCCGCTCGCGTCTCTCATGGCTGATCCTCGCTTCACCAACCATCGTAACGTCATCGGTCGGCGAGCGTCAACCGGCCAACCCCAGAGCCAGAACCAGAACCAGAACCAGAGACCTCACAGTTCAAGGCCCCGTCTTACCGTCAACCCCCATCATTCCGACAACTTCTTGCAGACCAACTATCCGCAGAGGCGCCCTTCGTTTGCGTCGGCGCAGTTGCCGCCTTCCCCCTCACCAAATCCGGCAGGCATGCAGCTCCAACAACAGCAACAACTGCAGCAACTGCATCTGCAACTGCAACAAAACCACGAGGCTGAACTTCAGCCTCGTACCCCGCAGATGCAATCCGCCCACCCCAGTCAATACAGCCAATATTCGGCCAGCCCGGAAGTCCTATCTCGATCCAACTCGCAGTACTCGTCTGCCTCTGCAGCTGCCAGCCAACCGCCGCCGCCGCCGCCTCCCCCTCCCCATTCCCCTTATGCACCGCAAACCCCCCTCGACTTCTTCCACAGCGAGGTCATGGCCAACGGCATACCCACATCAATGGGTCTCCCGGTGTCCTTCGCGTATGATCAGTCTACCTCCGATCTCATGTCGCCGTACCTTCCCTCGACTAGCGCTGTGGTCGACTCGATGCTTTATGTCAATAGCAATACTGCTTTTGATAACTCTACTACAAACTCTGTGTAAGTAAACTCTGTGATAAAAACGCTCGAGAAACTATCATTTTAGATATTTAGTAAACGCCCCATGGTCATTTCTCCGGATTGAGCCTGGACCACTTGTGAGCCTGGAATTGGAATATCACTTTTTTGGTGCTCGCCTGAGCATTTTTGCCCCAGTTGCCGGATGGACCTTTGAACTGGATTCCCTGAAGTCCAAGGATTTCCCCCACCGGATAGACTCTCTGCCATGGAAGCCTGGAATACGGATGCGGGATTAACAGCGAACCACTAGGACAAGGCTGGCCAATTGACACCCCTGTTTTTGTAGCTACACACCGGACCGGTCCGTGGATTTGAAAGGACTTCTTTGCTTGTACATGCTTGGGGCTTGTCCATGCCCCACAACTGGATGCAGGACCCTCGACTATACTACTACACGACAGATGAATGCCATGGCTTTGTACTCCCACCCCTTGTCCGTCACCCCTGTTATCTGGCTTTCGCCATCACCTCCTACCCCAGCCCTCAAGTACTATAATCGAATCTTCACCGGCCACCATGAACTTCCGGTCTACGACACCAGCCTTGTGATTGTCGCCCCTTGGATCGCAACATCATATTGACGATCGACCCTTTGACGACCCGAAAGGCCACCGCTCCCTGTCTAGTGTTTCGTCGCCCCTGGACACAATATTCGCAACTACCGGATTGTAATCGACCCAGGATTCTTCCCACCGTTCTTACTCGACAATATATGGAGCGCACCGAGCCGCCTCCAAGCCATCTGGAAAGGTACCTCACTTCCCGGATCTTCGACAACTATGGCCCAATACCTGATGTATCCGCTTCCTAGGAGGACCAGTGAGCCTGGACATCCCATATGGCTTAATGTAAGGTGGGTTCAACTTACTTTTGATGTTCATTTCTTTCCAGACCGTCTGGTTTGAGGGAGGTTTCCTTTGAAAACGACAAGTGCCTGTGGATGAGTCGAAAAATTAACTACACGACCCCAGGAAAAGTCGAGCCAGTTCGAAAAATTGTCTTCTGCCGTAGGATGCCGTGACCCGTTACAATATATACCAAAGAATTATTCTTATACTTGATTGCTTAGGCTACCAGGCCTGAGCACTGCTCTGCTTCTTCCCAACCTGATCCATGTGGTGCCACGTATGCGACCCTTTTCATCGACAATTAGATACTACTGCGACAATGTCCTAGGATAATGGTGCCGTTCACTCTAGCCAGAAATCAGCAAATGTCCCATATAACTTACCGTTGCCGCTGCTACAATAGAATGGAGAGTCTCCTTTTGTTATGTCTCTTCGGCGACTTCAACACACCAAACATGCCACAAAGCCCAAGCAACAAGTCCGGAACTTCTCGAAACCTAAAATGCAATGCTTTGCGACTGAGTTACCCTTTGGCACAAACAACTGAAATCGCACCAATGGAATTCACGACCTGACTCCAATGATCGAACCAAGCCGTGGATGCATCTACAGTTTCTATCATTTGGTCCCTCGAATCCATTCTAATTGGTCTCAGTCATGCCCCGTACCCCGTTAATTCACCATCCGGACTTGGTTATGGGCTTCCCTCATCATACTCTGAAATGTGAGTTCCCCAACCTGTCGATGGCCAGTTGTCTGACTCTCGACAGACCTGTCTCGGTGCCCGATATGACCCCTGCGTTTCCAACATCAGATATTGCGACGCCTACACATTCTCATTCGTCCAATTCCGACGACCAGCCTCAGCCATCGCCCCCACCAAGGCGCTCAAACAAGCGTCGTCGTGTCGGCACCCCACCTGCTGAGGATACTCGAGCCAAGTGCATCGGTAGCGTCATGGATAATGGCAAATTTATTTGCTCCTATGAAGAGTGCCAGGATGGAACAACCTTTGGCCGTCTGGCCGACCTGAGACGCCACAATGAACATATTCATACCGGCAAGCGCAAAGAGTACTTCTGTACATATAATTCTTGCAAACGTTCGAATAAAAACACTGGTGGTTCAGGACGAGGCTTTGGAAGTCGAAGAGACAAGAGGTATGTAAAAATATTGTCACCATTATTACTCAGCGTACTCAACTATTATTAGAGACGAGCACATCCGAACTGTCCATGAGAAATCTGGCAAGAAGAGGCGCGCACCTGACTCGGATGATGACAAATGAGTCTTCGGCTACAGCATTTAGGCCGTGAATCTATTCTCTCGGCAACAACCCAGGCACCTTGGATATATCCTTCCCCGTTCTCCTACCCCCCTTGGCCCTGCCTTTTCTACACCCCACCCCCCTCGCTCTCTCTGTCAATCTACGGGCGATACGTTCGGCGTTACGGTTGGCACTAAACGGCGTTGGTCTAGATCACTACTGGAGTTTTTCGTTGGCCCTCCACGGATTGGTCCCCCTTCCCAGCCCATCTGGATTATATAGTTTTGGTTACAAAGATTCTTCTCATAGGCGGATCAGCGGGCGGTATATTTGACTTCAAAGATTCGGTGTACATGGCTTGCAGGTTTCCCTTTTTCACGATACCGGTGCATGCTCCACGGGTGGCTCAGCGCTCAAGACGAAGATATCGACGACGGTCTTGTTTATTTTTTGATCACCTCTTTTCTTTCTCTGTTCTCTCTGAAACCATTTTGGGGTCCTTTTATTCCTGCTTCGTTTCAGTTCACCAGGGAGTTTCCGGCGTTAAGAGAATGAGTGAACAACGGTCACTGAAGTAACGGCTGGTCATGTCTTCTTCTGTTCTTTTGTTATCTTTCTTTTTTGTTTGGCTTCTATCGAAATGATTGAAAGCATTTCATGTCGTATGAAAGCGAGTTTGATGTGGTATATTTTGTTTGACTATTTATTTTACTTTTTTTGATTGCATTTTTTACTTCTCTCACTTCCATTCGATTCGTTGGCTTTGTTGAAAAGCTTCATATCTTATCTCCTTTAATGTACATGAACATGATACCAAATATTTGTTTTATTCTTTCTTCTTCTGTATGGTTTTTCTGGTACGGTAGGGATTCAAGGGACACATGATACCTATAGCGCTATGGTTTTTCATTGGGTTTTCTACTTTTCTGCTTGGGTATAGGTATTACTGTACCTCCCTCTTCCCTTTTTGCTTTTTCCTTGTTGTTTCCAAAACGAAACACGCAAACATAGTTTCAGTTGTTGATTTACTCGATCTCGTTCTTGTTTCAAAATTCGACCAGGCGGCTTTCTTCAGCTTTCGCTATTTGCTCTTATGCGCTCTCAACCCTCGGAAGGGCCTGGTGTTTTTTAACTTCTGTTCGGTGCGTTTCTACTTTTCATTTTGCTACCTGCTTTTTCCTTGAACAAAATTGATATCATTGGAATGGTCGAAATGGAAAGGTTGTGTGGCTTCATGCGCCCATAACCCTTTTTCGCCGCTCCATTGCTTCTTATTTCTGTTTTATCCCCCTTTTTTTTTACGAACTCATTTACGAACTCGATGTTTCATATCGCACCTGGGACGGATGGGAAAAGAAAACAGCAACGGCGAACAAAGCGTGTGATGATAGAAGGGTATGAGCAAGAATACAGCATGGACATAGGATGCAATGAGAAGAATCTTTTGATACCAATATTTTATTGACCTTGTGTCTTTGCGTGATGTGAATGGCGTGGTATGGCTTGGCTTGGCTTCCGTGTGACAAATATACGCGCACGCACGCAGGCAATACATGTAGAACACCTGGGAAAGTGTGTTTATAATGCATGATTGACTTATTTCCACATATTTAACTATAAAGAAAGACTTTAGAGTAGCCGAGTTAAAGTCAGGAAATTCCATCAATATTTTTTAGTCATCTACATCGTCTAAACTTGAACAAAATATCGTCATTTTTTATTTTATTTTTGGTAGAAAGGTTTTCGCTTTGGTGTTCTTTTCCTTTTACTATTTCGTCTTGCTTGTCTTAATATTTATTATTCTTTTTTTTTTGTTTCGCTATTTGTGTATGTGTATATTTATCTCTTTTCATGGGTTTCTTTCTTGTTATGAGAATAAGTATAAGTATGCTTATTGCGCCTCTTGTTACTGTAAGTACGTCTTGTGTTGGAACGGGAATGGGAATAGGATTGGGAATAGTTTGTGTTAGTGTTGGTTTTTGGCTTTTGGGTTTGGTTGTGGGCACCGAGGTAATTAATTGTTGTGCGTGTTTGCAATCAAGAGATAAAGAATCATCAAACATATATTCATACCAGACAGATACTCGAGCAAACAAGACCGAAAAAGAATCATTCAATTCAATTCCCCCACTTAAATCCCAATCACAACCTCTCCCTCGCCCTCTCCATCCTTTCCTTCAAGCTTCGTCTCCATATCTCTCAACTCCTCATCCGCCCTCCAAACATCCGGATGCTCCGCCCCCAACGTCCTCACCATCCCACCCAGCGCCTCCCTACTTAACTTCGCCGCCTCCTCCACCATCCCTTTCGCAAACAAGACCCTCGCAAGATGATGCATAGTCTTATACGTATACGGGTGCTGGATTCCGCTCCCAGGCGGTAACTCGCCTAGGAGTTTCTTCCGGCTTTCGAGGGCGCGACGGGCAAGTTGTTCAGATTCGATGAGGAGAGGATCATCTGGAGCGGCGGATTTGGCTTGAGCTTGGAGGAGGAGATTTTTGGATAGGAAGACGAGGGATGTGAGGACGTTGGAGGATACGGGGCCCATGTGCTCTTCTAGTTTTGCGAGCGCGTCGCGGATCACTTTCTCGCCTTGTGCGTGGTCGCCTTGTAGTGTGAGGATGTAGCCCCAGTGCGAAACGGGTGGTAATGTCCAGGGGTGATCTGGCCCGAGGACTATGTTTCTGCCATCGATGCTGGTTCGCGCTGCTTTGGCGGCTTCGTCGAGTTTTCCTAGGTGGCGTAAGATTACGGCCAAACCGCCTGTGGCGTCGAGTGTTTGTGGGTGATTAGGTCCTTGGATTTGTTTGAATACGGCGATGAGTTTCTTGGAGCGTTTCTCAGCGTCGTCGTAGGCGCCTTTGTCGCAGTAGAAGACGGGGTAGTTGCACATTGTGGTCAAGGTTTTCCAGTGTGTGGGGCCGAGAAGGAGTTCTTTGGCTTTGAGGGAGGCGGCGTAGTGCGGTTCGGCGTCTTCGTAGTTGCCCATTTGGTGGTGGATCCAGCCCATGTCATGGTGGGAGTCTCTGTTTAGATAGCATCGTTAGTGTTTTGAATAATTGGAGGATGTGGGTTTGAGAACGTACGCTGTGTCGGGATGATCTTCCCCGTATTTTTCTTTCCGGATGGTGAGCATGCCTTCTTTGAGCTCTTTTGCTTCGACGTATTTGCCTTGGATTTCGAGTGTGAAGCCGAGTATCTCTGCTATTTCGAGGGTTTCTGGGTGGTCCTCCCCGAGCGCTTTGGTGCGTGACGCAAGCGTTTGGCGGGCGAGATCTTCTGCTTCGGCGAATTTGCCGAGCTGCCAAAGTTCGATTGAAAGGTAGGCGGCTGAGCGAAGGGTGTCGAGGTGTTCGGCACCGAGTAGCTCGGTCCGGGATTTGAGGTTGGCGGTGTGAATGGCGGAAGATTCTTGATGGTGGCCTTCGTCGCCCACTAGTGATGAACTGTTAGTTATCGAGCGTGAACGGTACAGAAAATTGACAGGGGACAGGGCTATACGTACTCAACACGCCAACAATATGCGAAGTAGTAAGAGCTTCTGCGCTATTCTTCCCAAAAAGCTCTTCCTTTTTCGCCAGAGTCTTCTTTGCCACTTCCAATGCCTCCTTCTTCTCCGCTTGGTTCCTCAACGTCCCCGCTAGTTGATCCTGCGCTCTTAATGTATCGACATGGTCGACACCAAGCGATTCTTCTCTGATCTCGATGACTGCCTTGTACTTCTGCACGGCTGCCGCATACTGGCCTCTTCCATTCTGGAAGTTTGCACAATTGGCTAAAAGTTTGACGCGAGAGGCATGGTCATCTGCCTCGGCGGAATGTTCAAGGATAGCGTCTGCATGCACCATAAGAGACCTACATTTATCCCATGTAGCATAGTTTCCATTGGGAAACTCGGTGCTCAGTGCCGTCAAGACCTGGTCTCTGAACTTTTGCGCTTTCCCTTCGCTTTCGAGCACTTGTCGCATACTGAGTTGCACCAAACGATGCATGGAATATTCTTTGGAGCCCTCATTCTCAGTGATGAGAGCGTAGGCTTTCAGTCTGCCGAGCGCATTGTTGAGCTTCAGACTGCTAGCTTTACTCAGAGTCTGCAGCAATGAGCGCGGAATGTGCTGGCGATCGAGGAAGGACATGAGGGACAGCAATTCGGTCGCTAGAGGACCTGCTGGACCGTCAGTCTTCAGCCTATCAAAGGATAGCCCGAAGGTCTTCAGAACCATTTTGGGTGTGTCCTTGTCAGATGTTATACCCAGGGCCTCAATTCCCTGCTCGAGAAGCTCATAGCGGTTCTCTTCGCTCTCTTGGTACAACGCGAGGTAGTTTTCGATCGTGTCTTCGTTCACGCGGATGTAGGCGGCAGCTTGAGTAATAGCAAGCGGAATACATGATAGTTCGTCAAGTAACTTTTCGGCATGGACCTTTTCCTCGTCGTTGTAGCGTTCTCGGAGGGATTTTTTGAGGAGTTCAAAGGCTTCTGGCGAAGGCATTTGATCGATTCGCACAGTGTCTTGGGCTAATTCCAAAGCCCGATTTTTGTAGCGACTCGTAAACAAGACATGGCCGTGGGCGACTGAGGGGATACAAGATAGCATTTTGAAACTCCCTTTGCCATTGTTCTGGTCGAGAACCGTTCGATCGTCAACATTGTCAATGATCAACAGCCACTGGCCGTTACTTTCATCGCTGAGCCACTCTTCAATAACATTGCGAATATTGGTATCGGCGGAATGGGGTATTTGAAGCTTATCGAGAATGCCCTGTAGACCTTCATCGAAACGCTCAACAGAGGTTGCATGCACCCAGAAGACGGAGTAAAGAGGATAAAACTGCTTCCACTGATAGGCCAGCTCGATTGCAACTTGCGTCTTGCTGGTATATTTCAGTATGCCTGGAGTGTTGATTCAAGACGGGAAAACTCACCCTATTCCCCCAAGCCCATGAAGAGCAACAAAAGGAGTGTGTTTGGGGCCCGAGAAAATCTTATTGATTTCATCAATGCACTCCTTGCGGCCTGTAAAATCAATGTTGCGCTGATACGGAACGCTAAAATACGTGGGCACCTCATTGGCTGAATACACGCTTGCGATTGCTGTATGGTGTGGGTTAGCTACAGTTCTTGGGCTTTTTTTCTGCCGCACGCGCTCCCCAGAAGGGACTTGGAGGAGGTTTGTGGCCATTGTACTCACATCGCCGCTCTTGGTCGTGCTTCTCGTCCAGCTTGGATATATACTGCTTTAGCGCCGACACTACCTTTCGGTAGCCGGGGTCTTGCGCCGAGCTGAAGCGAATCATGGTGCGATGGTTTCCGTTGATCACCTCAGTCGTCTGCATAGGCGAATACTCGTCCAGCTTAGAGCTGTAGTCCTCAACCACCTGCGTCACGAATCATCAGCCACTAATGCAACATTCTGCGTTTTTGAGTGGCGCAGGAGCCGATTACGGGGCCAATACGGCGCTGCTTGGCCTTCATAACAGGCATCTTAAATGTTCGTGACCTTCGTATTGCAGACGTATCGTCTTACGCGCCCTGAAGTCCGCATCTGCTGCCAAGTGTGCAAACTCACCTTCCCAATAAAGTTGTTCATTGCAAGACCCTCCTGGCTAAGTGGTACGGTCAGCATGATTCTAATAACGATCGTGTAGGCACCCACAAAGTATGGACCCAGAATTTGCCTTCCGAGATCAGCCTCATAAAGTCACTATGGAAGATATCCAGAAGCTCCGAATCAAGTCGCAGTTGCTTGACCAGATGCTGCCTAGAGTCCAGATTTGCCATGGCCGCAATATTCGTTCCGATCTTGCCCCAACTTGCTGTACTGGACCCTCGGTGCGGTGTTCCAAAAAACAGTATGGCCTTGGTCTGGCTGCAGAGTCTCTGCTGGAGAGGATTCGTCGTGGTCGAGGATTCGTACAGAGCCTACAGGGATGAAGTCAGATGCAAATTCATGTCAAGATACTGGAAACTTAGAGACCCAAGGAAGGTTGTTGGGCTCACTCTCTTCGCAAGAACACCGCCCAGACTATGTGCGCAAAGAATGATTGGTATATTCTCCTGCAACTCTTTGTTCAGAGTTACACATAACTCATGCGCATGCTGCAACACTTTCACCTCAGATTTCCCTGTCCCACCGAAATTAACCAGATCAGCATCATATCCAAAGGTATATATTCGTGCAGTGGGGAAGTCATGGGGTAGCAGATCGCGTGGCCAAAAGATCTTTTTGACGTTATCAGGGAGCCCAGGGGGGAAACCAGCGGTCGTGGTGGCAATCGAAGTGGTCCTGCTAAGAGGATTTGATGTCGGTACAGCAGGGGGACTAAGAGCTGGGCTGGATAGAGGATCTGGTTCTGTAGTGGGAGCGACTGTAGTAAAAGGGTCTACATTGACCTCACGAGGAGATATGCCGCCTTCCGTGGAAACAGACATGTTTCTCTCCCCGAGTCCCATGGTCTTGGTCCGCTTTGGCATGAACTTTGTAAACACGGAAACGGAGCTCTTTCGCTCTCCGCCGGACATACTTCCAGCATTGGCACGGACAGAGGAGCTCGAAGAGTCCGATGCTCGACGTTCATCCTGTTGCCCTGTCTGTGGGGCACTCTTCGCACTCCATGTGTTTTTAGGATGGCCGCCGAGACCGTGAATGAAGACAATGCTAACCAAGTTAGTATACTGGAGGAGCCATTGGCATTGGATGATATTACATGGCCTTTGGGGCTTCTCCAACGGGCCCTACGCCCGAATGGAGCTCCGTGAGTCCCGTACGATGAACGCCCGACATACCGAAAATATGAAGACAACGCTGAAATGCTGAATCTCAATTCAAGTGAAAAGGCGAGGGTAGTAAAGAAAGTCAGGAGCTCACTTGCTCCAAGATATATATTAGCAAGATAATACAAAAGTGTTGCCTCTCACGAGGGGCTCACCGAAACATCAATAGCGGGGTGGCTCTCAGCTTCGAAACCCCTCCAAGGCCTCCGCAGCCACGTCTGGAGATGAAGAAAAGCAACATGGGTAGTATGCATGAATACTAGCCCAAGCGAATCAGACGGCTGTGGATGCCTCTTGGCAGCGATTTTCGAATCCAATCAGCCTATCTACCGTACCAGCCTCGTAGCCCGTATTTCGAACTAGATTCGTATTGGGCTATTAAAAGTCACATGTAGAGCCGCCTGCACCGCAAAACGGCAGACATATCCAGTGATTGAAGAGCATGGAGTTGATCACCGGTGACCGCCGCCTTCAGCTATGACAGTTCGTGGAGCAAGGGAAAATTCTATGTTTGCCCGCAGTTGTGAACAGGTATGGAACTGTGAAATAGGTACACTTGTGAATTTTGGAAGTGTTCCCTAGCTTCTTGCTGACTAGCTTCATTTAGCCCACGCTTGGAAAATAGGGCAAAGTTCATTTGGGACTTATCTCCTAACGAGACTCGGCTTGCTCCGATGGCCGGCTAGATACTCGGGTACGTGTGCAATATCTGTGGCGCAGAGGTGTGGCGGTGCGCAGTAGGGTGGCGACGATCATGGGCGGTCAATCTGGAGTCGGAGATCTTGCAACGAAATGATAGGATACAATGGTATAGAAAATAGGCAGCAAGAAAATATGCATTAAGATGTAATGCAACGCATGTTGTATTCGGATATCACCGGTTAGGAGTTTAATGCTGATTGAACGCCTCCAAATGCAGTAAAACCTATAACGCCGTGGAATGCATGACCTCCATCTCTTCGTTTAAATCATTTCTAAATCGAAATCATCCAGCTTGTCACGGTACTTCATAATATTTCGCTTGATCTTGGAAGAGTCAACCCATGTGACGAAGTCTTCCATATTCCTAGTTATTGTTAAAATTTGGGGCTTCTTCCGTGGTCCTTGGAAATTACGCACCGTGTTACAAGATACGCTGGATCGGTAACAACGTGAGTTCCTACTCTGACATGACCTTGTTCAATGAATTTAACGGCAGCCTGGACATGGTCGGCCATTCGCAACCTGGTCATTACTACGGGCAGCCTTCTCCTGGCGAATGCTGATACGGTGACCTTGTGTTCAATGTCGCTCAGCTTGCCTTTCCCGCCACCACCTGTTCCAAGAATCCCCATGTCGAACAGCTTCTCTAGCATCAGGTCCTCGTGTTTCCGGCGGAATGGATCGGAGGGATCGAGGTTGGAGAGACGGTGGGCGAGTTGTCGCAATGAACCACAAAGCTGATTATATTTGCGGTAGTCGTCTCGGCCTTGGATTGCGTACCTCCGCATAACGGCAGCTTCTCTGTGATCATTGTCGGACTTGTATGTATTGAAGTCGACCTAAGGTATGGTCAGATATCTGTTTGTAGACAATTTTGCAGCAGCGGTTTCGCACCTTCCTGAGCAGCTTTTGCTCATGATGCTTGAGCTTTCGAACCATGATGGCAGCAAAGAAGTATGTCTAAATGCAATATATTTCTGGCGCGTCCTTTACTGCACCTGAGACGCGAGGGGGGAAGCGGATGGCTGGATGTTCGCAAGTATCGTGAAGAGCTTCAAAAAAGTTCAGATAGGGATTTTCGCTTGGCGCGCTATTCCGAGGATGGTTAGCACATTCTGTCATTGCAAGTACCCCTCCGCCTCCGATGGCGGGGCTAAACAAAATTCCCATCCAGTCACTCCAAAGTGATTGACTCAAACGGGCTATTCATTTTTATTCCAATTGCCCATATTCACTCCTTTCTCTTTTATCTTCTTGGTCTTTCTTCACTTTATAACGCCATAACACTATGCCGACCGTTCACTTGCTTGATTATGTGGCTGGCAATGTCCGCTCACTTGTCAATGCCATTGAGAAAGTTGGATATACAGTGGAATGGGTCAAGTCACCCGCGGACGTGCCCGCTGCAGAGGTATGAGCGCCTTGATTTTGGTACTTACATCCCAATTGACATGCGCTGATATAGCTGCGCCCATAGAAACTCATTATTCCCGGTGTTGGCCACTTTGGTCATTGTCTTTCACAACTAGAAAAGGCGGGCTACACGGAGCCGATACGGGAGCACATAAAAACAGGAAAGCCGTTCATGGGAATATGCGTTGGGCTACAGGCGCTATTTGAGGGTTCGGAGGAGGATGCAAATGTCAAAGGACTGGGGTTAATTCCCGTGCAACTGCAAAAATTCAAGGAAACCGATAAGAGCGTGCCACACATTGGATGGAACAGCGCAAACACTTCACCGAAGGGCCAAGTCACCAGCGAATCTTTATATGGCCTCCGGCCAGATTCTAAGTACTACTATGTCCACTCATACGCGGTACCATATTCGGAGGGTACATTAGAAAAGGAGGGTTGGACGGTGGCTACGGCTCGATACGGTGACGAAGAATTTGTTGGTGCAGTTGCAAAAGATAACATCTTCGCGACTCAATTTCACCCAGAGAAAAGTGGTGCTGCAGGTTTAAGAGTGATCAAGGCATTCCTTGAAGGCAAGAAACTACAACCACTACCAGAAAAGCCTTCGGCTGCAGCATCCAAGGAAGGACTGACGAGACGTGTCATCGCATGCCTCGACGTGCGAACAAATGACCAGGGAGATTTAGTTGTTACAAAGGGAGACCAATACGATGTGCGAGAAAAGGACGGAGTCAGCACCGGTGGTGCTGTACGAAACCTCGGAAAGCCTGTCGACATGGCGAAGAAGTACTATGAACAAGGCGCTGACGAGGTTACCTTTCTTAATATTACATCCTTCCGAAACTGCCCTGTCGCTGACACACCAATGCTCGAAATCCTGCGCCGGACGAGTGAAACTGTCTTTGTTCCTCTCACGATAGGCGGAGGCATTAGAGATACCGTTGACACTGATGGCACCAAGATCTCGGCTCTCGATATTGCAACAATGTACTTCAAGTCTGGGGCTGACAAAGTCAGCATAGGCTCCGATGCTGTCACCGCGGCAGAGGAATACTACGCGCGAGGCCAGACACTGCAAGGTACCACAGCGATTGAAACAATCTCAGCAGCATACGGAAATCAAGCGGTTGTCATCAGCATCGACCCACGACGTGTCTATGTCTCATCCCCTGACGCAACTCCTCACCACACCATCAAGACCAAGTTCCTCGGCCCGAACGGCGAAGAGTACTGCTGGTACCAATGTACCATCAAAGGTGGTCGCGAGGGTCGCGACTTTGATGTCCGCCAACTAGTCACCGCCGTTGAGGCCATGGGCGCCGGAGAAATCCTGCTCAACTGCATTGACAAAGACGGCACAAATAGCGGTTTCGACCTTGAACTTATCCAAGATGTCAAGAATTCCATCTCGATTCCTGTTATTGCAAGTAGTGGTGCGGGGAATCCTGGGCATTTTGATGAGGTGTTCAGGGAGACTACGACGGATGCAGCGTTGGGTGCTGGAATGGTGAGTCTTCCTTTTTTTTTCTTTTTGACGGTCAAGTGGAGGCTAACCTTCTTTGTAGTTCCATAGGGGCGAGTACACTGTTAAACAGGTAAAAGATTACCTGCAGGAGAGGGATCAGTTGGTAAGGCAGTATGAAGAGAACATCTAATCAAGGCGGTTGTGCAATACGGAGCATCTTCTGAGTTCTGAACATTTCTTCAGATAATATTTATATAAAATAGACTAGATATCCCTTTGATAGAGAAGAAACAAGGAATTGAATAAAACATGAAATAAGAATGCTCTTTTGGTATCCCAAAAAACGCCCCTGGTGTATGCCATGCCAATTCGTCATACATCATGACACTCACAAGAAGTTAAAACCAACAAAAATGATAACAACGCCAGAATATGCAACAACTCTCTCTTTAATCCCCTCTTTCCGACATTTAACTGAAGTGTATACCTTCCTGATTAAACGCATACAACAGCTTCAAGAAATCCCCTTCATCACACAACCTCGCTCGTTTCTCTGAGAGCTCCGTATCATCCTCCAGCACCTTCCTAATCTTCTCCCTCACAAGCTCAGAAACCCTTCCCTTCTTCTTCCTGTTTGCCCCGTGGTTTTTCTTCTTCGCGGCTTCTGCTTGCATTTCCTTGAAGAAGTCTGGAAGTTCGTCGTCTGGATCGTCAGGGTCAGAGAACCCTTTGAATTCTTCGTCGTCGGGGTTATTGTTAGAAGAAGGTTGGACGTCTACATCCATGGATTCGGTGTCTTCGAGTGGGGAGTCGTCGAGGGGGATGTCGTTTTGGGCGCAGAAGAGCCGGTAGTTTGTTGCTAGGAGGTCGATGACTGCTGCGGTGCCGAGGAAAGCAGCGCGCAGTGTGCGATTTTTCCGTACGAAAGCGATACGGAGGAGGCCATCCCATTCGTCGTAGCTTATTTGGGGGCGGGGATGCTTGGGTTCTATGCGTACGACGTTGGATTCTACGAGTGGGGGTGGGTTGAAATTGTTCCGACCCACTTTCATTATGTGAGAGACTTTGGCCCACATTTGCACATTGACTGAGAGGCGGGAGTATAGTTTTTCGCCGGGCTTGGCGAATAATCGCATGGCGAATTCGCGTTGGAACATGAGGATGCAGCTTCGTGGCGGGTTGGGCAGGGAGAGTAGTTTGAATACTAATGGTGAGGAAATCTGATATGGCGTGTTGGAGATACACACGTCGAAATGTGGGAGCTCGGTTTTGATTACGTCGCCGAGGAGAACTTTTAGGCGTTTTTGTTCAGGCGTGCCTTGCACACGTTTGGTCAGCTCGGCGGCCATGCGGGGATCCATTTCTACGGCGGTGACAGCTTTGGCGGCTTTGAGGATTAGGACCGTCAGGTTGCCGGTACCGGGACCGACTTCAAGTACATGATCGGACTGCTTCAAATGTGCCTTTTGTACTATTGCGGATGCTACTCCCGGGTTCTTGAGTATGTGCTGACCGAGGTCTTTGTCCATTTTGAAGATTGAGTGCGCGGCGGCTGCTTTTGTGGAGGGCTTCGCGTAGGGGGAGGAGTCGGCGCCGCCGCCATTGGATCGTTTTCGCTTGTCTTTAGGCATTGTGGGCGTCGAGAAGGGAAATTGGGAGGCGAGCGGGGCGGAGGGTGTCTGAAAGTTTGTCGTGGAACTGTAGGGTCAAGCGGGATGTTGGCGATGGAAATTTTGGTGTTGATGGGCCTTATCGATAAAGAAATTTCGTGGGGCTCTCGGAAGATTCCCGGTCAATTGATCACACCGGCTTTACCGTGGCATTAGCTCCAAATGCACAGAACACCTTAAGGATTCTTGTAAAGTATAGGCCGATTTTTTGGCTTTCGTCGCTTTGAATATATATCATTCTGATAGCTTCTAATAACACTTTGGTTGCATCAGCTGCTTGAGCCTTTTTCTCCCAATTTTTGCTGCTGGAAGCTAAGTTGGCGCGGTCACGGGATACGGCGTTTGGCGGAGGTCCGAGCTCGACGCGTTCTCCAAGTCAAACGTCACGACTCTCCAGTTTCGCAATTGGCTCAGAACTTCCATCTAATATCATAATTTTCGAATCTCTCAGCTGCATGCGGCGTGTTATAGGTCACAACGTCTCTCGTCTGATTCTGGATCCTCGCGCTACCTCATCTGGTCAACCTTTCGGCTTCCCAGTTGGTGTACTGCCCCGACACTCGTTCGTAAGGGCGCAATCTCACTGGTCTAAGACACAAGGTCGCGATTCTTCTCCCCCCCATTGTATACCTTCGCTTACCTTCATATAGCCCTCTCTCATCGTCTCTTGTCCACTACTCTGTATATAATCCCCCCCTTTCTCCGATCCCACGCAACCTTAACCTCCGACTTTACCTCAACACCAACATCAGACTCCCCACGACAACAGTCTTTCTCACGTACAATGACTAAAAGAATTGTGGAGGACTCATCCGACTCCGCGCTTTCAACTCCACCATCGGAGACAGAGAGCGCCGCTGTCTCTGTCAAGAGCACCGCGAAGGCCAAGAAACGCAAAGCAGAGACGACGGTCACAAAGACAAAACGTGTGAAGAAGGCGTCTATTGAAACTGAAGAAGAAGTGAAGCTGGAAGAATCTCAGAATGGCCAAAAAGTCAAGGTTACTGTCACAAAACGACAAAAGAAAGGCGGCGATCCGGAAGCTCCTCTCGAAGAGCGTACTGTGGGAACCAAGCTACTTGTCGGCGCGCATGTCAGCTCAGCTGGAGGTAAATTGCTCTTGACATTCATAAATCTTCAAACAGATCACCAGCTGACTTGTGCATTCTTCAGGCGTCCAAAATACTATAACAAACCTCCTACATATTGGGTACGTACCCTCCCATATCCAGTCCGAAATTACTGTCGCTAATCTCGTTCAGCGCCAACGCCTTTGCTCTCTTCTTAAAGAGTCAAAGGAAATGGCAAAACCCCGACTTAGATCCTACACATGCGAAACTCTTTATAGACGGCTGCACAAAGCATGGTATCCAGCCAGGCAAATGCTGCTTACCTCATGGGTCGTATCTCGTCAACCTCGCCCATCCCGACCCCGTGCGCAAAGACCAAGCATACACATCATTTCACGATGACTTGACACGTTGCCACAAGCTGGGAATCAAATTATACAACTTTCATCCTGGCAATAGTAATGCCTCGCCGACTCGTGAAGACGGCATCAAGACCATCGCTGAGAACATCAATAGAGCGCACAAAGATCCTAAGACTGGCGAGGTTATTGCTGTCCTTGAGACAATGGCTACTCTTGGCAATACCATTGGAGGCACATTCCAGGACATTGCCGACATTATTAAACATGTTGAGGACAAGACCCGAGTAGGCGTTTGTATTGACACTTGCCACGTCTTCGCAGCGGGGTATGACTTGCGTACACCAGAGGCATATGCTAAGACGATGAAAGAATTCGACGAAATTATTGGCCTAAAATATCTAAAAGCACTGCATATCAACGATTCAAAAGCTCCGTTACAATCGAACCGGGATCTTCACGCTCGCATCGGAACTGGTTACCTTGGCCTTCGCTCTTTCCACAACTTGGTGAACGACGAGCGTCTTCATGGTCTTCCTATGGTACTAGAAACTCCAATCGATGTCGTAGGTGCAGACGGTAAAAAGATCGAGGACAAAACGATTTGGGCCCGCGAGATCAAATTACTTGAGAAGCTCGTCGAAATGGATGCCGACAGTAAGGAGTTTAAGAATCTGGAGGCTGAACTATGGGCACAGGGCACAGGGGAGCGTGAGCGTATTGGCGACCAGGTCAAGAGGAAGAAGGCAAAGGATGCGTCACCTAAGAAATCACGAAAAACTAAGAAGGCCAAAACTGACGAAGGAGATGATTCTCCCTCGTAGCGGATCTTCTCGTAACAGGCGGGAATCGGGTATATATGAATAACTGTATGGAGAGGTATCGGATGGATTGCAGGTCACGCAACCTGATTTTGGTTCCGTGCCAGAGGATAGCAGCACAGTGAACTTGAATGGCGTTTTCTTTATCTGGAGGTTTCACGGGTTTCTTCGTCATTGGTATTTCATTTACGGCCGCGTCGGTCCTTTGGACCCATTTGGCATCATGCACGGCGTTGGTCGTTGGATAGGCGAACTGCGACATAGGGTAAAAGGTCAAGGGTAGCCTTGCAAGTCCGGGAAGAGATTCTTTCCGGATTAAGACAACTTTTGCATGCCACTCAAATACAAACCATCCAACTCCCTCGCCACAGTTTCATTACCTGTCTTCAACTGCAAATAACGCTGGTTTCTCTCCTCTCCCTGAACCCAAGTGTTTGACCCATTAGGAAATACAAAATTATACCCATCCACATCACCAT
Source organism: Acrocalymma vagum (assembly GCA_028476805.1). Classification (NCBI taxonomy): domain Eukaryota; kingdom Fungi; phylum Ascomycota; class Dothideomycetes; order Pleosporales; family Acrocalymmaceae; genus Acrocalymma; species Acrocalymma vagum. The sequence goes on from JAQGEP010000023.1 coordinate 89,385, forward strand.
ACTCAAACCACTCACCCAAACCCCTGACCGCATAAACAACAGTCAATGGGTCCCAGGAAAATCGCGATCGATTGTACCCCACGTACCATTGATACGCAGCTTTAACTGGATCATTGTCAGGTCCGGAAACACTGAGTCGAGCTCCAGTCGAAACTAATAAACCAAGTTCAAGTCCCAAGAAAGTCACAGGTACGGATGAGGGCCAGGTATTGACTACATGCGCAGTATGAGACGCATTAGCGCCCCAGAAATTGAATTCGTAGCCTGCAGGGTATTCGCCGCCCATGACTGCGAGTTTTGCGACTTTGGCTTCGACCAGATCGTATCCGTTTGATGAGGAGTATTCGTCTGCAGTAGAGTTTAAGAGTCTGGACAAGTTCTCCAAAAAGCCGACAGAGGCGATGGTTATGCTTTTATCGGCGGCTTCTGCTAGGGTTTTACGGTAGAGTTGCACCGGATCCCATGTCTTTTCCATGTCAAACCAAGCAACTGAGCCGCCGGACCACCGATATGCTACTTTACTGGCATATTCGCCATATTCAAACGCCCATGTATCGAAGAAGCTAGTATTAGCGTAAGGGCGGGGGAGTCCAATCGGAACATTTCCGCAATTGTAGTGATTCAGGATGGCGGAGGCAGCGAGTGCAGAGTAGGTTGAATTGACATTAACATTGACTGCTAGGAGATTGGCCTCGGGGAGTGTACATGCGAGGAGCAGTGCTGCCGCATCACTAGGATCGATGTCAGCATAGATGTGTAGTTGGGTTGGGATGGGGATGACAGGGGTCAGGACTTACTCAACGTCTGAAAACAGATCTGTATCTACGACTAGATTTACTACACCTTGTCCTCGCGCCAATGTAGGGAATATAGTTAGAGATGCAACTAGGCCACCTAGAATGCTCCTTGGCGCTGGAATGGCATTGACGAGAGTCGCAATACTAAGATGTTGTAAGGCGCGGTGCTTGGACATTGAGGGACGAGAACTCAACTTGCTGAAATTCCCACTGCCAATCGAGGCTGCCAAACCTAAGAAATAATCCATCATGAGCACACTTAGGGCTTACGTCTTGAACGTGAAAATGCCCTTCGAATAAAGGTTTGATGGATACCGGGACAGAATTGAGCCGTAATGGAGCGTAGTATGCTTTGTTGGCACGCTCCTGGCTCCACCGCTCCACACGCCACGGAATCCGGTATGCTTGGTCTCCCGAAGCGGGGAATTCTAGTTATTTTCGAATAGTCTAGTCCGAAGAATAGTAACTTGCTCAAAGTGAGCAGACTAGTTGGAGAAGGAAAGCCTCGGTTTTTCGCAACGTGCCCCGCATTCGAACTCTACGACCGGGGCGAACCCCACCATTTTCATCATTGGATGCACTACTGCTGTGACACCGCCTCTGATTCCCATGGCACAGTCATTTTATTATGGGCTGATCTGCAGATTTGTAATGGGCAGTAACCTGTATTCGGCTAAAGAATATCCATGGACACACGTTGGCGGCGAAGCACGATGCTCGTCTTCATATGTATGCACTTTACCAACCGTGTGACTACTACGGTAGCGGTGCAACACATCATCACACATCATTGGATCAGAGTCTTCGGCCGAAAATGTCAAAGTACTAAATGGTGGAAGGAACGCGTAGTCGTGAACAGTGTGACCTCTGCCGAGCACATAGAAGGACAGCCGACGCCTTAGGGCTGGCAGTACTTGCATATAAATTACGAATCGTTGCCGGCTACTCGATGCAGGGTCACACGCTTCGAACAGGCTATAGATGATTTAACTTTTCTACCTCTCGGCTTCCTTTCCAAAGTTTTGTTTTCCCCCAAAACTTATTTTGGTTCTTTCTGAATTCTTTCAATTAGAGGATAGTGAGCAATGGCGTCTGTTCCTGTGCCGAATACTCAGGTCCAAGAGTACGATGTAATCATCGTTGGAGCTGGATTCTCGGGAATTACTACTCTGCATCGTTTGAGGTCCGATGGATTGAATGTGCACATATTCGAAGCTGGTAAGTTGGCACACCTCTTTCTTTTGCTTCTTCCATTTTTTTGGCTTCTCACTTGCTTAGTTCCTATCCTACTTTCGTACATCTACTTTCAACTGTCTAATTTCGCATTCTCTTTCCTTTCTTGAGCTCCCACTTGCAACACCACATTCCACCTTCAACTCACAGCTCCCTAACCACAAGACAGGCTCTGACTTCGGTGGCGTCTGGTACTGGAATCGGTACCCCGGCGCACGCGTCGACTCCGAAACTCCCTTCTACCAACTAAACATCCCAGAAGTATACAATACATGGAATTTCTCCACGCGGTTTCCCGACCACCGCGAGCTGCGCGAATACATGGCACACGCTGACAAAGTGCTCGGTCTCCGCAAAGACGTATCCTTCAACAGCAAAGTAAACTCAGCCACCTGGAACAAAGAGCGAGCAGTATGGGAAATCACAACGGAGAACGGACTCCACGCGCGCGCACGATGGCTAGTGCTGGCCTCAGGATTGCTGCACCGCACGCATTTACCAGAATGGGAGGGTGTCGAGAACTACAAAGGGATAATTCACCACACGGGTGCATGGCCGGAAGATACTTCTGTCAAGGGCAAACGGGTAGCCGTCATCGGCGCAGGTGCAACATCGGTACAAGTAGTCCAAGAGCTCGGAAAGGAGGCCTCACAACTCACCGTGCTGATGCGCCGTCCGAGTTACTGTCTCCCCATGCGCCAGCGCGCGTGGACCGCCGAGGAACAAAGTGGCTGGAAAGCCTACTATCCCGCTCTCTTCCAAGCAGGTCGCAACTCGGCCGTCGGCTTCCCCCAACCACGCACCGAGAAACGCGTCCACGACGACACACCCGACGCCCGCGAAGCATTCCTCGAGAAGCATTGGAACGCAGGAGGCTTTCAATTCCTGCTCGGGGCTTACAGCGATGTAATGCTTAGCAAAGAAGCCAACAAAGTTGTGTATGATTTCTGGAAACGGAAAGTCAGAGAACGACTTACTGACCCCAAGAAATACGCACTCATGGCTCCAGACGAATCACCGTATTATTTCGGCACTAAACGTGCGCCGCTGGAGCATGATTACTATGATGTGCTCAATCAGAGCAATATCGATATTGTGGATTTGAAGGAACATCCCATTGAAAGGTTTACAGAGAATGGGATTAAACTTGGCGGTGAGGAGAAGGAGAGAGAGTTCGATTATGTGGTTTGTGCGACGGGATTCGATTCTTTTACGGGGAGTTTGACGCATATGGGGTTGAAGAATAAGGATGGGGTGGATATTGGGGAGGTTTGGAAGGAGGGCGTTACAACGTATTTGGGGATGCTGATTAACGGGTTCCCGAATGCGTTTATGGTGTACTCACCACAAGGTACACAAAAATCCTCCCCTTATTAAGAAGGAAAAGAAGAAGCGTACTAACCAGTACCAGCACCCACCGCCCTCTCCAACGGCCCCACGATCCTCGAATGCCAATCCGACTACATCTGCGACGTAATCCAAGCTCTCCGCAAAGAAGGCGCCCAATCCATCGAACCCACAAAAGAAGCAGAAGTAGAATGGAAAACAAAGTTGAACACCATGGTAGAGTACGTAACACCCCACTCGACTCCCCAAAGCTCTTTTCAAACATGCTAACCAATAATCCAGATACACCTTGTACCCATACACCGATTCCTGGTGGAACACATCCAACATTCCCGGCAAGAAAGCCGAAAACCAAAACTACATCATGGGAATCAACACGTACGAAGCAGAGTGTAGGGAGAAAATGATCGGATGGAAGGGCTTTGAAGTTACTGCTCAGCCGTAGAGGATACGATGGGATAGAAACTGTGTCGTGAAATGTTTGGTGATTAATGAATTTGCTTAAGCCCATTGAATATGAATTATGGGATTGTCTGAGTGAATCTGTCTTGGGAGTGGTGTAACCAATTATACACTCTCGCGGGTTTTCCCGTACCTGTCATTAATATGGATTATCTCAAGACTATCACTATTATCCAATGGCTCTTCAACGTTCAATCGAACCATAAACATTCGTAGATCACGAAGATAAAAGACTGCGCATATGTTATTCAGGTATGTTACGGCCTCTTTACAAGAAGCGTTACAATTCAAGGACAATACACTCAGGCGTGCCTCCAGTATGACAATTCTCGTTTGATCTACAATGTATAACAATATGTTGAAATTCAACCTAGAGGCTTGGAGGGGTAACAACGCCATCTTTGATCATATCTAGGAAACTCCAGTAGTCGCGCTTAGTACCTTCTCCGGCAACCTTTGCATCGCTGTCTACCCTCCCAGACCAGTAAATGTTACCCTGTGTATGTTTGTTGAATGCAGCTCGCCCAGCTTCAAATATCTCCTTGCGCTTAGTAAGGCTGTTGTTAAGTTCCGTCTCAATTGACCACTCTCCTATGACTACCGGGAATCGATTTGTCTTCTGTGAGTTCTCTGCATCTGCGAGTATAACTGGAACGACTGTTTCTGAATCGCATTTCCTTCCGATGAAATAGTAGTTGTGAACATCGATGACGAGATTCGCGGACTCTGGTAAACGAGACGACCAGTACTCTTCACCTTTGAATGAGTCCTGTACCATGACTGGTATGTTTGGATTGACGGACTCGACTCGTTTAATGACTCCCAGTATGTATGTGAGAAGCCACTCTGCTGCCTTATCAGAAAGCGCAAACGGCGTTCCGAAAGTGCGCAGGTCTTTGCTGTCAACCGCTTCATTGAAAGGTGCAAGAGTGTACGATTCTGAATGGCCTGATGAATCTTGAATGTATCGAACAACGGCATCAACGGCTCTATAGGAGAGTTTTAGATTCTTTTCGCTGTAGAACCAATCCCCATGCCCGGCCGCTTCACCAATTTCCAGCCAGTTTACCCCGCCAGGGAGTGCATGCAGGTCGATGATAATGTGCATGCCATACTTTTCTATGGCGTAAGTAGCAAGATCTTTCATGATTTCGACTTGTGGTCCTTGATAGTGCGGAGAGTCGGGAACATCTATCCACGCAGAATAGATGAATGGAATTCGTAGAGTATTTATGCCGTGAGCTGCTAGGATATCTACGTCCTTATTCGTGAAGAAACTCTTGTAATGGGTGTCAAGAATTTTCTCCTTTGCCGGCCCGAGATTCTTGCAGAGTGTCCATTCGTCTTTTGCGTCGGGATTGTGTTCGGAAAAGAATTTGGGAACCATGAATGTCTCGAGACAGAACCAACTGCCCAGGTTGACTCCATTGGCTTTGAATGTGCGCCAGTTCAGATATTCTGGATGTGGCGTAGACGATGCCATAATTGCAAAGACTTGGAGAGGTTTCTGTGAATTCCTTCGATGCGTCTTACACCAAAGGACTTGCAGTAGGTATGTATATCCAATTCATCCTCCATTTCCCGAAACAGCAATTTTTAGCACTTTCAAGAAATGTTCTCATTCGCCACACATTCGGGTTATGATGACCCGGATTTCCTCACAGGGAACTAAAAAGGCCCACTTCGGGACAGCCAAGGGCGAACTCGGAATGTGGGGAAAACTATAGAACAGAGCTGCACTCTCTCCTTTGCGCCCTCCTCAACTTCACTTGCAAAAAGCCACCCGATTCAGCGCTGCGGCAGTTGGCTTTCTCTGCTTGCGGCCTCTTAAGCGAGTACTTCCTGGTGCGCATACTAAATACCGAATCCGGCAAAGCATCATACACAATGGCTCTTATCCAGAACGTGCGCTTCGAACACTATCTTCCAGAAAATACGCTTGGAGTCCACGAAACGAGACCCCGCGTATCATGGAGCTACAAGTCTGACGTTGCGTTTCATCAAAAAAGTTACAATATCGAAATATCGGAGCATTTGATTACCGGGGGCGTTCACATACTCGGATCATCAAGCATCACCTCTGACAATTCTTACCTGGTGCCCTGGCCTTTGGAAAAGTCCCTTGGATCCCGACAAAAGGTATCCGTTAGAATCCAGGGTGTCTCTAAGGATGGCCAGACAACGTCCTGGAGCGACCCGGCCATCCTCGAAACTGGCTTGTTGGATTCTTCGGACTGGGAAGCCCAGCGCATTGCAAGTTCATGGCCAAAGGACGCTGAAAAGCCGCAACCAGAGGAACTTTTCCGTAAAGCCTTTAATCTTGAGCCCGAAATCGTATCGGCCCGATTGTACATCACCGCCCAGGGAGTGTACGAAGCTGAAATCAACGGCAAGCGTGTTGGGGACTACTTCCTTGCGCCTGGCTGGACAGAATATGAATACAGATTACAATACCAAACTTACGATGTTTTGAGTCTCCTAGCCACAGGCAAGAATTGCATTGGCGTTCGAGTTGCCGAAGGCTGGTTTAACGGCCGCATTGGGTTTGAGGGTGGGCGTCGGAACATCTGGGGTACCCGCAATGCTCTTTTGGCTCAGCTTGAAGTGACTTCAAAAGATGGATCTACGAGAAGAATTGTCACTGATGAGTCATGGCTTGCCATTCCTGGTCCGTCACTGCTGGCGGAACTTTACGATGGCGAAAAGTATGACGCGACCAAGGAAGTCGATGGCTGGTCAACTGCTCAAACCGGAAATGGCGACGATCTGAAGACTTCGGCCTGGTCTAAAGTTGAGGTTTTGGAACCGCTTTCTGAGAAAACCAAACTGGTTGCGGGTTATGGCGAGCCAGTTCGAGGGGTCGAGGCTGTGAAGCCTGTTGAACAAATCACCACACCATGTGGCAAGACTATACTGGACTTCAACCAGAATCTGGTCGGTTACCTAAGAATAAAACAAGTCAAAGGACCTGCTGGTCATAAAGTCACCCTGAAGTTTGCCGAAGTCTTAGAAAATGGCGAGCTTGGCACGCGACCTTTGCGTATTTGCAAAGCCACCGACGAGTACACCTTAAAAGGCTCACAGGATGTGGAGACGTGGGAACCGAGATTTTCTTTCCACGGGTTCCGATATGCGCAGGTGGATGACTGGCCAGAAGGCTTCCCTCTGATGGACTCAGTCGAAGCTGTCGTCTGTCATACAGATATGCTGAAACTGGGGGATTTCGAATGCTCCGACAGTAATATCAACAAATTATACAAGAACGTTTGCTGGAGTATGAGAGGAAACTTCCTTTCTATTCCTACGGACTGCCCTCAGCGAGATGAAAGACTTGGCTGGACAGGCGATCTGGCCTTATTTGCTCCTACAGCAACCTTTATCTATCAATGCGCTGGTATTCTGAAGAACTGGTTGCTTGACTTTACCATTGCCCAACAAAGACTAGATGGTCTTCCACCTGTCGTAGTTCCAGACGCCTTGGTTGGGCACAAGTTTTGGGACCTGGGCATACCATGTGCGATATGGCACGATGTAGCCATTCTGGGCCCATGGGCAGTCTTCTCAGCTACAGGCGATGTGGAAATATTGAGAACTCAATACAGAAGTATGCAACAATGGATCGGAAAAGTGGAAAGATATGAAGGGTCGAAGACTCCAAATTTGTGGCATCCTAAATGCTTTCAACTCGGGGTAAGTTCAATACTCGCGCAAGCCTTGAAAGAGATTCTAACTTGAAGCTTTTCAGGACTGGTTAGATCCTGCTGCTCCGCCAGAAGCGCCATGGAAAAGCGCCACGGATAGCAAGCTAGCTTCTGATGCTTTTCTTGTCCAATCTCTGCGACTCATTTCGAATGTCGCCCGGATTATTGGTGAGCACGCCGACGCTGCAGAGTACGAGAAAGATTTTGTCGCAGCGCGAGAACAGTTCCAACATGAGTGGACATCACCCAATGGGCGTGTAATCTGCGAATCTCAGACAGCTTATGCATTAGCTATATGCTTCGACCTGCTTACGCAGGAGCAGCGAGTACTCGCAGGAGAGCGCTTAGCACACATTGTTCGTTTGAACGAATTCAAAATCGGGACCGGCTTTGCAGGAACACCGTACGTTTGTGAAGCCTTAGCTCAGACTGGCCATACCCAAGTAGCTTTCTCGATGCTGCTCAACCAAACATGCCCTTCGTGGCTGTATCCTATTTCAATGGGCGCTACAACCACTTGGGAACGATGGGATTCCATGTTGCCAGACGGCTCGATTAATCCTGGGGAGATGACTAGTTTCAATCACTACGCTTTTGGTGCTGTTGTTACATTCCTTCACGAAAGAATAGCGGGCTTGACGTGCGTTGAGCCAGGTTGGAAGAAGGTGAGGGTCGAGCCATTGATGGGAGCTGAGTTTACATGGGCGTCTGCGTCCCATTTGACACCACATGGTGAACTGTCGGTATCGTGGAAAATTACGGATGGCCAAAAGTTCACGATCAATGTTGTGGTACCGGGGGATACCACTGTGGAGTTAATCATTCCTGATGGAGCGGAGAAAAGACGAGAGACCCTTAAGTGCGGGAAATGGTCTTTCGAAACGAAGTATCAAAAGACTTACGAGTGGCCGGTCACGAAGATTTCACCATTGCCGTTTTAGTTTGCTTTTGTTGGCTTTCACTCAATGATAGTTTATGGTTTCATGCTGCATCGCTATGCATTGCCGTGTACGAGGTATACAAAAAAATAATGCCAATATAAATGTTGTCGAAATAATAAACTCTCACTCGTCTTCATTCTCCCTCTCAAGCTAGGGCCCCAATATTGAACGCTTTTCAAATCCCAGACACTAGAAATTTGGTTTTGTTAGTTTACTATTGAAAATTAAAACAAATTCAGAACAGGCTGTTATATTCGAAGCATAAGCTCAAGAAATTTTTATACCGGTTTATGGCAAAAATTTATTGGCCGTTTTATGGATTCCCGAGAAATGGGCGGTTACGGAGTAGCTAATATCTCTACACGGGGTCAAAATGCCGCAAATTTGCAAACGGTAATGTCTTTTGCTGTTAGTTCTAACTGCCGGACGTATAACAGGGAGCTACTAGGTGGAATTTTGGTCCACTTCAAGTACTTTGGACATCTCGTAGAGCACCCCGCATTGGCCACGGGGTTTGGAACAGGTGAATGGGAGTGCTAAAGATTGAAGAAGCGGAGGTGAGTAGTAACGAGAAGACTTGTATGTGTTGGTGAGATGATGAAGAGCGAAGAGGTGTATTAATATACTTAACCTAGCGCCGGATTCCTAAATAGTCATTCAGAGAATGAAACCCCATAACGCTGTTAGTGTTGAAGACATGTATGTATGGAAGATGAAATATTTGGTGAGAGGGTCAAACAAGAGATGATCAGAAGGCGGCATAATGTCTCCTCTTGAAACAGATGCAACGCAACTCATTACCATCTTAATTGAGTGAAGACAAAGGTTTACGCCTTATATTACTTTAAAGACTGATTTTTCGAGTTTTCATGCGGTCCTAACTGCTAGGGAGAAAGGTCTGCGCTACTCATGAGATCGGATGAATAGGGTTTTGTGTTGGGACGAATCATGAATCATACATTTACATAGTAGCCAACTCTGAAAATCGAGCAATAAAGCAAGTATACGCTACAAAATGTCAGTGTTCTAAGCCTGGGTTATCTCTTCCCGACTGTCCAAGCGCTTCATGAGTTCGGGCTTGTCATCTCCACTTCCCGCCCTTGGTAAAGCACTGCAACATTAACCCCAGATTTGAGATGCCCCAACTTAATGTTGCTTATTGTTTACGAATAGAAAGTATCCTATCACATGTCGATGTACGGGCTTTTTGATGCCACAACAGTGCTTATAATATCCAAGTTCGTAGAGTCTAAGCGAAACTGCTCCGTTTTCCGCAGTGTCCTCCACAACCCGAAAACACCACCAAGCCATGCCAAGCAGGGGCTTCTCCTTACGATCTGGGCCCCCAGATCTAGATCTCATGTCCATTAGTTCATTTCAGGTTCAATGCTTCCCCAGACCCCATATCCCGGGTCATCGATAATTTATAAGTAGCTTTATCCCTCGAGACAGGGGCACCTCTACTCAGACCATCGGCCCCTGACCTGAATCTTACATATCCTCGATAAATCATTGATATCCACCATGGACCTCGAAACTGCCAAAGACGTCCCGACACAGGCCGAGATTATCGCTGAGGAGCATTACCACTCAAAGGAAATCCATTCCCTGGAGGAGTCGCAGACTGTCTGGCAGGAGATAAAAAACAATCCTCGCGTCATATTATACTCAGTCCTAGCCAATGGCGGGTCGTTGGCCTTTGGTTTCGATATTCTCGTTACAGGCGCAGTTACTGCCCTTCCAGCATTCTCGTAGGTACCCTCACCAACTGATGAAGCAACTCCTCAAGCAGTACTGATCGGAATTTAGTATGACATTTGGTGAAGATTACAAGGGTCAATTGATTTTACCTGCTCTCTGGCAAGGGCTTTGGACTGCTTTTATTCAGTTAGGTGTTATGATAGGTGCAGCTACGAGCGGCGTATTTCAGGATCGGTTTGGAAGGCGTGCCGCATTCGCTCTCGGTGGCATAGTTTCCGCGATAGGTACGCACTCTATGAATTATGTATAAGGTCGTTCGAAAGTGTGAGCTAATAAGTTGTCGCTCGAATTAGGTACTGCTTTCGCGTATACCTCGTCTGAGCCCGCAGATCTCACCGGACGTCGATTGTTGTTTCTGTTCTCCAAACTTGTCACTGGTTTTGGAATTGGGGTTTTAATGACAACATGTCAGACCTACGTGTCTGATATCTCGCCAGTCAAACTAAGAGGCATGCTGCTTGCATTTTTCCCGTTTACAGTGGTAAGTGTGCTTTTAAATTTTGTTTATGTTCAATGCTAAATATACCTTCTCTAGTCTGTTGGTCAAATGATTGCAATTACTCTTGTATTTTCACGGATCATGGTTTTCGATATTTCTTCATTCAGGGTAAGGCAATTGTGTCCGAGTATATATGAGCCAGGTTCTCACCGAGGACATAGATTCCATTCGCAGTTCAGTGGGCTTTCTCAGGAGTTGCCATCATCTGCGCTTATATCATCCCCGAGAGTCCGTCTATGCTCCTCGCTCGTAACAAGCCTATCGAAGCTCAAAAGGCCTACCTCAGGCTCCATGGATCTGGCGCCGACACAGATCTCGCACTCAGCAAGATCCAAGCAACTCTTGATCATGAAAAGACACAACAATCTAATACCGGTGGCGCAACTTTTGCAGAATGTTTTAAGGGCTCAAATTGTCGTCGCACCTTTATCATCGTTCTAGTGGCGCTCCTGCAGTACTTCCTTGGTGTCTCCATCCTGGCTAACGCCAATTATTTCTTGATCATGGCAGGCATGAGCCCGACACAGTCATTGCAGATATCTCAGATTGGAGTCGGAGTTCAGATTGCGTGTATCGTGATCGCAGGTTTTACAATGTCTATATTCGGTCGACGTGCTATAGTCTTATGGAGCTCAGTAGCTGCCGGTGTTGTATTCGTTGCAATGGGGGCCGCTGGATTCTATCAAAATAATGCTCAGGCTTTGAGGTAAGTTTTCCCAGGGCAGCATATAGAGTCTTGCTGACGAAGCTACAGATTTGTTGGCGTCTCGATTCTTCTAGTCGGCGCAATCTCGAATCTCGGAGTCGGTGCTTCATGGCCAGTTCTGATATCCGAACTTTCTTCCATTCGTCTCCGTGCGAAATCCTCCGCCATCGGCTTTTTGATTAATGCCACCGCTGGAGTTGTCTTCAGTGTCAGTACGCCCTATATGTTCAATGCGGACGCCGCAAATTTGGGTGGTAAAATTGGATTTATCTTTGCAGCACTCTCATTTCTGTCTTTCGGGCTTTGCTTTTTCTTTCTTCCTGAGACGAAGGCTAGATCTTTTGAGGAATTGGACAGTTTGTTTGAGAGGCGGGTTTCTGCGAGAGATTTCAAGAATGCGACATTTGATGATTAGGTGAATGAGTGTTAGTTCTTGGACCTGAAGGACAATATGAAAGAACAGATTGAGTTCCATTGGATTGACTGATATTGAGACTATTCACTGAGATTTGGAGTCCCGTGAGACGAATGGCCAATAAACACAGGGGGTATCCCTTCATTGTGCTTCTAAATACAGAATGTAGATCAAGTTTTCGAATGCGTTTAAATATGTGTCTAAGATTTTCTTTATTCAAACTTCAAAAACCGAAAACTAATTCAGACTTGCGCCTTATCCATCATCTAGATCAAACCCCCAATCCCCCAAAGATTTTGTGCCAGTGGCGATTCCAGCGTCCAAGCTTAGACCTGCACTCTGCCCAACACATCGATCGAACCATTCATGCCTTGGCTGCGATGCTTGTCTTTGGCCATGTAAGCTTGAGCAATCAGATGGCTTATATCCATGCTAGATGAGGTCGGACGAGGCGTTGCTCCGACGCGATGGGGTGCATCCGAAGTGAAAGTTGGAGAAGTCCAGCGAAGTGAATGGCGACGCTGCGACGGGTATATTTAACTCGGGCCATTGTTCCCGAAGTTCCATCTGCATGTCTTCGGCATTATCTGGGGCGAATTCTTCACATTAATCCTCTTCTTCCTCATTGTGTAACTCTGGCCCTGAAATTCTCGTACGAACTCGGCATGCGTTGTGTACGGATCGCCTTTCAAGAAGTCGAAGTATACATTGCGATCATACCATTTGATATGCGGTAGTGATCCCGATATCATCATCCACAATTTTACATGAAAATTCTTGATCGCTTGATGTCGCTTACCGTCCCTCTTGTTGATCAGCTGGCATTCCTCCATGTAGCCCCGAATGAAAGGCGCTACGCCTCGTAGACCGAGCTGGCGATCCCGCTCGTTGGCCGTTTCGGTTTAATTGCGGTATTGTGGGCGACAAACTCGGGGCTTATAAGCTTCGAGGTACCCCGTCGTACCCGCAGCAAATCACATGAGTTCACATGATCTTGCTTACTGAAAGCTAGCCACTTGCGGCACAGTAAGTGTCTATTCAGTGAATGGAAAAGTCACATGAGGTGTTAGTCGACCGTTTCCGTTTGGTGCAGCAATTGTAGGAGCGAATGATATGTGCTTCCGATGGAGTCTGTGCAATTGTGCTCGGATGTTTTGGAGTTTCCAGCTTAACTATTGGCCTGATTCATTCAAGTGAATGAGCGTGGCGATGATACACTGGCAAACGAACTGACTCAGACATGCTCTTTCCTCACCATAGGTATACTTTCAAACATCAAGCTCCCTGAACGACTATATTGAACTGAAAAGACGCAGTATGGCAACATAAAATTGATGAATGTTGCTCTGCAGTAGTGAACGAGCGTTGCGTGGGCATATCATTATTGAGTCTGAGAGTAGTCAGTAATTAATCTAACTCCAATCATTGGGAGCCTACACAATCCTTTAAGGCCTGTTTGAAACCTGCAGATTACAAGATCTGGAAGCCAACATAGCTGGTACACCGTGAATCCTGCTCTTCTTTTTGAGATGTTTGAAGTCAACAATGCTGGTAAGAGTTTCCATGACACAAAAGCATGGCATGAATCCTGATGGATTGTTCCTGCTAGAGCAAACATTGATGTGTATTGCTAATATACCTACCATAGCTGCCCAGTCAATGGTCCAATGATCGATTTATTGAGCGGAACTGCCTATGCCGAAATCCATTGCCTTACCAGAGACCTATCTTGCGCGATTAGAAGCGGTAGTAGAAAGACAGAGATAGAGGAAGGAGGTGACGACTGCACGTGCTATCGCGTTCCTTTTGACACTCTTTGGTGCTAGCGTGCTCCCTAGAGTCTAGCCCACAGATCCTACGGCCAAGTGCATCCCGTTGCCAACGCATCTAGACCGAGCTGAGGGGCACTTGTGGTATAAATCCATCGAAAATCCCCTAAACGACAAGAAGTACGTCAACAAAAACTCCAATCCCGTTTCTCCGACTCAATCATGTCAATGGAACTACCTTCACGGCCCCGCATTCAGCTCCCGGGTTTTGGCCTTCCCGTTAACGTGCTAGCCGATTGGTCTGTCGAAGACAACACGAAGCGTTTCCCTCATGCCATTGCAGACTATTATGCCAGCTATGGGGTCACGGTTCGCGAGCGTCGTATGCTGGACTTTATCAATCAAATTACCGACAAGCCGAATTGGACCAAGAAAGTACACGATGACGAGATTGTTGCAAAGTGGAGGCAGGAAGCCGTGAGACGGGATGAAGATCTGAACGATTGGTGGCTAAGCGAGAAAATGTTTGAAGTTTGTATGCTGGAGCTGAAAGAGAAGTCTAAAGATTCTGAAGAGAAGGGTTTTGTTGCGGTCTTGGATGCAGAAGCAACTATCGTAAAGAGCGATAGCATTGTGAGCGAAGAGTTGCGCAACAAGCTGAAAGAAGCCGTACGACCACTTGAAGACATACCAGATCGTCTCAAGGACTGGCATCCAGATTCAGACGAAATAGTTCTCGATCTTCTTCATCCATCCTTGTTCCCTGTCATATTCGGCCGCTCGCGAGCACTGCCAAATGGCTTAGTGCCTTTGGAAGACTGCCTGACTTATATTGGCAAGGGGGAGACTATATCAGAATTCTCGGGAGTAACACATACGCGAAAGCTTGCGTGGGGTGAAGAAAAGATCGTTGAGAAGGCATGGGGAAGTTTTCAATGGCTTCCTTCACATATCGCATTTACAGAGGGTGGGGCAAAGGTCGACAGCTACATCAACAATCTCCATCCTCAAAAGCACGCTAAACTCTATGGCGTTCTTGAACAGTTCGTCGATGCAGCAATTCCCCTTTGGAACGAGTGTCTGTCCTGGTACCAGCGCCGCCTAAGAATTCCAATTGACGCTACGAGCGATGAAGATTATGACCTGCCGGACGGGGTGAAGTTCCCACGACAGCAATACATGGCTACAGTAGACACCAAAGATTTTGATGAAGACCAGATGGAAGATTTCGAAGAGATGGAGGATAAGGAATGGGCAATGGAATTCGACTTCCATGAAGAATACAATGAGTTCTTCGAGAGTAATCGTATTCTCGACCAACCTGAGCCAAACTATGTACCGCAAATTAAGACCCACAAATTACCTGGAGCTCGCGTTGTCGATCTACGGAAGGACTATGCAGACCATGGGCTGCAGATTATTTTCAAGCTTGCAAATATCCATTTGACGCCCGAGAAACCGAATTACAACGGCGGGTCATGGCATGTGGAAGGCAGTTTAAATGAGCACATTGTGTCTACTTGCCTCTTTTATTACGACAGTCAAAACGTGACCGACAGCCGTCTGGCTTTCCGGCAAAGCTTTGATAAGGAAGCCATGACGATGAAAAACGCACAGGTATGTCGTTGCATTGTCTCATCGTCATGACCATTATCCGTGCTAATGATAGACAGTCGGAATTCGACTCTTTAGAGGAGTATTTCGGCGTCAAAAACAACGGCGCCATCAATCTGGATCTTGGCTCCATACTCACTCGTCAGGACCGTATCCTCGCCTTCCCTAACGTCCTTCAGCACCAAGTCCAGCCCTTCGAACTCGCGGACAAAACTAGACCCGGTCACCGTAAGATCCTCGCAATGTTCCTGGTTGACCCTCTACAAGCCGTTCTCTCAACCGCCAACGTGCCGCCTCAACGGAAAGACTGGTGGGCACAGGAAGTTAGGAAAATTGAAAAGTTTGCCGCGCTTCCAGAGGAAATCTTCGAAATGATAATTGCTAGTGTTCAAGACTTTCCTATATCCTGGGATGATGCTCTTGCCATTAGGTTGGCGCTAATGGAGGAGAGGAAGTTTGTTGATGATCAGGTTGATGAGGAGCTGCGGGTGAGTTGAGATTATGTCACGGTATCACAGTGAATGTTGACTGCTGACCCGGCCGAAGGACACGTTCTATTTCTGTGAGCACTAACAACATCGTATGCTCTTGGTATTAGACGACAAGAAAAACAAACGAAGAACAAAATTTAGTGTCTCGGGAAGGTACAGCGAGGGGGTTTTAGTGTTGTTGGCCAGTCAGCTAAATAGATTCCTTCCAAGCAGCCAAGCACTCTGTATATCGAGGGTCCTTGTTTGTGGGGATTTAGTGTTGCACCGGTCTGCACTGAGCAAAGGGTAACGCGGGAGCCGGCAGTCTGGAGAAATGTGGATCGCAGATGCCATTTGCCAGAGGAAGTTGGGCCTCTCTTCTCACAAACAAGTTGGGAAACATTTGCGGTGGTTGAAGCCAAAGAAACTTTTTTGGATTTGATTTACGATTGTTCCCCATGTTCTCCGTAAAGTGAGAGTGGGGACAAAGAGGGAGCAAACAAAATAAATAGACCACGCCTCGTGTCCCGACAAGTCCGACAAAATATAAAAAAAACCTGTCGACAACAATCGCCATGCTGCGTCCTGCAATTCAGCCTCATGATAAAAAGTCGCGCTGCAAACCTCAAAGTTGGTTCGATCGATGAGGAATCAGATTTCCGGTAAAGGACAAAATACGACAAGCGCGACGAAAACAGCCACAATCAGCTTGTCACATCTGTACCACCTCTTGAACCACCATCCAGGTAAAAGTCTCCATAAATTGCGCAGCGTGCCTCCAAAGACGGTTGTGATGAACGTCTTGGACTCGGAAATAGTTGCCGACACGTGACCAGAACTGCACGATGAAAGCAAAGATCTACGTACGCCAAGGACTGCCATGCTGACTCGGGGATTCCGCACCCATCGTCATTTCATCGTCTCACCACCAATTTCTTGTCCATTGACCAGAGCTTAGCAATGGTTTATTGGCTGGTAAACTGCTTCCCAGCCGGATGCCCAGCGCAAAATCGCGCGTGTGTGCCTTGGCCACGCCATCCGAGCGATTGTGGCTTCCGCTCTCCGCCCCCTACCCACCACTCCGCCAAGTGCTAACTACGCCTTCCGCCGAGAATCACTAGTATTCCACAGGCTCCACTATGACATCGTACCAAGAGGTATTGCTCTTGCGAACATCTCAGATGCAGGCTCTTGGTATCGTGATGGCCATGTATGGTTACATGTGCCAATGTGTTGTGTTGGATGAAGGAACTGGTGGTGGGGACGGTAAACGTTCTTGGGAGCGAGACGATATGGCTTGGCCTCAGCGTGGTGTAGTGCGTGAGAATGGGGACTGATTTTGCGGAGAAAAGACTGGGTACAGCTTACCAGTGGGTTCAGTGTGATAGCATAGGTATATAACTGCAAGGGCGTGCCATTGTTTTGCTTCTTGCTTGTTGACCCGATTTTTCTCCTCGATTCTTGTCTCCCTCTTGCATCTACCCTAGATACAAGGCCGCTGCGTACCCCTGGGAGAAACGCTTATTTGGACTGGTACACTTCAGTGTTCGATATCGTGCCCTGTTGTTGTCGCAATGCCGACCCACAGACCAGACATCGAGTCGACGGACCCGGACATCTCATCCCCTAACACCAGCAAAGAGTCCATCAATGCTACCCAACACAACGAAAATACCGGAGATGGCATGCGAAAAGCATCCGTTGCCGCCATGCTGCGCAATCCGTTGGCCGGCATGAGCGAGCAGGAAGTCATCCGCGAAGTCGATGAGTGGGTTGCTGAGAAGGGACTTCAAGAACATCAGGATGCGTTTAGGAAAGGTGCTTTGATCGCGCGTGTTGGCCAGCGTGAAGACGGATTCGAGTATGTGAATCAGTTGGATGAAGATGAGAAGGCCCTTCTGAGACATGAAATTACGCATCGTTGGTCCCATCCGTTTATGCTCTACTTTTTGGTCGTACTTTGCGCTGGGTCGGCTATTGTTCAGGGTATGGATCAGACGGCTGTTAATGGTGCTCAAGTAAGTTTGATTTTATATGAATTTTCTCCTCATGTCGTAACGAACCTGTGAAATAAGCTGTTGAAGTCAACAACACGAGTCTTGGGCCGCAATGACAAAATAAGGAACGCGTTTTTGGCCTTGAGCAGCCCAAAGATCGGGGAAGTCGCCAAATTCATAGACCACCTTGGTGCCTTCGACGCTTTGTAATCCTATTATTTCGTTCCGGGATACAAAAACATTTGTTGGCTTCAACGACTTGTCTCCTTTTTCATCACAATGGAAAGTCTCTGTCGCTAAAGCATAACACTAACGACTTGATGTAGGAATTCTATTACGAGGAGTTCGACATCACGGATAGATGGATGCGAGGGCTTCTTAACGGTGCACCGTATCTCTGCTCCTGCTTGATCGGTTGCTGGACAAATGCGCCATTGAACAAGCTGTTCGGCCGGCGTGGAACCATTTTCATCTCCTGCTTCATCTCCTTCGTCACTGGTTTTTGGATGGCTGCGGCTGACAGGTGAGCACTTCTTAATACCCCATATTCCTAGAACACTCTGTTTTCTGACCAGTACCAGCTGGTACAACCTCCTCATCGCCCGGTTCGCTCTCGGATTCGCGGTCGGCGCCAAATCGTCCACCACTCCCGTCTACGCCGCCGAATCAGCACCCAAAACCATCCGTGGTGCACTCACCATGATGTGGCAGATGTGGACTGCTTTCGGTATTATGCTTGGTTTTGTCGTTTCCGTTGCCTTCGAGAAAGTGACTTTCCTCGGTGAATATTCGCCCTGGAGGTGGATGTTGGCCAGCACCAGTATACCGCCCTTTGTCGTGATGGTTCAGGTATATTTCTGCCCTGAATCTCCAAGATGGTCAGTATATTCTTGCAAAACTTCAAGGGAATGGTATTAATTAGAATGCAGGTACATGGAGAAAGGAAAATTCGACAAGGCCTTCCACGCTCTTTGCCGACTCCGTAAACATAAAATTCAGGCCGCACGCGACATGTACTATGCTTACAAGTTGCTACAAGTTGAGCAGGCTCAGCGAGAGGGTAAGAGCTTATGGAAGGAATTCTTCACTGTCCGCCGTAACCGTCGCGCTGCTCAGAGTTCGTTCTTCGTTATGTTCATGCAACAATTTTGTGGCGTGAACGTCATTGCCTACTACAGTAAGTTTGGATCCATGTCGCGGTTGCTGGGTTGGTTGGGTTACCACGTCTCCGTGAGGCTTGAACTTAGGAGTCCACCAACCTACCTTGAACGAACCCTCGCTCACACTAAAGCACAGGTACCTCTATCTTCAGAGAAGCCGGCTTCAGCAAGTCTAACGCACTCCTCGTCTCTTTCGGTACTGGTGTTACCAATTGGCTATTCGCTATCCCCGCCATATACACTATCGACACATTCGGTCGCCGCAACTTGCTGCTCACCACATTTCCCCTCATGGGAATTTGTCTTCTTTGGTGTGGCATGTCATTCTTCTTGCCCATTGATCCTGATGGTACTCCTTCGAATGAGCGCGTTGGTTCCATTGCCGCTGCCATTTTTACGTTCATGGCTGTCTACTCTCCCGGTGAAGGACCCGTACCCTTCACTTACTCCGCTGAGGCTTTCCCATTATACATTCGTGATGTAGGAATGTCATTTGCAACAGGTATGCACTCCCCCTGCTTTCTTCTAACTTCAAATCTCGAAAGTAGCGCAGTGAACCCCAATCCGGCTACTTTTGATTTTTCCCCATTTTCTCCTTTTCTACCATTTAGATCTTTGCTAAACCTTCGCTAGCCGTTTGTTGGGGATTTAACTTTATCCTATCTTTGACCTGGCCGCCCCTAGTTGACGCGTTTACACCTCAGGGAGCTTTTGGATGGTATGCAGGGTGGAACTTCTTCGGCTGGATTTACTGCTATTTCCTACTTCCGGAGACCAAGAACTTGACTCTAGAGGAGCTCGATACTGTCTTCAATGTCGGTAACCGTGCTCATGCCAGATATTACAGGGAGAAATTGCCTTGGTACTTCCAGAAGCACATTTTGCGGAAGGACGTCGAGCCGATGGCTCCGTTGTATCAGTTCACCGATGATATGCCTCTGGAGCACACTAATGGCGGGGGATTAATGGCAAATGAAGGTTCGACCATGGGAGGAGACAAGTATGTAACTGAGAAGCATTCTTCTTAGGACTTCTGAGTATAGTGAAGGTCACGTGATCATTGGTCGATACCTGAGAGCACTGGATTCTCAGTCTCTACTGAGGTGTCGGTAATTTGGAGGTATTTATTTGACAGGGTCGAGATATCACAAAGATGTCAATAGACCGAGTATCGATTGTATAGCTGGATACCCTTCGATCGTTATATTCCTCGTTTTGTTCTTTGAAGATATTAATAATTCGATATAATTACTCAAATTTCATTAAAATAAAAGAACAGAGTCATGCCATTCATCAATAAGTTCCTTTATAGTCTTACTGTCGCAGAAAGCTCTGGAAGTTATAGAGTAGGTGTTGAAGACACCAAACTCCTCCCATGAAGTGGCAGGGCCGTTGGTACCTTAGGGTATCGATGACGGGCGAATATCACTAAGAAGCAAACAAATGAAATCATCGAAGATATCAGACTACGTGAGCAAAGCCTGTTGGTTTGACTGACTGAATTGACGGCTGTTTGTAATTACTGTCGGCTTACCCAATCCGGTAATCAACCAGTTGCCTACCATAGGTAGAGGCTTATTTGGTTTTGTTTCTCAGGATGTTCAGTTACTTGAGCAATTCCGAATTGTGGGTCTTCCAACATCCATGGATCTCGGCATCTCCATAGTCAAAGGCCAAGCATGGCAGAGTGAAAGTAGTCGGAGGTGGCATTGAGGTGCTGCCAAGCACCGCCACGTGAGCGCCCATTGCCCTTTAGCGCGTCTCGCGTCTCAACATCCGCGTCTTCGTCAAATTCCACCGCGCCACTCACCATGGAGGACGAAAACCAGGGTCGAGATTTCCACCATCCATATGAGCCGTATAACATCCAAAAGCAGTTCATGAACGCCATCTACGATTGTCTGGAAGATGGCAAAGTGGGAATCTTTGAGTCGCCAACCGGAACTGGCAAATCGCTTAGTCTGATATGTGGCTCATTGACATGGCTGCGCGATCACAAGAGGCGGACGTTTGAAGAGGGATTTGCACTCAAAGAGACGAATAGCGATGAGCCTCCATGGATTCTTGAGCATGCGCGCAAACAAAGAAAAGAGGCTGCGCTTTCTCGACGCCAAGAGCTTGACAAACGCATTGCTAAGATCAAGGCGAAAGAGAAGCGGGCAAAAGAGCGGCATGCAAATGGGGAGCCTCGTTTCAAACGGCAAAAAATGGAATCAAAAGAAGCCAATGGTCACGGTGATGGGGATGCGCAATTCGCGTTGGATGATTATGACAGCGATCAAGATGCAGGCAGCAACGCAAAATCGATGACTTTCAACGAATCTGGAATGTCTGCGGAAACTCAGGCGCTCATGCAACAGATTGGCTACCTACACAACCCAGATGAGGAAGAAGAGGAGGTTCCTGATGAGACCAAGATCTTCTTCTGTTCTAGGACACATTCGCAGCTTACCCAATTCTCCGGTGAATTATCTCGGGTGAGAATGCCTCCTGCTATTACACCAGATGATCAACCGGGTGATAAAGATGGCGATCCCCTCGTAGAAGATGTTAAACACCTGACCCTCGGATCCAGGAAAAACCTGTGTATTAATGGGAAAGTCAGCAGACTCGGGAGCGCAACGGCGATTAATGAGCGTTGTCTTGAGCTGCAACAATCCTCAAAAGAAGCGAATGCTCGATGCGAGTTCTTGCCGAAGAAAGAGAACGTAGTTTTGGTCAACGAGTTTCGGGATCATGCACTTGCAAAGATCCGAGATATTGAAGACTTGGGGGCGCTAGGCAAGAAGTTGGGAATATGCCCATACTATGCTTCACGCCCGGCCACAAAGTATTGCGAGGTAAGCATTGCATCCTTTCGTGATGCTCGTAGCTTATAATCACAGATTGTCACCCTTCCGTATCCACTACTTCTCCAGAAAACAGCACGCGACGCGCTTGACCTATCTTTGAAAGGCCATGTTGTCGTCATTGACGAAGCGCACAACTTGATGGATGCAATTGCTGGAATTTACTCCGTCTCTGTGACTTTTGATCAAGTGCAACAAGCGCGGATGCAACTTACCGTCTACTTGCAAAAGTTCCGAAATATGCTCAAAGGCAAAAACCGCGTCTATGTTGCCCAGACTGTTCGAATCCTGGACTCCATCATCAGCTATTTACAATCCGTGCAAGCCAATCCCAAAATGACCGACGGAGTAGTGGATATGATATCTCTCATGTCCGGCAAGGGCGTTGATCAGGTCAATATCTTCAAACTCAACACGTATCTTCAGGAGAGCCGGCTGGCGCGCAAGGTCGATGGCTACACAACTCACGCGGAACAAGTAGAAAGGGGGAAATCGAAGGAAGGCCTGAAGAATGTCTCTAAGCAAAAGCCAAGGCAAACTGTGCCAGTTCTCATGCACGTCCAAACCTTCCTATTATCCTTAATGAATCCTTCGGCTGAAGGTAGATTTTTTTACTCAAAAGAAGATACATCCACAGTCACATTAAGATACATGCTGTTGGATCCAACATTTCATTTCAAAGACATAGTCGAGGAGGCAAGGGCAGTTGTTCTAGCAGGTGGTACAATGTCCCCGGTAGGTCAAGTTGATATTATCTGATCTCCCCTAGTCGAGTTGCTGACGGGTCCACAGATGAGTGACTATGAACAACACCTGTTATCATATCTAGAGCCGTCAAAGATTACGACACTTTCATGCGGGCACGTTATTCCTCCGTCGAATTTACTGGCTGTTCCTATCATCCGAACTCCGAGTGGAGGTGACTTTGACTTTACATTCGAGAGTCGGAATAAGGAGCGCACGGTAAGTATACCCCTGTCAGGGTAGTATGATTTCTGACGATCGACACAGATGATCGACCTTGGCTATACCATTCTCAGAATATCTGAACACGTACCAGATGGTGTGGTCGTTTTCTTCCCTAGTTACTCCTATCTGGACGCATGCATAGCGGCCTGGAAACGCCTCCGATACGAGCAGTCGTCGGTGACATTCTGGCACCGCCTTCTTCAGGCAAAGCCTATCTTTCTTGAGAAACGCGGCCAGGAATCATCCTCAGAATCCAACTCGGTTGCCAAGGAAGCTGCCGCCGACTCTTTGCTTACCGAATATCAAAATGCCGTGGCACAGGGCGGGGGTAGTGGTGCCTTGTTGTTTGCTGTTGTCGGCGGCACGCTCTCCGAGGGAATCAATTTCAGCGATAGTCTCGGGCGAGCAGTAGTCATGGTCGGTCTTCCATTCCCAAATCCGCACTCAGCAGAGTGGAAAGCGAAGATGCAATATATATCCACAAAAGCAAGTAACATTGGGCAAGACGGGAAAACCGCAGCGCGTGACTACTACGAAAATGCCTGCATGCGCGCTGTCAACCAGTGTGTTGGCCGAGCGATTCGGCACCGGAATGACTACGCGGCCATTCTGATGCTGGATAAGCGCTATGGCACTGAGCGCATTCAGGCTAAGTTACCGAGATGGATACAAGGCAGCTTAGCGAGTGGAGCAAGGGTGGGAGATGTTGAGGAACGGTTGGATGAATTCTTTGCGGGGAAACAGTGATTTTGTCATTGCCACCAACCACTTGACGCGCGAGTGCAGATCAGCTATTATGATGCGAAAGTGTAGATATGGGAATAATAGATCTCCATAAGGGACGGGTGTGGCTTACTACCCTTTCAACGATCTAGACTTCCCGTAGAAGAACTCCCGAAATCGAGTTGAACCTCATCGCAAAATGGAGAAATCAGTTATGTCATATACCGGATATTCCTCAACAACTTGAAACCCTGAACGAAGCCTTAGCTTGCAGGGTTGACCCACCAATGCATGTGTTTCGGAGGATACAAGAAAGCAATATTCACGCACCCAGTCGCAAAGGAAACCCACTTTATCTGCTGGGTCTTTGTACAACCTACTATTCGGCGCCGAACGAATAATGGCGTCGATACAACTGCCCAGCACACGAATTTCTATGCCCACCTTCGGGCGAAGATGTTGTCCATCTTTGCCACAAGCGGCCCTTCTCCGCTTGTCGTTCTTAATGCGTCTTAATGTGCCGCAGTCCACCATTTTTGTTATGTGTCTCTAGTAGTCAGGTTTCTCTACTCTTGTTCCTCGCTTGTATCTGGTTCCGCGGTCATTGCCTTGCTTTTCCCCAATGCAAGGCGCCTCAGTGTCTTTGTCCATATTTGCTCATATTAAGCCGCCGCGCAACGCATCGTCTCGGCATCAGTTACTCATGCTCTTTTACTTATAGTCCTACGCGACAATGAGTCCGTCCTTTCTTGAAGATGCTTCCCCGGCAGTTGACGATGGTGTTCGCAACGAGCATCACGCACCATTCTTTACCTACAATCCTCTTGACGCCGTAGCGGAAACCCCGGCTGCAGTATCTATAGCGGCACAAAATTCCTTCTCAAGCGATTCAATCGTAGGCAAACCACTCCAGTTGTCAACATGGACAACATCACAAATCTCTCATCCTTCTGCTGCGACGGCAACGCCATCAGAGTCGCTCTCATCTCTCATCGCCACACCCGAACCAACCAATTCAATCTCAGAATCTGCCGAGTCCGCAGCAATGGCTGAAGAAGGCCCCTTAGGAAAAGGAGTGAAAGCCGGAGTCATCGCAGGCATCGTCGTCGTAGCCTTCCTACTCTTTCTTGCCCTGATGCTCTGCGCCATCGACTGCCGAAAACGCCACAACAAAAAACGCACAGCAGGCCGAGCGTCCGAACTCAACGTCCTAGAAGCCGAAATGCGCAACGGTCGCGCAAAACAAATGAATGAAAGCAAGACGAAACTCTGGGCAGGACTCCAGTACGGCCGAACGGACAACGAACCAAGTAGCGAGGGGCGCTCCATCAACTCCGCCCGCTTTAGCAAGGGATCAAGGAGAGAGGGCGCCTTGTGGGAAAGGGTGAGCGAGATGCGAAGCCAGGAGATGGGCAATATCAGGAAGGAGAGTCACACAATGCCTTCGAACCATGGGCACAAAAGGGAGTTTCGGTGGATGCCGGCTCATATTCCCGGCGAAAGGGCCAGTTTGGTTTCCTCAGCGGGGAGCCTGAATTTCCCTGTTTCTGCGAAGCCTGCAGCGCCGAAGAGTTTCTTGGATGGTGGCTTGCGGTGGTGAGGAAGGGAAGGGTGGGTTTTCTCCTTGCTTGTTTCGCTGGGAAGTCTTGTCTTCGGTCATTTGATTCTGGCTGGACGGGTGATACTTACTTTCACAGTTCTGTTTCCATTTGAACGTTAGTCGATATGGTATAGTGGATAATCATATTCGTGTCGATGAGAAGACGTTTGAATAAAATACGAAGATGTTCGTGATCATAATATTCGCACGTGCGCCACCTAGGTAATGTGGCTAGTGTGTGGCGTTTCTATTCAGGACCCAATGCGGTTAAGGCGTTGCGAATACGGTCTCATCTCGAATCGCAACATCGTGTCTTCAACTTCACGATATTAACATTGAATTTCCCCGCCATCCTGAACCTCCGACATTCCTTCGGCATTACTGAAATTGTTTCTCTTCCTTTGGGATTGATGCTAATTGCTCAAATCACGTGAAAAGTGCTAGACAAACTGATAAGCAAACGCTATCAGCTGTCTCTCGACCTCTGGAGGATGATAGCGGCTTTAAGATCGCACAGCTACTCGAGGTAGCAACTGATCACACTGAAAAGAGATATATACTGTGAACTAGGCGAATAATGTCTTCGGGATGGCGTTCTTCTGGGAGAACAGGGGATAGGGGTGCTTATACCTCCGTAGCGCAGACCGAAGATGGCGCCGCAGAATTAACATCACATGGTAAAGAAACGGGTGGCCTATCTTCGTAAGTGAATTTTCATGCCACCGCTTTTCTTCCAGTGGCGGTCGCTTAAGTTTTTGGACATGGTGCCTATTACCATCGAATTAGCAGATCACCACCCATTTCCCGTGAACCACACGCTAAACCCATATAAGCCGATCTAACAATCGAACAGATCCTCACATCCAACTGAAGACCCAGAAATTTTATCCCCAGACAGTCCAACAAGTCCAACCTTCAAAACCAATGTCCCCACAGCAGCCGACTTTGCCACGCTCCCCCGCGTCTCAGACACCCTTCCCTACGGCGCCTTTCTCGTCGCCATTGTCGAGCTCTGTGAGCGCTTTGCCTACTACGGCCTCTCCGGACCGTTCCAAAATTACATGTCCAATAAATACAACGACCCGAACGGACTCCCTGGAGCCCTCGGTCTCGCCCAATCAGGTGCAACGGCGCTGTCCAATTTCTTCCAATTCTGGTGTTATGTTACCCCAATCCTAGGTGCCGTCGTTGCAGACCAGTATCTCGGAAAGTATTTAACAATCAAGTACTTCTCTATTGTGTATATGGTGGGGATAGTTATATTATTTGTGACGAGTCTGCCGTTTGCAATTGAGAGGGGTTATGCTTTTCCTGGGCTCATTACTGCTATGGTGGTTATTGGACTGGGGACAGGCGGGATCAAATCGAACGTCTCGCCGTTAATTGCCGAGCAAGTACACACGACGAAACCCTTCATCAAGACACTACGTGGAGGGAAGAAAGTCATTGTGGACCCGGCAGTCACTGTGCAGCGCATATACATGATCTTCTACATGTGTATCAACGTGGGCTCTGTATCGGCTGTTGCGACCACGATGCTCGAGCTGCACGTCGGGTTCTGGAGCGCGTATCTTTTACCACTGATTATGTTCTGCGTCGGGTTTTCCGTCCTTGTTTCCGGCAAGGATCGATACGTGATCAAGCCCCCACAAGGAGGCGTTATAGGTAACTGCTTCAAAGCCCTCTGGATCGCCCTGCGCAACAACTACGACCTCAATGCAGCAAAACCTTCTCGTCAGGTCCTCGCTAAGAACCGATACACTATCACTTGGGACGACAAGTTCATCGAGGAACTCAAGACTGCGCTTGTGGCTTGCAAAGTCTTTCTCTTCTATCCCATATACTGGGTCGCATTCTCGCAAATGATGAACAACTTTGTCTCGCAAGGTAAGCTTCCAACCCGACCCTAAATAGCCCAATAAAGCTAATCAATGTCTCGCTACTTCAGCCGGCCAAATGCAACTCCACGGGCTCCCGAACGACATCTTCCCCAACATCGACCCCATCACAATAATCATCCTAATCCCGCTAGTCGATCGCCTGATCTACCCCTTCCTCCGCACAAAACTTCATCTAGCACTCACACCAACCACCCGCATAACATGGGGCTTCCTGGTCGCCGCGCTAGCAATGCTATACGCCGCCGTCCTCCAATCCCGCATCTATGCCACCGGCCCGTGCTACTCTTCCCCATCAAACTGCGCAGCCGGCAAAATCGGCCCCGGTAAATACAAACCTAATGAGATCCACGTTGCGTGGCAAGCTCCGGCGTATGTTCTGATTGCTGTTTCGGAGATTCTGGCGTCGGTTACTGGGATTGAGTTGGCGTATGCTAAGGCTCCTGAGAATATGAAGTCGTTTATCATGTCGCTGTTTTTGATGACGTCGGCGGGTGGGAGTGCGTTGGGTATACTTATTGCGCCTACGGCGAAGGATCCGTATCTGGTGTGGCTTTATGGGGGGCTTGCTTGTGCTGCGGCTGCGGCGGGGATGTTGTTCCATTGGGTGTTTAAGGATATGGATAATGAGATGCCGAAGCCGGTGGAGAGTGCTGATGAGGAGGAAGGCATTGAGTTGGATGTTAGACATAGTGATGAGGAGGTGGGGTTGCATGGGTCTCGGGGCAGTTGATATAAGTGAGAGAGTAAATTAGCTTGCATTTACAGACTTAGAAATCGACTGAACTACTGAATGTTTTATTGTTTGCTTGAGTTCTTTTGTGGCTAAAGTATATTGCATCTGCAGATGGAGTTGTCTAACCCGCAGAGTCAGCAAAAATTGCTCTAGGACCGTAGAGTGAAGACACAGAGTCCTCCATTGAGAATTGAACAATAGGGCACTGACCGTATATAGGAGTAGAGGGGATTGATTGGTTGCAGGGTATGTTGCATACGATTTGAAGGTGCAAAAACTTTCAAAATTTTGTTCAGAATAGTTTGAGGAGAGAATTCGCGTGGTTAGACAGGGTCAAGACGTTTAATAGGCTGCAGGACATAAACCCCCTGCATCAAAGCCGCCCCTAAATCATTGCAGCACCACAGCACATGCGATGAACTCGCCGGAGCGAGGATACGAGGCAGCTTTTCTAGGGCAATTGTCAACAAAAGCAATTCTCCAACGAAGAGAGATCTGCTCGAAAAACTCGTATATCTTGTCGGTATTTACACCAGTCAACCTGATCAAGCAGGCTTCTCTAGGAGCAGAATCTTGGAGAAAAAGAGAAGAAAAACTCACAACAAGCAAGCGATAAGGGTCTACAATCTAGCGTGGAAGTAGCAATCTAGAAAACCCAGGTTCGATTTCAAGACCGAGCCATGCCACAAGTGTTAGCAATTGCTTCGTTCTCCGGTTCTCCTCTAGTTCTTCTTTGCTCAATAACTAAGCGATCAAATGGTATGGGGCCTCTTGACCATCGCATAGTAAGGTAGATCCGCAAGATCGTTGTTGGGTGCAGATTGCATTACGAACGTCCCCAGTCTCTTGAAGCAGTAAAGTTTTCCGCAATCCAATTCCTTGATGTCAGTCCAGCTGGGTTAACCAACAAAGGAGTTGCATTGGAACCCACGAGAAGTTTTCCGAGTGCATTTGCCTGGTGTTAAGGGTAGCAGAGTGAGGGCATACTCTCTTCAGTACTGGGTTCGGGGTGTTTGTAGAGGTCGATGTTGGACGTAACTGTGCCTAGTTGTCGCATTACTACATCTTCGATGTAATCATTTTGGGCCCGGTTGCGGTACGATGGGAAGCTTCAAGCCCCGGAACATTTTTGCACTGCCATTCAATGACCATTTTGCGCCCGCACTTCGCTCTGAAAATTCTCCCCGATATACCCACCCAACGCCAGTGTCAGCTGCATACTCGGCACTGTGAGCGAGCTTAAAGGTCCTTGGGGATGGCCAAATGGGTCTCAATCTCGCGAAGATAATTGGTATACGCGACTTCTAGGTCTAGGACGTTGTCGGTTGCGAAGCTGATCTGTTTCATCTCCTGGAGACGATCATTGGTTTCCTCGGGTTGCAAAGCCAGAGCCATAATCTCATCATCTACGCAAGTGGGGTGAATGGCTCGAAGATCAGCGGAAGAGGCCTTCATATTGGATCAAATTGGTTGAGGAATATTGAGAGTTGTGGAGTGAGAATTTCGTGGGCGAAAAGCGAATGAAGAGTAATGCAACATGAGACATGTCCACCTATTAGCCATAGAGAGAAGGGAAGGGAGGAGTATCCATTTTGGTAATCGCAACTCTGTAGAAGTGGTGTAACCTATCGGGAACCACGCGAATACTGTTTGTGCATGCAAGGGCCCTGGCTCGATCGCGCCTTCTCGAAGCTGCGCCAAAGCGTAGAAAGAAGTACTATCCAACGATCACTCCCTGGAAATCGTCTCAAACCTCACTCGCAGTCCTCCGGCTAGCAGATCGACTTAATCCCTGCGGCTCATCATGATCCACCAAAACACCGTTAGTATATGGACTGGCTGCTCTCAGTCGCTCACCCCTGAAATACAAATAGGCGTACACTGGAATCGTAATCATAGTAACAAAGCCCCAAGTACTAGAGTTATCAAGTTAGTCTATATATGTGCGTATATAATTGATGACTTAGTGTGATCTAATAATGAATGCACAACATACCTGGTTGCCCATGGAACGCCCAACTTGTCGTACTGTATTTGACTCGCTATCGTGAATGCTGCAGCAAAAATCGAGCGAAGAAGTATGATAGCCATTAGAACACTGCTTGTATATGGTGATCCACGGTATATTTCCAGCGTGTAGGTTTCACTTTGTTGTACCACAAGCATGATACCAGTGCCGACGAGAAGGCAAGATACCGCCTGCAGCAGCCAGTGCATATTCTCGGCGTCAGTCCAGGCAAACCAAAAGAGGCCACTCGGGAGAAGCAAAGTGCCTACGAGAACCGGGAGCAAGTGATGCTCAGGCCGAGTTTGAGGTTGCTCGATTGGAAACAAGGATATTGTGAAGTATGTGACGATGCCACAACCGACAAGGATTCCAAGTATCACAGTGATGAACGGTGGTAGTGTTGCAGAATCCAGCGGCCAGTCTCTTGTTTCAGTGAATGGCAACATGAAGTTTGTGAAAGCAATGTAAAGGACCCCAAAAGCAATACTGGAAGGCAACGTCGTAAGTGCCAAAAGCGGCCCTGTAAAAATGATGATAAAGGGCCTCTTGATCCAAACATCTGTAAGCCGTCTCCTTGATATGCGATTACGATCAATTTCTCGCGCGCGTTCAAGGTCTTGTCGAGTTGCTGAGCCGCGTTTCTTTTGGCGACTGTGGCGCTTTTCGAGGAGACGAAGTGCGGAACTTTCGGGAACAAAGAATACACTGAACCAAATGATACAAGATAGGATGAGACTTGTGTATTCAACCCACTGCCACCCACGGCCACGGTTTGTCACCAGATGTGCCCCGGCTATCGGTCCTAGGCATGCTCCCTGTACCTCTCATTAGACTTGCATTGTTCTATGGCAGTATGCATATATTTACCACAAGTAATGACGTCGTAAAACCATTCAAGGCTAAATCACGTTTCATGGGAGGCCAAATATCTACAAAAATGATATGTGCCATGACCAAGGGGGCAGACCCAAATACACCTGTAAGAAAGCGGCAGATGAAAATTGTCTCGATGTTTGTAGCAAGGCCTGTAGGTATCTGGAAGATGGCAAAGAGCAGCATGCCTATAGAAATGGGCCACCGCCGCCCGTACACGCGACAGAGTGATCCAAAAAGGGCAGTACCTAATGGCCAGCCCTATCATGGGTTAGCGACTACTTATGAAACTAAAGCATGATTTGCTTAGCGCAGTACACTCACCAATAAATACAACGTCACATTTAATAAGGCGAGGGAATGGGTCACGTTGAATGTCTCGACCATGGGTTCGGTCAAAGCGCTGCCTAAGCTGCTCTCAAAACCTATAATGAATGCAAGCAGACATAGGGATACGGTAGGCATGATCTTTCTCCATTGTGGTAAATTCATGGGGTCCAGAGTGTCGCTCGAGGTTGGACTGGCATTACGATCATGTGCAGATGTCTGTGTTGCATCGGTCTCATCTTTGCGCGTGAGAGCATTGTAAGTAACAGAATGACGCTTGACTGATTTCTTGGTAGCTTTGCTAGCGTCGATGTCGTTATCGGCGTGAATAGACCTGGCAGCGACTCGAATATCAGATGCCGGATCCTTTACTGGGTAATCAGGCGGCCTCTCCGGCGAGTCGGTTGGGGGATCTGTTCCGATTAGTTGGAAACAGCACCCAATTGAGAAATTCAGTACTCACTTGGCCTGATGATGTCTTCCTCTTTTGCGCTGCTTTCGTTTGCCTGTATGTTAGTCATGGTGTCTGAGATTAAATGCCAGAAAAGGCGAGCAGGAAAGAATAAATGAGAGCTCCAAGAGCAGCATACAAGTTGCTGGAGCAGGCGCAGTTTCAGGAGCATTTAGGCATCTGTATATGTATGCATCTCCGGCTTTGTTTCAAGTAAGGAAACACTCGTGGCCTTGGCCAAACGACGCCACTACACTTGCACAGCGTTTTGGAGGCCAAGTCGCCTTGGCAGATGGGTAAGAGGTACTAAGGGCGTCCGGCTTGATGCCGTCGGAGCCAAGGCATAGCTTGCATAGCTTGAAAAACTTCAAGTAAGGCGACCCCGCGCGGCAAGTGTGTAGTGAGTGCCCTTTCCATATTAGAAAATAGCAGGCGATGTATATATATATGCTGAACTCCTCTGGGATTGCCCTCAGCGTTGTGCTTTGCATGCCATCCCGTCGGCATGTGTTGTGTACCTCGATTGTGGCATGACATGAGGTTTCATCGATGATAGAGTATGGGCTTGGGTCATTCACCATTGGTTGTAAGCATCCGGGGTTCCGTGCGGCAAGGGAGGAGGACGCTGGAGATGCCCCTGCCGGCACTTTCTGTGAATTGAGTGTCTTCCATTGGTCAATGTGCTATCCTAGATGACTGTGAGCAAGGCGATCAAAATTATACCGCGATGGTGTTCAAGTGAGATGAGACGAAAGCCGGTGAGCGTGAGGTCGACATTCTGGGGAAAGCACGCTAATCCCGATTGAGTCAGATCAAGCAAGCTCAAGCTTTGCGAGATTTGCGTGACATCATCCCCAACAGCAAATTGATGGCCCGTGCTGTGCCTGCCGTCATGTACCTGCAGCTTCCAGCCTGCTCTTGGATTCTTGGTGCTTGCATATGAGATGCAAGTACCTGATCAAAAACCCGGTTTTCAACTCTCATCCTACTTGTGATTCACGCCTCAAATACAGCCCTCTGCCTCTCCGCAGGGTCCGAGTGACCTTTCCTTCGTCTAACCTTTCGGTTCTCCATTTCATTCGGTCGTTCTCCTATCCCTAGGCAGTCCGCGGGCAAGCTTCACACATTGGCCCTTCCAATCGCTAGGCCTCACTACGGGTTTTTACCAACATGGTTCGTTGTCGCCTCTTGCTGCTCGGTGCAGCCTTTTCAACCGCCAATGCAATTGCAATTCCAGATCCGACCGCTGCACCTGACAAAGCCGTACATGTTCGAGCGCCACTTGTTACGCCGGCAGCTATTCAGTTTGACGGCCGATATAGCTATCTAAACAAGCGAAATATTCTGGATGATATTAAGAGCGGAGTTGATAGCGTAGCACATAGTTGGGCAAGCGTCCTTGGGACAGATCTGCCCAGCTACTTTACCGAAGGTGAGTTGTCAATCCATCGTGTTTTCCGCTATTTGTGGTCTTCCTGGAAATTGAGAAACATCAATTCTGGTAGGAACGCTTCGGTGCTTGCCAGATGATGACGTTACTCGATCACAGAATGATCGTCTCAGTTCGTAGCGCGAAACATCATGCACACTAGTAGATTGCTAGAGCTCTCGCTGACACTTCATCTCTCCAGGTATCCCGAACTGGTTCCAGGACTTTCCCACAGGCAAAGATGTCCTATCCTCCCTCAGCATTGACAACAGTGACCTCGATGCGAAGCCCACCGAAGTACTCAATATTCCTCCATATGCAAACTGGACCGATCAGGGCTGGAACGTCCGGTTTCATGGCAATGTATACAAGGTCCCAGACATTTCTCAGGAGAAGATTGATGATTTGGCGAACATTTTCCTAATCGATACTGATATCGAAGACCTTGATGCAGAAGGTCAAGCTCAGGCGCGAAATCTCACAAGGTCGATTTTCGTCGTCCAGCAGGGCGACCAGAATGTCACTCTCCACTTAGAACCTGCCCCAGCGCAGGGCTCTTCGGGCCAGCCAGGCGGGAGTAATGCCATCACACCGCCAGGTGGCTCACAAAACGTCACTTTGCCTTACCCGACGACGGATCAGGGTGATTTCGATATTTTCCTCCCGATTCAGAATGTGTCCGATAGCGGTTTGCTTGCTGGAAATGAGACCAACAATGTACAACGATTGAACGTATATACAAACGGCACCGACACCGGAAATGCCACCGCTTACCTAGTACCTCCCCAAGGAATTACATTTATATCCGACATTGACGACATTCTCCGAGTCACCAAGATTTACAATCCCAAGGAAGGGTTGCTTAACTCTTTTGCGCGTCCCTTCACTCCCTGGATGAACATGCCAGAGATATATGCCAACTGGTCGCAGAGCCTACCTAATGACACTCACTTTCACTATCTCACCACCACCCCTGAACAAGCTACACGGAACTACATGGAATTCATTTACAAGACCTATCCCGGTGGCTCCTTTGACACGCGCCCGCTCAACTTCTCCGACATTGAAGCTACGCTTTCCATCCGCCAATGGCTTCTCACCAAGGTATTTGAGACGTTCCCGCAAAGGAAGTTTGTACTTGTTGCGGACACATCGAACTCGGATGTTATGAAGGCATATCCAAAGCTTGCTCATGATTATCCAAACCAAGTCCAATGTATTCTTCTCCGTAACACATCGGCAACTGACTCAGAGATGTGGTTTCCATACGATACTTCAGGATTTGAGGGTCTCAACAACCGCAGCTACATGTTTTTCAAGGTGCCTGATGATCTCCGCGGATTGGACATTGCCAACGGCCAATGCCTGAATGACAGCATTCCACAGAACGTGACATTCAGTCGCCAGGCCGAGATCCTCGGAATCCATGGCGCTGGTGCGTCTTTAAGGGGTAGTGCCTCTGTGAGCTTCATTGTAGCGCTCATGGCTGCGGTATTTCTCATTTTGTAATGATGCATAATAGCGATATGACTTCAGGGGAGGGGTTGGTGGTTTTCTTTGCATTGTGGGCTGGTTGAGATAATACCCTAGAGAGACCCAATATTCTTAGCTGACTTGATGTGCTCGAAGGGGAAGAGTGCAGAGTGCATACGAAACGAGTTATGGACGATGATTCATGATGAGAAAGCGCATGGTTGTTTGGAATGGATGTTCATAGCAGGTTGTTTTTGGGATCCAAGCTTTTTCTTCGCTCTTGTATATATGCTTCCTATGGAAATTAAATGATCAGTGTAGTTTCATCACAATGTTTATCCGTGACGCAGTATGTCTTTCTCAGGACTTTTCTCCATTGGCGGTGAAAATGCTCCAAGGCTAAGATTTTAGCAAACTCAGTTAGTGAATGACATGCATGTTCGCTGCAATCAAATAGAAGAGAAAAAACATAGATTTCATCCACCCGAACCTGACCCAAAGCAAACCCAAGAAACTTTTTAGCTCATTGCCGCAACCAAAAACCCCCCCAAAAATCTATAAAACCTCTTATACTCCTCAAATGAAAAAGAAATGAAATGAAAAAGAAAACCACTAAAAACCAAGTATACATGTCCTCTCACCTCCACCTCCACTCTCACATATTCCAAGTACCCACTAACCCAACCCAACCCAACCAAACTACCCCCTAACATATCTCACCCTCTCCCTTTGATTCCCCGCACTCTCCCCTCTGAACCCCTCCTTCCCCATGTTCTCCCTCCGCTGATTTCCCTTGTCGCTGTGTGTGCATTTGTAGATTAGAACAGCGATGAGGATGACGAGGATGATGGCGCCGATGATAATGCCGATAAGGGTGCCGGAGGAGAGGCCGGTGAAGGCGGTGGAGCTCGCGGTTGAGTAGGTGCCTCGTGTGGTGAGGGAGGTGAGGAGGGTGGGTGGCATTTTGGGTGGGTAGATTGGAAGGTTTGTGGTTTGATGTTGGGATTTGGTTTACGTTGATTGTGTCTTTCAATTCACTCGTCTGCGCGCAAATGCAATAGAGCAAAAAAGAAGAGGAATTCGTAGTCACGACGACGAATCCACCGAAGCTCCACCCGCGTATCTTTAATAGATAACTCCAATGCTTATTTACGTAGGATGCGCTATGAAACACGATCCGCCACGACTCATGCTAACTCGACTAACAGCCCCCAATAGCAAGACCTCTCTACACACTACTGGCTCGCTTCACCCCAGCATATACAGCCTCAACGCCAACGGGGCACCTGAAGCACTCACCACGTTCACAAACCTTATGCCCTGCGACACAGCCTCCCAACCTGCACTTCAGGAAACCCATCATCATCCCGCACATACCAGTCCTCACTACCTACCGCTGTCTTCGCCCACAGCACTCTCTCCGGATCAAGTTCGTTTTTTATGCGCAGAAGACGTGCGTAGTGGGCTCCAAAGAAACTCTGCTGCCACCCGTCTTCCCTGCAATCTGCTTCGTTCATGTAGGTTCCGCCCCCGGGAGTGATCTCCTTGAACATGGGGACCAGCACATTCGTCACTGTGTTTCGCGCGGCGCTGATTTGCTCTCGCGATGCGGTTAACGGGTAGCTGGCTGAGAAGAAGAGGAACGCGAGCGAGGCGCGGTATGCTGGGTTCACGGCGTTGGATATTCCGGACGGTGCGCTGTTGCTTTGTATGTATATGCGCGTTGCGTAGCCCTTTTCGACTACTTGTTTTATGGTGAGTAATGTGCGGTTGAACAGGGCTGCGGATTCGAAGTTCGCGCGTGGCAAGAGCCGGCTTCCTATCCCGACTTGCGTGCTGTTAGGAGTGAATGGTGAGATTGGGATTTTGGGGAATGCGCGGTGCCAGGCGGAAAGGTAGGAGGTGTGGAATGTGGTGTTTTGTGAGAGGTCGATGCCGAGGTTTTGTAGCTTTTGGATGAAGGGTTGCATGAGGTTGGTGTAGTCGGATATGGTCATGTTGGGCGCTACGAACGAGTATACGGTTAGGCGGAGACCACCTGCTGCTGGAGATATCCCTAAGTACATTTGCGAGCCTGAATCTGCGATCGCAGGACTGTGTTCGAAGAGGGCGGTGATGGCTTTCCAGAAGGTTTCGTTGGGGGTTGCGTTGTCGGTACCGAATTGCCATTGGGATACAGTGGCTGGGATTTTGGGATGCGCTTTTACGGTTATAGAAGTGACGACGCCGAAGGTGGATCCGCCGCCTCCTCGGAAGGCCCAGAAGAGATCTGGGGAGGTAGACGGGGTGATATGTGTATAAGTACCGTTAGGTAGGACAGCAGTAAGCTCGACGATATTGTCTGCGGCCATACCAAACAGTCCACCTACGGGAGAATGACCGCCGCCCGCGGAGTATCCTCCAGCCAAGCCAACAGTCTATGATTATACATTTAGCAAGTTCCGCATAAAGGCTGGTAAGATAAGGTCTTAATACATACCGAACACTCTCCCCCAACAACCGTAACCCCATACTCGTCCGCAGCCGTATACACCTCCCCCAACCTGACCCCCGCCCCAACCTTCAACGCCGGCCCTTCATACTCACTCGACATAAAATCCGGCACCCACTCAATGCTGTTTAAATTATGCGTCCAGATGCTCAGACTGCCGGCTCCCGTGCTTTTACCACTAACATCATGTCCCGTGTTTTTTATGATAAGCCGGATATTATGTTGTTTGGCGAAAAGCATGGTGGAGCTGATTTGCGAGGGAGACGTGATGTTGACGACAAACGCTGGATCACCACCAAGGGTGCATGGGGTGGAGGCATTGGACGAGGGGAGGCAGGACCAGCCCTGGAAGTAGGGGTATATGAGTTCGGTGGGGTGGGAAGTTCTATGAATACTCAGCATCTATCTATATTGCATAGTTCTCTTATTGCATCTTGAAGATAAATTTGGGTTTGGGGTTGTCCAAGAGTAGATAGGCAGAAAGACTAATCTTTGTCTTACCGCTCATCATTATTCCCCCAATTTGCAATCAGCTCCTCACACTTCTCCGCATCATAGTATTCCGGCCAACTAGAATGGCACACCGCAGCCCTAGGCGCTACTTTCAAGAGCGCTCCCTTTACCGTTTTATTGAACGCATGCCATTGTTCGTCTGTCGGCCATCCCTCATCTCCTGGGAATGTTTTACAAACTTCCGTTACGTTTTGTCTGCGGGTGTTTGCGTGGTGAATGTCTTGGATGTTGAGAAGTGGGGAGATGTATGGTGATGAGAGGCCTAGGTCGGACAGATCTGCTGCGAGGGCTACATTGGCTGTAGAGAGTATGAATATTGTCGTGAGAATCCGGGACATGACTTTTCTTTTTCAGACGCATCCAAGGACCCGGTGCTGTGGTAGAAAGGTTGGTAGTTTGGATTTACGCCCGGCGCTGCTGGTAGATATAGATGTGCTACCGGGCTCATGGGAAGTCATGGCATGGTGGAAACTGAAGTCGGTGTCGGGTAATGAATCGCTTCTTGATTGATGCATTTAGCTTTGCGTTTGCGTTGTAAATTGCATTGTTGCGAGATGGTTGGACGCGGAAGACATAGTTGCAGTGACTACACCGTTCAGCGAGCAAGTAAACAAGTGAATTGTACTAGAGGCAATTTGAAAGTGCATTGGCAGGATGCGGTGTCAGCCTTATCCCCGCATTGCGAGGGGATAGGGCTGAATCTAGCGACGTCGAAATGAGTGGTAGGAAGCGGGGATAGGTCTGGATGGTGGGAACGCAGTATAGGCTAATTGGTTGGATTGACTGGGACCTGGCTGGTGTAACTTCGAAAGTGTGTTTACGAGGTGGAAAGTCTGTTTTTGGGAGACGGCAATTAGCATGACTCGGGGTAGGGCGGGGAGGCTTACCGTATGGTAGTATTGCCATTCACTTTTTTCTTCCTAATAGACCGTCTAAAACAGATTGGGGAGATATTTGACGGACTGTGGATTTCTATGCAAACCACCCCGACTTCGCTGCCAGCCATCCCACTAGCACCGCAGCCCCAGGAACAGCCAAAATCTTCCCCGTTGTAATAAGTCCTTCAATCAAAAGCTCCGTCTGCAACTTCTTCATCCAAATTGCAAACTCAGCCCCCTCATTCTTCCACGGAAATGGCTCTGCAGGAACCTCTTTCTCCAAAAACGTACACAACGGCTCCCAGCCACTCCCCAACTCATACACCAGCAACCTCTCCTTTGGCACATTCTTCTTGACCCATTCGTTGCGCTCAAGATACGTCTTTTTAGCGTTGGCTTTGAAGCTAGCCTGATCATGGCAGTTGAACATGTGGTATTCTAGTTTTACCATTGTGGTTACTATGCGGGCCTTGAGAAAATAAGGCTCGATGAGGTGTTTGAGGATCCAGGTTTTCCAAGTGTACAGGTTGTCGATGACGGCGGGTTCGAAGCTAGCGCACCATTTATCGACATCACGTTCGACGAGAACGACTTTTGCCTTTTGATACAGTTTATTAGTTTGATTGTTATGTTCAGTGGAATATTTGGGGTGCGCCGATGTCCCTCAATGTGCTGTCACGCAGAACAAAACTCACCTCAGGATACCACTCCAGCAATTCTTCTCTAAACCCCACAACCGGAAAATCACTCAAAGCTTCAAAACTTCCCAAAAAATCTAATCTATCAAAATCTTTCTTCTCGTATTTTCTCCCCTTGCCGTAAAACTTTGCGTCGATCGCTTCTTCCCACTTGATCTGATCGGCAGGACGTTCAACGTAATCAAAGCCGTGATACGTAGTCATGCCTAGGATCTGGTACGCAGCCGCCATAGACAAGGAGCCTGTTCGCGGCATGGAGAGATGCAAAACTTGGAGGGGGGCTTTGCGGCTTGGTGGTGAGGACATGACGTGCGCAGTGTTGACGTTGTGCGAAGTAAGACGCGTCTGGACTCTCTTCTATTTTCTTGAAAGTTTTCTGGGTTCGTAGTTCGGTGTGTTTTTTGGGGCAATTGTAAGGTCAATCCGCCGAAAAAAAGTCTGGGGAAGTTGGCTTGTTAGGCTAAGCCACGGTACATACGTGTAGTAAGTACAAGAGTATCGGCGGTATTTTGGAAGAAGACGGTTGCTTGGGTTTTTCGCTAATGCTGCGCTTTTGTGGTTTTATGGGGATTTGCGGCGCAGCCATGATGTGTCGTCTTGGTGCTTACCGCCATTCTGGTTTGTTGTTTAAGCCTGTGTTTTCTTACAGCCGGATTTGCCTAGAGAGGGAAACGCGTAACTTGATTGAAGCAATTGGGTTTTGGGAAGTAAGCGCTAGATGATAATTATGATTTCTGAACTGGAGGATGAAGAACATCGTCCATTTAGGTTACTTACCTGAATGAGCTGCTGTGCTGTGATTTGCTAGTGGTGATCTGCGCATGATCGCCAAAATGCCGGGACTAACCAAAGAGGGTGCTGCTGCATTTGAGTATATTGATATGTTTGTTTCCCCACTTTTTGATAGGCCTTTTGTGCGTCGAAAATGTTAGGGCATGTTAGATATGTCCAGGTACCTCCTTGTATGTAGTGAACGCTGTTCAAATTGTTTGCCCCAATCGATGTGTGGGAGATTTACATCGGGAGCTGTTGAAATAAAAATCTGTCACAGGTTTTCAAAGCAAAGAAGGTAAGATATTAATTTATATTAAACAAATGAAGACGACATACACATACCCGTAATCACCCAGTAATTACATGCACAAATATTACGCGTGATCGTCTCTTCACTCTAGTTTCCTGTCAATGAAGAACATAGTAGAGTAGTGCGTAGTAATGGAAAATTTGGTCTCGACCCATCCCTACATTAATCACCTTTTAACATCAGAGGTAGCGAGAGAGTCTCTCTGATTAAAAATCTGTATCAGAGGCGTCTTATGGATTTATGAAAATAACCGGCGTTCTTGGGTGCTCGGGCAACTATTAGCATTTGCAATGCCTTTCTTACTTCTTCACTGAATCTGCGCTCTTTGCTCAGTGAGTTGCGAAAAACGTGCTTCTTAAAAACCCATACTTTTAGGTGGTATTACAAAAGTTTAGAAGCCTTGTACGAATCGTTTGGAATTGCAGTGTGTGCGCATTGATCTGATATTGCTTCTTCCTTTTTCGTTGCGCGCATTTTGCTTTTTGAAGTTTATGGGCCTAGCGCTTTGGAAGATGTGGCATGTCAGCTTCGCGAAATGTTTCTAATATATGACATCCTTCTTGCCCATAGGTCGCAAAATCATGCCACTAAAACATTTTGCACACACCATTTGATAGGCAGTGTCCGCTAGGTCGAAAAGATATCTCTCTATCAGGAACTTCCATCTAAAGGCATAAAGCTCACTGATAAGCCGCCTCATAACTAGTGACGGAAATTAGATGTGTTTCTGAGTGCGCGTTCCTTGCAGCTATGGTCATCCGTTTGCTTACAGGGGCGACTTGGCGTGAGACTGTATCACATTGGCGTATTATGTTATCTACACTTCCTTACTGATAACAAACGAATTGGGCAATGATGTAAGAGGATCAACATCCGATTTGAACTCTTCTGAAAGATTCGCAGTCAGAAATGAGCGAATTCAACAAACTTATGTTGCACCAATCTCACAAAATCCGAGACTGCATGGACATGAGCTAGGCGCGACACAATGTCATAGCTGACAGGCCCGTTTTGTTCATCGACTTTCATGAAATGTGGGGAGGGCGTTTCTGTTCTGCGTGCAATGTAGTACAACGTTTGCCTTTGAGTAAGCGCGCGAGGTAATTTTCTCAGGGCGCTGCCGGTTACGGCGCCGGCGGTGCATGAAGTCAAGAAACGGGTTAATCTAAACCCAACTGACAGGTGTGGCAACGTGCAGTGTATTACTGGGCGTCTCAATTACAACAGGCTGGCAATTCAAATGATGTAAAGAATGAGCGCTTGCCTAGCTGCGATCTCTAGGACTTGCCACTGGGTACAAAACATTTCGAAACCGCAAGGGTATGCCAGAAATGAAACTGGCACAGTAGAGCTGGTCAGGCATCTCCCAGTTTCGCGTCTTGAGTCTAAGTAGGTAGTAGTCCCCCAAGCGCTCACAAGAATGGAATACGAACTCCCGACTCTGGCCCAATGAACATAAAATAATGATTTAATTATGCCTCAAGAGGAAATGCCAAAAACAGCCTTGCCCAATATCGCTGTGACATGAAAGCGCTAGAAATGTACGGTGTAGATCACACATGGATGCACCATGTTTCCAAAAACAGCGAAACACAAGATGCCGGCAGACTGACGAGCCACCTACGCATGCTGAGGAAAGCATAAAAACACAAGACTTTTGACAAGACCCAAGACACAGTATAGCCGCACCGGAGTACGCAATTCCGCCCCGCAAGAGTTCGGACCGATCCGAGCCCAGATGTTAGAGGCTTGGAGCTTTGGAAATCATCGCCACAACATGCTAGCCATGGGGCTAAAAAAGCACTCATTCGCAGGGCCAAGTGCTTGGTATGTGGGCAAGATAGCATCATTGGGTTTTCGCCCAGATTTGGATGCTGGGTGTCAGGTCGCACAGGTATATCACTCGCTACCACTGTGTAGACCTGACTAGTATTTAAGGTAGAGGCTTTCTCCTTGTTTTATGACTGACTATCCAGAACATCACTTCAATCCTAACTAACTCAATCAATTCTTAATACCACAAACATGCTTCCTTCCACGATTCTTCTCGGTCTTGCACTCTCCGTGTCTGGTGCCTTTGGCCGCTACGTGAGCCACGAAGGTCGCCAGGTGGATTGCTCACAATACGGAAGCTATCCAGCATACACTGGCCCATGTGAGGCTACCAGTAAGGCTCCACTAAATAGCGTATCTAACGGCGTAAGCTAATACAACCATAGACTGTGGAGCTTCTGGAATCAACTGTTTAGCACAGAAACCACGATACTCTGGCTGTGTTGGATATCCAGCCCTAGGTTAGTGCTCTCTATGATTCATTGAAGATACATGACTGATTGGTTGGATAGGCTGCCCGTACAAAGGATGCGCTTGCACAAGATATTAAGTGTCTGAGTGATCGCAAAGCATGGCGTTTCTGTGATAGACTTGCGGGTACTACAATTGCCTGTCCCCCAAAAGAGACTTTCGTCCTACGATAATGAAATGTGATGTTTCATGGTAATCTTCTTACGGTGTTGGCGTGTTGGGGCCGGGTTACCTGCGGTTGAAAACAATTGCCGAACCAGGTAACGGAGATGAATTTAGCCTCCAGGCCAGGACGGCTTGGCAAGGTTGGCGTTCTTGTCTTTCCAGCCCCCCAGTGTAGATCAATCTTATCTAATTGTTGTATAAACTCATTGCTACCTTTTGCTTCTACTTTCATCTTGCTATACCGTCAGTGTCTTGCTACGAGAGTCAAAATATTGCACTGATGGGAAAGTTTTAGGCCGGGATTGTAACGACTTTGCCTTCGACTACCAACCAGAGAATCCCGCTTTCCAATCACCCAGAATATTTTCTGTGTCCAGCTTAGTGGCACCTCAAATCAGTGATATTGATAGGTAAACATGTGTTCAAGCGTGGAAAATGGCTGGGGAACACCCCTAGACCAGGCGCCACCGCTGCGAATAAGTGGGGAAAGTTTGCAACGAGTCCGTCGTTATCGTGCTTCACATTCATATCTCAGAATCAAAGGAGATACCACTCACCACAGGAAACCTTTGAAGGTATCGCACTCTAGAAGCAACTCAAGATCCCATCCACTCCGACAATATGGCATCTTCTAGCGCCCGGGCTGACCGACCTTGGGCGTTGATTGAGGCTCCTTTTGTAAAGAACAATGTTGTACATGGAGGAGTAAACTTTGATTCTCGTTCTAGTCAACTGATATGTCTTAGGATGATCATTCCACACACTACATTGCGAACGAGATGGCCTTCGCTCACAACGCTATGCTCCGTGGCCTCAACGCCCTCTATCTACAAGCCCTCCACATTCCTCAGAAGATGTCAAATATTTTCTATTCTTTGCCCAAGCTTGGTGCGCCTGGGTTATGTATTATCATACCATGGAGGAAATAATCATGTTTCCAGCCTTTGAGGCAGTGAGTGGAGTCAAATATGGGTAACTTCAGAGCAATGCCGACCAACATCATGCATTCTTGGACGGTTTAGCAGCTCTTCACTCTCATTCCAACAGAACGTCAATCACCAGCTACTCTGGTGTTGAGTTTTGTAAGTTGATTGAGGATTTTGCGGAGTCATTCCGAAATCACTTAGCGGATGAAATAACTACATTGTGTGCCATGGATTCTGTGGAAGCGAATTTAGCCGATAGTGAAAAGCTACTCGCAATCTGGAAACAGTGAGAGGCTGAGGATGGGAAGCAAGACAATTTTGTCGTTCCACCGATGGTCCTAGGGCTTTGAGATAAATCAGCCGAAGGTGCCAACAACTGGCCTATATTGCCGTTCGGGGCATCATATATTGTTCATTATGTTTTTGGGAGAAGAGACCAGGGAGCTTGGAGGTTTTTGCCATCTGATACTTGGCGCAATCCAAGGCCCCTTCATTTCGTTGGTGAGTAAATAACGGGTCAACCGGTGTTCATGCGTGTAGAGTCCATAATGTTGGGTGACATTAAGTATGGAACCTCCCCTAATCAGCCACAAGGCGATGAAAACTTATAGTTTTCAGCCAATACTAGGTATCCAAATGTCGACTTGTATCTCACATTTAACCAA
The DNA here is from genome assembly GCA_028476805.1 of Acrocalymma vagum. Taxonomy (NCBI): domain Eukaryota; kingdom Fungi; phylum Ascomycota; class Dothideomycetes; order Pleosporales; family Acrocalymmaceae; genus Acrocalymma; species Acrocalymma vagum. The sequence goes on from JAQGEP010000023.1 coordinate 133,317, forward strand.
TACTCTTATTCATATGCCTAAAGGTTTTTCCCATTGCTTCAAAATTATTTATTACTTCAAAGATTGGAAAAACTGAGTCATGAGGTTGTAAAGTGTATATCGGTCATCAGTGGGCCTGGATGATGAGGCAAAATTTAGACACCCCTCACCGCTGTGGCATGACCAAAGAGTTTACGTAGAATCTATCAACCAAACAATGAGATTTGTCAATGAGAGTTGTTTTTCATCATGTGACTAAAGAATTCATACCTTTCGCAAGGATATTATGGCTTGATTCAAGGAGTCAAGGGCATCCCGCAGCGATTTTCGTTCATCGTGGCGTATATGCAGCAAATGAGTCACGAATGTCTGTCCACTTCGAACGGCTCTACATATGTTCAGGTACTCCAGTCTCCTTAACCTGTAGGTATTTTCCACTGGCCTGATTTCCGACTAAACACGGCTGCATATGATATCAAGTTGTGGGGTATGTCAGATAAATATCATTTCTGGAACATAAAAGTAAACTCGGAAACCAAACGAAATGTATAAAATGAATTAATTTTATGGCCCCAAAAAAGTTCATCCTTCGATGCCGTTCCCTCCAGCTGATGATCATCGTTGATTGGGGGCCTTGCCAAGTGTCCATCAGCTTTCAAGCGCTCCAATGAACATTAGAAATCGCAATTTATGTGCCAAACAGGAAACATGCACTGCCAATAAAAGTTGCCACTACGCTGTTACACAAATGTAACCGTCTACTTTTGTACGCAACTGGTGACCGCTTTGCAATACCCTACGTACTACGTGTTGCATATCATTGTGTCATAAGTCAGCCTGGGGCCCTATCTTTTTATCTTGGCCTATCCACACACCTATCAGAAAACAAAACACCTGAAGTGTGGCTGGTATTGCTCATTGCAATTTGATCATGGTATGGCGCAGCAAAGAGCCTGCTGTTACTGCCTAACAGTTATGAGTAGTGCGAGGTTGAGGTTAGCTGAGCGGAGGTGGCACATAACTTCAGCCTCACGCATAAGACACACAGGGGATAAAATGGATCGAAATGCCCTGCTCTTTTGTCTCCATGAAAAGTATTGATCCACTATGTTTCGTCACGTCAGCAAGTTTTGGTGCGACGCTTTCGCTGAACTCGTCCACGACCTGCGTTCAGTCGGATGGGCCCGTTTTGGGCTCAACTCTCTCTTGTTAATGTGGATTCTGGGCCTAGTCCTATTGTTGATGTCCTTCGGAACTTCCAGCCTCCAACCGTGGAGTGACAACTCCTCCTGCCCACCCGGCAGTCCCTTCGAACTCTTTCCACAAAATTACAACTATTGGAAATTGTCTGGTTTCTTCCAAGTTACGATGCCTATGGGACGATTGACGTTCGAGCAGGCTAAGGGTATTGATGTTACATGGGATGTTGTATGTTTACGACGTCTTTTGGGTGCGTTCGATCTTAGAACTGAACTCTTCAGGTGTGTGGCCGTGGAGGGCAGGGACTGCTAGCGTTGATTTCATGGAAGGTTTTTGCTCAGTACCTTACGACAGTAATGGAAGTTGGTGCAATAACATACCGCTCCTTTATGGTCATGTTCATCAAAACCGGGCCTTCCATCATATCGACTGCAAGTCTGTTCCGAGATTTTGCTCTTCGTCAGCCTCTCCGCTCAAAAGTAGCGATGACTTTCATTATTGCAACTATGTCATACGTCCTGGCGTTTCCTACCCTTGCAAGCGCAATGACTGGATATACAACGATGGTGAAAGCATACGTTGAATATGACGACCTTACCTACGTACCACTCGACGACTTCCACCTCATATCTTATGTCATTCATGATGGCCACAGAATTCAAAAAACTGACGATTTTGTCGTGAACATCACTGCCAAAGATCGAAAAAGTAAGTTTGGCTTTCACATGGAACCCTTTTCTACTAATCCTGCTTTAGGTTGGACGCCCATACTTTCAATAGATATGGAATGCTCGAACACTTCAAGGAGGGATCGGATCCGTCCCATATCTGATTCAGAATGCGATTTCAAAAAGAAACTGTCAAAATGTATGAAGTTTGGTCTCTCACTTATGCTGCTGAATACTTAGATATCTTAGATATTGATGATTACGGATTCTCTGCTGAAAAAACTGGGGACTCAAAATTTATGGGTATTAATCTTACATCAACTGTGCTCAACATATCAGCACGGGTCCAAAACCAAAAAGACAAGCTGATATTTGATCATCAATACCTTGATGACAAAGGAAGTTGCCAGAATAGCGAGGTACACGTTATCTTCATTATTACGATGATCTTGACTTACAACATATTATAGCACTACCAATGGGGCTTTTCTTTCATCCAATTTTTTCTCAACATCATCTTTCTTTTAATCTGGACCATTGGAATGTACATGATGTGGCGCCGTTCCAAGCAGATCATGCGCTTCCACAACATAGAAAACGTTGCGAACGACTACGAAGCAGTTATTCAACTTTCATCTGCCCTGCAAAAGGGATACAACAGCCAAGACACAGAGTTGGACAGTTTGAGGGAGAGGAAAATTGTGCAACGAGTTAGAAACGCCGAAGGCGGAAGAATATCATTCCAGCGGCCACTCTCTAGAAGCCCTCCAGGCATAAGAAAGACGGTAAAAACATGGCTACGAAAAGAGAAGTGGTGGTTAATTGCGTTTCTATCTGCTTTTCTGTTTCTCTGGAGTATGTTTGCGGTAGCCGTGCACATAGGGCCCATAGGTTTTGTCGTTGCATTCTTTTGGAGCATTGGGCTCAATGCGGGCTTTTTGGCTGCGTTGATCATTGGAAGCACTGCCAAGAGTAGGATGTTGATTGTGCTGTTCTCTAGTACTATTCCCGCCATCGTAGTGCCTCCTCTATACGTGAGTTAGGAACTTCAATGATAGGCGGCAACATACACTCTTTTCGTAGTAGAGATCTGTCCTAACTCTAGAAGGCAATAATTTGTAGACAGTTTCTTTATACAACAATATTATTCAAATTCTACTTAGGTATCAAGTTACTAGTAGCATATTTTCGATTGCACAATCGTTTTCTGCATTGAATCGGAGAGACCGTAAATATGCAGAATACCGGCAGACACTACGATTAATTTGTGACATAGGAATGGCTAACGTGTAGCTATATGGTTCAAGGACAACGAGAAACCACGTTTAATTTCACTTTAAGAAATAACGAACTACACTATTTGCCCAACGACGCAGTCCCACGGCAAATACTACCAGCTCTCCGTCATGAGTGATGATAAGATGAATACTGCTGTCTCGTCGCCAACAGCATAGACAACTATGTTTAAACTGTCAAAGTGACGACTACTGATGAACTGTTGCGAACACAACTGTCGTCTTGGCAAAGTATAGCTGACTGATTGCCACTGTGTAACACTTTACCATGCATGTATTTAAGCAGGAAAAAGGAGCTTCTCCTAGGGCATAACCATTCCAGCTTTCTATCAAGCTTCTCGTCATGACAAATTTTACAGACTCTTCAAGATATCCTGTTACGTCCAATGGGCGGGCAGGGGAAGGCCCATCATTCCACGGCTATCCTGAACAAGGCGTACCTAGTCATATCCTCCGTCAATATCGTTCCAGGTATCTTCCAATTCATGACACGACGCCATCTCCCAATCTGCCATTTGCCCGACGTAAATACTATTTTCATGATCCCGCTCAACAGGATGTAACCTATCATATCTGCACACAACACCATGGCCATGAGCAAGAACAGCCCGTAGAGCTCGGAACAGAGGAACCGCGACCAAACACCAGGTCCAGTACTCCGGATACGATTACGCCTGAATCGTCTACATCTGGCCGCAGTTCTAATAGTGACACATCTCCAGAGACGGTCATGGAGATAGCTGCAATGATTGACTGCCTAGAGATCAACACCCAACGATACCTCACCATGCTCCAGGACCAAAAGAGGAAATTGGACAATATGCTCGAACAGCAAGCAATCGCCAAGTACATCCCAAACCCCGATTTCCTGTTCCATCCCTTTGGTATAAGCCCTGAAATGCGCACTAGGGCGCAAAACCAGAACCAATACATCCAACGACTCCGCAAACAGAATGTCTCATACCTTCTCCCTTACCTCAACCGTTTGGATGCAGATGCTGACTACACAGTTGCGCCCACCAAAAACCCTGAAAGGAAACGTTGCTGGGTTGGACGCCCAAAGGGCAAGATCTTGAGGGCTGATCAAGGAGATGATCTCAGGAGGTGTTTGTGCTGCCTGCATGCGACTGAAGACGGGTTCTTGAACCAAGAGAAGCATAACGCGATGAGAGGTGATTGGGATCCATTCAAGTGCTGGCCTAGGAATTCCAAGGACGAGGAGGATTCATGAAGGTAAGAAGCTGTAGCACATGCACAGGAAATCGGATTCTTTTTAAATTGTTCGTCCGGTTTTCCAAATATGTGGTCTAGTATGGTCTCGATATATCAATATACCAACGCTATGAATAGAGTTTATTATCTCATCTAATTGAATATTTCAAAGCAGTCCTTTCTTACACAGCACTAGATCTACCGGAGACTTAAATATTACTCATAATGACATTCCCCTAGCCCAACACCGCACAATGCCATCATCGACGACACCCACGCCCACACCCACAATCTATCACTTCTCTCAAGCAAGTCACGAACCCAAAAGAAACAAACGCCACAACACATGCACACCCTTCCGGCCTCCCTCATAATGACTCATGTCCTAGAAAGAAACTTTGGAAACAACCGCCTTTCGGCGACTTTCCAAAACCCCTTCAGCTCGGACACATACAAGTACCAGTCTACTCAGCCTCGTAGTAAAACCCACATCCGAAAAAGGTTTAGCGCAGTGAACATTCCCCGCGCACTCGTATACCATCGCATTCTACGGCTGCCTGCCCGGATATCCGAGCGCTGGAGCACGTCTAATCCAACCTCAAAGAAACTTGTATAAGAAGAAAGAAAGTGACACGTATATATATCCACTGAAAACCCAGCGGGTATCATTCGTACACACACTCACGCAGAACTTCATACCCAAGGATATTGTACGAGCATCATAACAAATGACCCCCCCATTCGTCCGCCCATACGACCCAACGCGCGACTGCGACGACGGCTGCCATGTAGTACGTACCCGCCTCCAACTCACCACATCACTCACATGACTCTCTTCCACAAACCCAACATCAACATAAACATCACCAGAAACATCAACACAAAACATCTAACTAACTAATCTCTCCCTACCCCGTAGTTCTACGCAACAATAAACCCCTCTCTAGCCCACGAGCCCGCTCAAACGCACGGCTCCTACCTCTGGTACAAGCCCTACGTCTTCCTGTCCCCAGGCACATGTTTCGTGCTCGACGACGGGAGCGGGAAAACAGTAGGATATATCATCGGAACACACGATACGGCGGAATTTACACAGAGGTGGAAAGACCTGTTCATTCCGATTATCGATCCGAAGATACTGCCTAAACCCCAGGATTTGGATGAGCTAGACAGCGGGGATGGGAAAGTAGAAAAGCAAGATAAAGAAGACGAGGAAGGCAAAGAAAAAGAAGACGAAACACTCTGGATACGCTCCCTCGTCTACACAGCACAGTGCAGCCAATTCCTCCCCTTCCCTTCGCTACTATCAACCTACCCATCACACTTCCACATCGACATACTCCCCGAATACCAGCGCCAAGGCTACGGAACGCTCCTCATGGATGCATTTTTGCAGAAAGTTAAGGCGTTTGGTGCGAAGGGTGTGCATTTGGGTATGTTTCGGTTGAATCATGGGGCCCGGGCGTTTTATGAGCGGTTGGGGTACAGTCTTTGTGAGAGTGTGCTGGATGGTGGGGTTAGCGGGGATGTGGGGAGGGAGGGGGAGGCGATTTGTTTGGTCAGGAAGTTGTAGGTTGAAGAGAGGGTTTGAGTAGGGCCGGTCGTGTCGTCTCTAATGTAACGTAGATGTAGACAATGCTTTGCTGCCATACATTTCAACTACACATTTACATCGACCTGCTTGATACAACACAACATGTTCGTGGGGACGCTCGGAGAATTATAGTTCACCATGGCAGCACGAACATTGTCAAATGGTAGACCAACAATCTTGTTTCATGATCTCATCAATTTCACCCGCAAGCAAGTTTTCCTGAATAAACAAGCATCAGGCTGACCTAAACGAAACAAAAGAGAGGAAAACTCCTTTGACTATTTGCCCCACCAATCACACTCACAGTCATCACGCCTCATCAAAACAAAGAGCGAGCGAGCGAATGCCCCCCAGCCAAACCCAAATCAACACATTCAAACTTTACAACCTTGCCAATCCCGTAATCTCACGTGGAGCATGGTACGTAGGTACCTTCATGTCCAACGCAGAGCCAGAGTATCCCAAATCTTCGCCCGTAAGTACAGCACACTTTTCGCCGATGAGCAGAGCAGTTGAGTACGTGTTGCAGCCCACGTTGTCGGGGCAAATGGACAAGTCAGCGACCTTAAGACCCTTGACACCATGCACATTGAGGCGCTCGTCTAGGACACCGTGCTTGACGATGGAGTTGCCCTCCCTGGGGGCCATGGAACATGTGCCAAGGGAGTGCCAGGTAGTCTCGACGTGACCTGTGTGTTTGTCAGTATGTTTTATGTAATTCAAAATTCACGTTTGGCATGTGACGTACGCTTGACCCAGTCTTCAATGTGTTTAATGTCCTCATTGGAGTACTGGAGGTCCTCATACACGTTCTGGCAATTCGAGTTGATGAAGCTGGGTTGCGGTGTCTTGCCGGATTCAATGGGCATGCTCCATGAACCGTGCTGAATACCTGCGGTGACGTTTCCAGGCAGAGCATACTGTACAATGTTAGCATCTTGTACCGATTCAATTATGGAGAGTCGCGTGATGTCTTCAGCGATACACCGGTAGGTTATACATACCGCATTGGTAGTAGCCAAATCCATATCCTTAGCCCTAGCGGGGCTGTCATACGCATAGAATGGATGCATAGACTGGACCTCACCAGCATAAGCCTCCATGCGTCGAGCAGTCTCACGCGATTTGATATATCCCCAAACCATGGGCGCCATATCCCTCTTGTCATTCATGAAGCCGGCGTCAAAGTCAGGTGCCTCGTAAGGATTAGGCGATAGAATGTGCGTCGAGCCACGAGAGAAAGGGTATTCCAAGAAATGGAACATGGTGAAGAACTTCCCTGGGGGAACGAGCATGTGCTAGTCGATGTTAGTTTCAAATAGACTGGAGGGTGCGCATTGGAGACTTGTACTCACGTCGCCGAACCAGCCCGCAATGACGGCTTTTCGTATGTTAGCACTATGCTCATGTCCATTCACTATCGGATCACTTACAATAATGCATGACTGGCTTATCAGGCTTGTCCTTGAAGTAGCTGTCCCAGCCAGATCTGAATTCCTTGCATGGCCAAGAATCCATCTGCTTCAGTTCCTCCTCCGTCGGCCTGATCTTAACACCAGCGTCAATACCATTTGTAGCGAGTGGGCCAGTGCCATTGATATTCCACTGGTTGAATACTGCTTCCTGGACCTTGGGGTCTCCTCGAGCGAAGTCATCGAAAGACTCGACATGTGGTTTGGCACGGAAAACAGAGAAGGTGAGACTAGAGGCAAATAGTCAGCAAAGATGTGTGGAAGAGATACGACAATACATACTAATGGTCCTGGAAGTTGAGACCGACACCTGGAAGGTCGACAATAGGCTTGACACCAGCCTTGCGGAGCTTCTCGGGGTCACCGATACCAGATCGCTGGAGAATCAAGGGAGAGCTCAGAGTACCGCCAGAGACGATGATCTGCTTTCGGGCCCGGATAACCCTAGATGCGTTCTGTCCGGGCGAAACTGGCTTGGTAGGAACAACCTTAACACCTACAGCCCTGTCGCCTTCAATGACAACCTTTGTGTTCAAAATCAGCAGGATCTTGGGCTAGCTATCTTCTAAGTGGCATACCTTGTCAACCTTGTTATTGCACAGCAAGTGCAAGTTCTGGTGAACGGATCTGGTACTGTGGATGTATCCGTGGGCGGAATCCGAGCGGCGTCCAGTATCTCTGTTGATCCACTTCAGCCAGTGTTCGGCACCGTGTCCAGTGACCAAGTCCTGGAGGTCATCGGTGGTCGGGATTCCTTGGGACTCGGTGGCACGCAAGAAATCCTCTTTGATTGGATAGGTGTAGTTTCCAAATGAAACTTTGATCGGGCCCTCAAATCCGTGAATATCACGGTTGTTGCAGGCACGCTAAAGTTAGTTAGCTTGCTGCATCCACCAATCAAGTAATTTCGCCGTCGTTGCATCAACGTACCTGATAAGTCTCATGCTTCTTCATCAGAGGAAGTAATTCCTTGGTAGTCCAGCCCTTGGCTTGGAAATCATCATAATCAGAAGCAGAAGCACGAGTGTACATCTAAAATCATATTAGCGCATTGCCTCATAGCACGACGAGACCTCTTACCATAAAGTTAATAGAGGACCCGCCTCCCAAAACGTGAGCGCAGGGTACAACGGCTCGGCGTCCATCAAGCCATTCAGAAGGCCGTGAATAGTAAAATGAAGCAGTCTTGCTGTCCAATTTCATATTACGTGGGAAAATACCCGGGCGGAAGACCCTGCTTGACTTAGCCACGAGCATATTTCAGGCTCAACTTTGTTAGGCAGACACATACCATGGGTTGTTCAAATTGTTCTCTCCGGCCTCAACCAAGAGGACCTGGAGGTTGTGGTCCAAGTTCGCCAATCGTCCCGCAACGACACATCTAGTTCTCTGTCAGCAATCGAATTGAATTTATTGCTTCCAGGCTTACCCGCAAGATCCTCCACCGCACACAATAATGTCAACCTACGCCGCAGTCAGTACCTCAAACCTCACAGAAGAGCAATTGAAAGCAATTCACCTCATCTGGAATCGTCATCTTGAATTGAGATAAGGGATCAAGTGTTTCGATAGGTTAGTGAGGGAAAATCAAAGCAATACCTCAGGAGACTTTCTCAACTGGGCGTGCCCTCCATCCAGAACGTGGCACAGAGCTTCTTTAAACCGCTGGAGACCCCGCACATACTCCAGGGGAGCTCCATCACCTGAGGCATCGCTGGAACCGCCTCCCATGCCGTATCCCAAGCGACGCCTGCATCAAGGGAGGGGATCTATGCTCTTGCAACCTAGACCATGCTCCACGCCTCCACTTCATTGCTCACAGCCCCGGCAATTAGCCCAAACGCCCAGCGCATGCACTGATGACACCGGAAGGCCTCCGCCCAAGATGAATTGAGAGGCTGCGGATCCGCAGAAACGCTGCGCCTGGAGATTCGGAGTTAGGGGCAGGTTCGTACAGGTACCTTTGAGTTGATTGGCTTGGCTTGTCGGATAAGGGGTGGCTGGGACCCAGAACGGTGGGAGAGGTGAAGAGAGCTGCTGTTGGGATAAGCGCTGCAGCAGGGATCGAACTGAAAGAGGAGAAGTGCGGGCAGAAGTCCAAGGGAGATGTGCTGGGATGCCCTCCGCTTCTAGTGGGTGAAGATTGCGGAGCCGTACAGCTAGCTCTGGGGAAGCTTGGGGTGGTACGTCAGAGGTAGAGACATGGGATGCTAGAGCTTATGGTAAGGATCCATCAATAGCTCTTGGGGAGGAGGACAATTGGCCTGATAAGAGCTGGCGTCGAGGCGGAGCCGAACAACATTGTGGAGAAGGGACACGAAGCGGACAGAGTTGTCCTAGTGAGGTGCCCTCATGGTGGAGAGTTATTTCCGGACCTACGGGATTCGCGGGAAGCAGAAGCAAAAAGCTGCGAATGAGGGTAAAATGTGACGCAGGCAGACACGAAAGCAGCCAGCGGTTGATATTCGAAGGGCCCAAGAACAGGTACGTCTGGCAACCTTTGCGAATGGAACGCGCCAATGGCAGCGGAAACATCAGCGGCCGTTGCTTCCCCGCAAGGTGCATCAGGCTAAGCAGCATGGCTTGCCGCAGCTAGTGTGGGTTCGAGGAGCTCTGACATTCCAGTAACGTGGTCGAGGCGGTGGTACAGCATAGGTTGTTATCGATGGCAGGTCCGCAGGGCGTTTGTGAAGTGGTGGTTCAATTGTGTCTTCGTCTCTTGCTCCACAATCAGCATCTCCGTTCGAAAGAGTCACCCTCCGCCGGACGGAGGTGGGCGAGTCGTCTCTGGCCGGAAGTCCAGGGCTCTTACTCGTGAAAGCTGGGGAGGTCAGAAGCTTGTCGTCGAAGCTGTTAGACTAGGTGGTAGCCGCTCGCTGTTAGCCGCAGCTCCGAGGCGTGCATGGTTGATGGTTGGAGGAGTTGACCAACCCCGCATTTGAAATCGCCCCACGCCCTCTCGACTCGCACCTGCGAAGAGTAAGTAATGCAGGCAAGCACGACGGGCAAGTATGCAAGTACCACTACTGCGCGGTACGCCTCGCACTTGCCCCGGCCAGGGCTTGCCAAGCACCCATATTTATACGACAAGACTCAACCCCTCCGCCCGCTACTCCCGCCACTCCCGCTACTGCACCCCACATGCCCATTGTTACACTAGCAAGACATCTCGTCCTCTGGCCATTGCATCCCACTGCTCGCTTCTGGACCTCAGATGTCAGTCATCCGAGCTCCGCGGCCTCTATTCTTCCGTCTGCGGGCTCCGGATTTACTCAATGACCGACACCGAGCCAGAAACAGCGAGAGCAAGAGCTCTCAAACACAGCAAGGATCTCTCGGCTGCCATTTGCAATTTGTTCACCGTTCTGCAACACACGGACGATCCTCAACGGCCCGAAGAATAAAAAAAACGTCCCACTGATGGTCGGTCGTCGGGGCCAGAACTTCAATCTAGAAGGATCATCCTATTCATCAATGCATGAGCATTATCCGTGTGACTTGCATGCGATGCGGTGAAGAGGGATTGATGAGTAAAAAGACCGTGGGTGAAAAGTGTGCCTGACCTGCATAAAATATGAAGAGAAATGTAGAATTGGATATCCAACCACACAAAGTGGATCTAATTAAGCAAGGGAAAAAGATCCTCCTTCATTATTCATCTTGTGCTCTTCCTAAATGCCTTACACTTTGAAAATGCTGTGGGCGCTCTTTTTGTATGCTGAATGCTGTACTCACTAGTACTATAAACCCCCGGTGACGCCCAAACAAAAACGCTGGGTATCCGAAACAATACCTCTTTAGTAAAACTCCGATGCGCCGACGCCGTGTTGATGCAATTTTTTTTCCTTAAAAGGGAGAGTGGAGAAAGGGCCACACTGTCCTAATGGAGCGAATGTCTGGCCGTATTTATTAGATCACGTCGGTCCGTTCCCAACCTGTGGGTTTCGTGTGCAACAAGTCCTTGCATGGATGTGGTTTCGAAGGGTCCTTGTACTCGCTCGCATATGGGTTAGGATCCTCCTTCTGATCCAGATTTCCAAACGTGTGGTTCACTTCTCTGTGTTTGCTCTCGTCCGCACGAACTGTAGAGGTATGTATCAGTGACCCGCACAGAAATTATGGAGGTATGGTGACTCAATACTTACTGTAGAGTAGCAAATCACGCATGGTACGGTGGCCCTCGGGCATCTTCCAGTATTCGACGGCAATCTGCGGGGCCTCTAGCTTCTCCCACTTAGGCAGACGACCCGCGTCAATGTCCTGGATCTGACGCGTGTAGGTGATGACAGCCTCCTCTTCCAGGTATCCGACGAATCTGTGGACAGTCCTTGGGCTGAGGAGATAGGCGAAGAACAGGGCATTGCACCAGACTCCCTGTGCACCCAAGACCATTAGGCGCATGAAAAGCCCTGGCTTGACCATCTTGAGAAACACGAGCAGATGCATGCGCTCGTTGTAGCTCTCCTCCAATAATGTCTCGATCCTGAAAGGTGGTTCTGGTTAACGGAAACATGCTTCTTCCCCAGGAATCAGGTCAAACTTACCATCCGTTGTCTCGCTTCATTCGCCGCATGCTATGTAGGTGTCGGAGCATACCTGCGACCATTCCAGGAACGCCAGCCACGCTCTCCAGGAAGACGTTTCGGATCATGTACTTCTCTTCTGTCATGGCGAACTTCTTGCGTGCAGCCTCTGGGTCTGCTGCATTCATGTCGACGGCTTTCTCGTGCTTGTAACCTGTAGCCTTGTCCAAACCCCATCGCAGGATTTTGACCGCGGTCAAGGCTACTTTATCAGACAATGTGGTGGCCTCTCTGTGGGCGACCACGACCTGTCTCATCTGTTCTTCGGTATAGACTGGCGTTACCATATTAGCTTGTGTGGTTCTCGAGTTGAAAGTTCTCCGGAACGTGTGTACGCACCTGGATGCGGCCATGCAGCGGGTGTCTTTCTGACTTTTTCTGTTTCCTTTTGCGGAAAGAACTCCTTGATCTTCGCGCCGGCTGGTGTTGACGAAAAGTGACGCTGGCCAAATAGGCTGAGCTGAACATGGCTCACGACGACATAGGTAGGGCGAAGAGTTGAGCCGGCATTGGCGGTATTCAAGCCATTGAGGGTCTTGAAGATTTGGGTAGCTGCTCGTTTCGAAGCCATAGGCCCCCGTACTGCAGCTTTGGTGCTGAGCATCTGGTCGGTAGGTAGGTAGGTAGGAGGAGCGGAGAGGGGAAGTGTATCAAAGCAGAACAGAGCTAATTATGCAGCGCCGAAGTAGAGCAGAGGCTGAAGTAAGTAGGTAATCAGTGGAACACTGCTGATAAGCAAAAACTCAAATTACTGAGGCAAGCAAACGGGCTTTATATCATCAGGGCTGAGAACACAGGAAAGTTCCAGCACGGTAATAACTTTTTTTTAGTTCCTGTTGTGCCCAGCTTTCCGACTGCATGAGGGATCAGGCCAGTCATCAACGGAAACAGCAGGAACACGAGTGGTGGCTTGCGAGCACAGGGTCGACGCTAGCGACGCCGCCATAGCCAGGAGAGCCCGAAGCAGGTGTCATGATAGCGGTCGAGAAGACTTTTGCGGAACCTGAGATTTGTCACAATTGGGGCTTGAAAGGTCGCGTGCAGCGATGAGTTTGAGGCGGCTGAGAAGAGGTAGGACGGGAGACGAGAATGTGCCGGAAGGAAGGAATGAAATGCGACAGCCTCCGAGCACTGCCACCAGCAGCTGAGGGAATCAGTACCACTAATAACAAACACCGCCATTGGAAAAACAATGTAGCTATGGCTTCTTCAACAACAAAGAATTGATTGCTGTTTCCAGAATGCATTTACCTAGTGCTGTTCAAAAATACTTGGGCGAGACTCTGGTTGCGTAGGGCTGCATATGCATTTTGACAAGTAAACAGCATGTATCTATGCAATTGTCGAGATGGAATAGCCCCGAAAGTTTCCGATCGGGGACTCGGTCACTCGCCGTCCGCCATCCACCAGTTGGCATCTCCAGTAATATGACGCAAACCCGCTCATACGTAGGGCTGAATGGCAATTATTCTTTATTTTATTTTCTTTCTCCTGATCTGAATTCCTGCTCAAACATAGCCTATCTTCGTAAATCTGATCTTCTTGACGACGCTTTAGTAGTTCACGCATCCGGACCATTAGCTCGCTGGTTCGCAATATAAAATATTGCTTTATCGCCAGGGCGCATCAAATTACTTGCTTGGTAATACAAATGGCCTGAGGTGCGCAGGTGCTTTGCTTATGTGATAGTGAGGATGCAGCTCCTCCATGTGCTAGCTGGGGGTGAGAACGAGGCGGGGCCTACACTTCCACGGAGACAAATCTCAATCCGAAACGACCAAGATCAAATGCACCAGACACAATGCAGTGTATACGTAGGTTCAGAAGAGGACATATGGTGGTGTGACTGCTGCTGGGGTGCTGTCCAAGTTCACGAGTAATTTGGAATCTAGGAATTGCCTATCTTAGGCAGTGGAAGGGATAGCGTGATTCCTAACTCGAGGAAATAGGACTGCTTTGGGGCGTACAATGGTTGGAGGCGTCGTGGGAACTAGCGGAGGATTGGGTAGATGATTTTACCAAAATTTGGTCTCGAGATATATCTCCTTTGGGACAGTGATAGCTGTTCGTTTGTAGACAGTACGCACTTAGACTAACGAGACCGTAAGGAGGTGAGCGTCATTGGTTGACTTTTGTTCAAGCTACCATAGTGGCTGTTTCCATCTTCCATTCCTTTTCATACAAAAGGACCTCAGCATCTAGCAAGTTGGGATGCATGTCTCCATCGTAGCTTTCATCGCCTCATTTCACGTTGAACCCGCTCTCGCCCGACTTTGTCGAGATCTCTGATTGCCCAACGCTAGTCACGCTGGCGGCTGGTGGACCTTTGTTCAGGTGCTCGACAAACTCCTTGATGGCATCTTCGCTACCCTGGGCCTCGCCTTGAACAGAGCCGTCAGAAGCGTTGGTAACATATCCCGTGACACCGATGCTCTTGGCTTGTTTGCAGGTGAAGTGCCTACGAGACGATTAGACATAGACATGGATATAGCATAGGCTTGATAGACTTCGAGGTGGATAGATATGTACCTAAAGTTGACACCTAGGTATTTGTGACAGTCAATCAGTTTTCCACTTTCATGGCAGGCCCATTTTGGCACTCACCCTGGACATCGCCGTCTACCTTGTAGGAAATCTGGGTATATCAGTCTGTGTTATAGTGGTCATGGATATGACGCACACGCACTCGCTTGGAGGACATTTCGGCTGCGTTTGAGAAAAAGCGCTTCATTCACTCGGGAAAAGTGAAGGGAAAGTGGGGATCGGGGTTCAGCAGTGGCCGGACTTCAGGCGGTGGTGAGCCACGTGAAGTTTGTTGGTTCAGTATGAGTTGTCATATGGGAACAAAGAAACAACAGAGAGTGACAGCATATCGAGCATATGATATCGATAGATAGTCGACGTCGACGTCATGGTGAACGCAACCTCCCGAACAAGTCTCAGCCCTGCGCGATGGCGGCTGCGCTGCGCAGAGTTTGGGGTTGGGCAGGCGCTAAACATCCCTCAAAGAAGGTACGACCTACCGCCAAAAGGAAGGCATTCGCAGGGCTTGCTCCTGCCCCTGGCTGGTAATTGCGGGGTTGCGCTTTCCTAGGGAATGCCGACCGCGTTACACAGCACGACCGCTGGTTGAAGCAGAGAACGCATCGTCTCTGAGACCTTCTGGCATCATGCTCACCCCGTCTCCCACACCCATCGGCGTTCGCGGCTGCCGGCCCCATTTGCCCAGTCCCAGTCCCCAGCTGCGTTGAGAAAGGCAAAGCGTTCGGACATGATCGATCGGGCGGCTAGCGGCAGAAGGGAGAGGCGTACGAGCCATGAGACCTATCCGCGTTGTTTTTCCAACGGGCTCGCGTCGCTTGTGAAACCCTTAATCAAACCAATCTCCTTTCACCTCCACCACAACAACCTCTCCTCAGCAACCACCCATACCTCTATGGAATTCTCGAGAATTCGACCCGTTTGACCTCTTGCAGTAAACACAACATCCGCTGTCCCGCCTTTTGTACTCTCTGAGAGCTGCTGCCTCCGACCGTCAAATTGCGCCCGCTTACCCTCCCCTCATCTCTCCCTTTCGAGCCCCTATCAGCCCACTATGGAGACGGCTCCCTCCCCTCCTCTCGAGCGCGGCGCCTCTCCCGAGCCATGGGCGACCCCAACACCTGCACTTGGTGCTCTTCCACAGCTCGACCGCTCAGTATCCACGGCGTCTTCGGTATCGTCCGTCTCGGGGCGCTCTGCGAGTTCCCGTCTCTCAGATAGTGGCATACCAGGAAAGCGGCGAGGCTATATGAGGCCAGAGGGCACCAAGTTTTCGCAGTCGGCGAAGAACCGAGAGAGCGTCATGAATCTGGGCACCATTGCTCATTTGCAATACTATTTTGCGAGAACTGGCTTGCTGGACACGGCTACAGGCCGAGTAGCAAAGTCCCGCAAAGGCAGCTCCCGGACTTCGAGTGGCACGGAGCGTCCCCTCTCCGGAGTGGAGGGTGACTTGCTCTCAGCAGACGGCACTGGCGAGCACCTTGGAGAAGGCTTTGTCGAATCACCCGTCGATGAAACTGCTTCGGTCAATTGGGAAGATGGGGAGCCCATGATGCTACCTCCGACGGTTAGCACCTATAAGAACAATCCTGTCTATGTCCCACCACCTCCGGACATGACCATTCTGCGCCGTGAGTTGCGCGAGTCTCTTGAGGAGGCCATGAAGCATCTGAAGGAGCTAGAGAAGGGCTTTGGAAACATGGCAGATAACGATGATTTGAGCGTGAAAGGCGGGGCTGGTACGACAAACAATGACGCAGTGCGCCATTCTGCAGATGCACCAGGGTGGTACGAGATTCAAGGATTGAATCTTCTCGACGTTGCCACGCTTGCCATTAAAGCCGCCAAAACTTACTATACGGCCCACGAAGAGCCGCAGCGATTATATTCCATCAAGTCGGAGCGACAAATCCGTAAAGAGCTTTATGAAGTCCTAGAGGTCCTCAAACGCCTAGCCATCCGCAACTTTGCCAACGGCGTGCAGCCTTACGAGGTGTCACAGATCAAAACATGGGTAGTAGACATCGGGAAGCTACTAGACACGGAAGATGAAAAGGAAAAGGCTGAACAGGAAGAGCGGGAAAGTTGGACATGGCGAGAAGGCGACTGGACGGGCAAGGAACGAGAGCGCGAATTGCTATTCCTGCGGTCGTTCGACCCGAATCCTGAAACTCTGCCAGAGTGGAGCACCCCCGGCGACGACACGCAACTCCCAACACCATTCCTCAAGGAACTGCAGACTGGACTGAGACTGGTGCATCTACATAACGCGCTAGTCAGGAAATCGAGACGTCAGTTTGAGGAGATCAAGCAATACCACACAGACACCGCCAAACCGTACCGTTGCGCGGATAACCTACGTTTCTGGGTCAAGTCGGCTGAGCTGCGATGGGACATCAAATTGGATGTTGATGTGATGGGCGTTGTGCACGGCGAAGACGCATCAGCTTGGAAGAAACTCGATGCTGCGGTGCTCAAGTGGGCTGCAGGTGTAAGGGAGGAGATCACAATGGAGTGGACGAAGCTCAAGAATCAGGCGAGGACGCCAACATTGCAAATCGATCCTGGCTACGAAGCATTGTAGCCTCTGATTGTCTACTCATTTGGTTCATGTAGTGGAGGACCCATCATCACCATCCGTCGCTTCCGAACACCCCTTTTTTTCATTTCTCTGTTCATCTTATACCCCCCATAACACATTTTTTTTTTTCAAACCATACACCTATCTAATTTGTATACGACGAATCCGACGCCCCACGATGATGGAACAGCCCATTTCCCGAGTTCTCAAGAGATCCCCGCTCATGCTTCTTTTTTTTGGTTTTTTTTTTTTGGATACTGAACACATGGAGAGGGGTCGGTTTCCATTGCTCAGTTAGCCCTCCCCATCGTCGTTTTCTCTATTGGAGGTTTTGGGGGATAGGGTAGAGCAGCAGAGCAGACAGGTTTAAGAATGATACCCAGTCGCCAGCCAACCGCAGTGGGCTGGATGGATGCTGCATTGCACGGGAGCACGGCAGCAGTACAGCGTACTCACAACGGGATATACAGCATACTATATGCATTGGCAAATGCGAACGGGCGGCAGAAGAGCGGCAGGTATAGCATTGGGGGATATATAGTATGGTATTGTTATCGGCTGAAGCGTAGCTAGCCAGCTAGCCCCGTAGGATAATAGAGAGATATTACCACATGATAGATGGTGGCTTGCAGTGGTAACCATGAAGAGTGATGACTAGGCGGGAATGCATGGCATGCAGAGGACAGTACGGTAGACTCAGATGCAGAATGGCTGAGGATGATGCAGCGAGATGAGAACAGATGAGGACGGGTTCGGCAAGCGTTCTAGTGCCCGAGGCCAGCAGGGTCAAGGGTGATGGGGGCCCATCCACACAGGCGTTTGAGATTAAGGTTCTGGAAACAGGGGGCACGCTAAGTGGTAGGAACTAGGAAGCAGAGCTCTGAGAGGACGGCTGAGAGGTGCGGGCCAGGCGAAACGTCTACGTTGCTGGTAGTGCAGACGGGGCGTGTGAGAGAGAGAGAGAGGTGAGGTAAGGCGAGGCTGAGGACTGGAGGGGGTGGTTTTTTCGCGTGCGTGTCTGTTTCTGATTATTACTCTTCTTCTTTATCATCATCATCCTCTTCTTCATCCACCTGAGCAAATACTGATTGTTGTTGTTGTTGTTGTTGTTGTTGCCTATTGCCTGTTGCTGCTGCTCTTTGTTGACGTGAAACCAGCGACAAACTTTAGGCGAGGACAGACGCGCCTTCCCAGGGGCAACAGAGGGACAGAGCGAACGAGCGACGCGCCTTCCGTATCAATCCAGCAAAGCTCAATCTCCACGAACGGCTGTGATTCTATCCTATTCACCCCCAACCCATACCCCATATCCTATACCCTTACTCTCCGGCTGCATCTCCCAGCAGGTCGCTCCTCCACTTGTTCGAAGTGAGCCCTCGCTGAGCGAACATGTCCCGATGAGCAGCCCGCGCGCGACGACGCCGTCGGCCTCCATCATCCCCGCTGCCTCTGCCTCTGCTCCGCCCACGCCTGCCTCGTCCGCTGATGTGGCAGCCAAAACAACACCGCCAGTCGACCACCACGCCCGACCTCTACACACCGCTCCCTCGCCCAGCAGTCTACATCGCAGCCTATCCTCCGCCTCGAACTCCTCCGCCGCCCTCGACTCCTCCCGCAAGCTCGTTCGCAACGTCTCGCCAGGTCTGCTGGCGCGCATGAAGTTCCTGAACAACGCCCAGACCCCCGATCAGTCCAAGCCTAAACCTGCACCCTCTTCCCAAATCGGTCGCATCTCAGAAACAAAAATCAAAGAACTCGACGACTTCCACCGCGACCGCAGCATCCGCATTGAACGCCGCGGCACTGCTTGGAGTGGCACTGCCAGCCAGGTCGGCACCCCGCTCATACCACAAATCACCGGCGAGAGCGTCCCGGCCCTGGCCCTGGCCATGGACCAGAGCCCACCGCCCGGCTTCGAGAGCGACCGCAGTAGCTTCGTGAGCACCAGCGACCGTGTTCTGCCTTCAGATTCCGAGGCTGGCGACTCGCTCTCAGCCGATACCCAAAAATACCGCCTCCCAGACATCACAAAAACAAAAAGTCTCAGTCAAACCATCACCGAGACTGAGACCAGCACCGAAGTTGAACCCTCCCGTCCGCCCACACCCCCTCCCAAAGACTCCCCGCCCACCGAAGAAGTCTCCGTGCTAGACGATAACGATGGCATCGATATCGAGTCGTACTTTCAGCGACGTCACTTTGCTCGCGCTCAATCCATCTACACCCTTTCCAAGGCGAGCTTCACCAACCAGATCCAGCAGCTCACATCCATGAAGCTCCCGCCAACCACCATTGCTTCCGAAATTGCCGCTCTGCCCTCTTCAACGCTCGCCGGCCGCGCGTTGCACAAGGCCGCAAACGACATCAAGCTATGGATGGCCAAGGCAACAGAGGTCCTCAACGGACTCGACGCCGAAGACGATGTCGAGTGGGCTGCCGCCGCGGGCAGAGAAGGTCTAGCAGAAGTGGATGCCGCTATTGGCAAATTTGAAGGGCTGGTCACTGTCTACATCACCGCCATTGAGGATCTGCAGGCACGAACAGACATTGCCCTGCTACCTGTCAAAGATCAGACCACACTTGTCACCCAAATGGAAGACGTAGTAGGAGAATGGACATCGATCAAGCAGAAACTGAAAGAACTCAAGAACCAAGTGGAAATCGCCATGGAATGGGAAGAGCTCTGGAATTCTGTGCTCGGCGAGATCGGCGCAGAAATCGAGAATCTGACCAGACTTGTGTTTGAGATGGAAGAGCGCCGACACCGTGCCATTTCTGACTCCGTCGCAGAGTCTGCAGAGAAGTTTGATATTGCTGAACTGGAGACTATAGTCGAAGAGACTCCTCGTCAAGCCCGGATCCAGAACAACCGCTTCAGCCTGCCTCCCACGCTCTCTATCATGTCCCCCGTCTCGCCAATCCCCCAGATCGAACAAGAAAACTCCCGTCTCCTGGCGCTCTTCGCGAAGTTGCAGCCCCTACGTGCGTCCCTGGATTTCCTCCCTATGCGCCTTTCCTCCTTCCATATCCGGGCAAGCAAAATGTTCCCTTCTGCATGTGACGAATTGATGCAACGAAAAGATGTGCTTGAGAAGCAAGAAAAGAAACTTGAGGCTGATGCCGATGCGCTCCGTGAAGAGCTTGGTGAAGATAAATGGGTCCACAGCTTCCGACAGGCCGGCAGCAAGGCAATTGCCATGTATGAATCACTGAAGAAGAGTATACAGCGACTGCGACAAGTCATTGATGATGGCGATGACGAGAAGCTTGGATCACGAATTGCCACATACAAAGACAAGAGGGAGCATTACCCGCCTTCGATGAAACGAGTACTTGAGTTGATTGATATTGAGATGAAACATCGATCTACGGTAAACGGTGAAATTCTGAGAATCCAGCAGGATGTTAGACAAAAGATGACAGACCTCGAAGCCGAAATTGCCGAGATGGATATGATTATGGATGAATGCACGTCGACACGCAAGCTTCGCGATTCTGTTTCCACTGTTCTTTCTGCACGCACAGAGGCGTCCTTGACCGGTTCCGCGCTTGATACCCCCAACAGTTCGCCAGCTTCAAGCATCATTATGAGCCGCAAGAGCAGTGATTACGGTACGCGGACACCTGCGGGGAAGAAATCTCGTCAACCAAGTGCATCAAGCTCAAAAGCTTCGCTCCCTGCCAGCCGACGATATTCGAGTCTCCCAGTCAGCAGCGGTGGCACCGGCGGTGGAGGCGTTATTCCTCGCAAGCCCGTCACATCATCCCGTTTGGAAACCAACAAACTGTACAACTCCCTGCCTCCTCGTGCCATGTCCAGCACTCCGACTCGGAGCACTAATGCAATAACTCCCGGTACGGAGAAAGCGAGCAACAAGCCCCGGTGGAATTCAAGTACCAACATGCGTGACACTGTTGTTGGCCACAACTTTAAGCCCATGTCTTTGACCACTCCTTCGCCATACCGCAAAGATGCCTCTACTCCCCGGACCCTAAGAAGCGTAGCGAGCCATTCAGCAATCCCCGTCCGAAGTCCTTTGAGTCGTTCTTCCGCCCTTTCTCCTCCCCCCTCCGCCGGCCGTCCAGCTTCGACAACACCAGGACAGCAACCTCCTCGACGCCCCCTGGCGAGCCCGATGCAGTCTCCTGCAACCCCTGCAAGAACTAAGCTAACTATGCGGACCACTCCCGTCTCTGCACCTCAGTTGTCCGGCGGCACGCCTACCTCCGGTCGTCGTGTGCTCATTGCCGAGACAGACGGCGACAGCACTGCAGGCGAGGAGAGTCCAATGGCCCATCGTCGCCCTGGGAGCGCCATGAATAGTCGCCGCGTCAGTCTCCTTCCCACCCCAAAACAACGTACCGCGTCTGGATCGAGTCTGGCAAGCTTAACGGCTGGGCGAAGTAACAGCAGGCTTGGGAGCATCGACGAGGGAAGAAAGAGCAGGGCGGGTGCCGATGGGCGCTCAGTGAGTCGAATCAGTGGCCGCAAGTCGAGTCTCGATGAACGACCAGCGTGGAGATGATGAAATGGTCGATGATCACGCCTGAAGTTGTTTGAGCCGGCTCTCGTGTTTAGTTTCTCTTCGTTCTCCTTCCACTCTTTGGGTTCCTGACTGGCTGGCTGGCATTTGGTCCGACATAATTCACCAATTTGAGTTGCACTTTTTTTTACCGACTATATCGCTTTTATTAGTTCATCCATCCGCAGCATGCATTTATCGGCCGGCTCGTTTGTTCGTCCCCAAGGACCGGGTCGGCGTGGTTTTGGCTTGATCTGTGTGTTTGGGTTTTTTCTCTTCTGTTCAATTATATACCACATCAGTCTGGCATATGTTTTTTTCATCCCTGGGTGGGAAGGACTTTTTTCCCGAGTCGAATCGATCAAATTTGAATACCATTTTTAGCTTCCTTGGGATGTTGGTGGAGGATGTGAGGGGTTTTTTACAACGTCTTCCCTGCTTTTGGGAAGATAGAAGATTTAGGGATAGGGATAGGATCAGGGATAGGAGTATTTGTATGCTTTTTGGGATGTGTGGGAATAGGAGAAGAAGAGGAGGGCAGTACAGCTACGATAGAGCTTATAGTCAAATATTGTATACCCCCGGTGATACTGTTTCTTTTAGAAAACAACTTTTTTGCCTTAGTTATTCGTGATGCATGCTGTGCCATCTTTTGCACAATAATTTTCGGGGGGGTTATTACTTTGGGGTGTAACGCGACTATATATCTTTTCTTTTCTTTTTTAATGAAGGGGAGCTAGAAATAGTACCAGAGAAGTCTACATCGTTTCGACGTAAAAGGATTATGTGAGCTTAGAGTATATGGCGTGTGTGTCAAAACGATACTTGTACGAGTGGTGAATTTGGATCTGATAACTGTGTTTATTTTTATTTTTTTTTGAACTTTTTTTTTTGTTGTTTTCTGTTGTTTTTTGTGATTGGTAATTTATAGGAAGGGGAGAGAAGCGAAGAGAAGGAGAGACTAGGAGGGGCAAAGGGTATGGTGTGTGGTGTGTTGGGTAGGATTTATATTTCTCTGGGGGTTTGTTTGATTGAGTACATCAGGGTTATGTGAAAAAGATAAAGATTAAATTTTATAGGTTTAGGGGATATAGTATAGATAAGATATATAGGGTGCGTTTGTTGGAGTGGTGGGTTTGGATTTATTTGTGCCATTGTTTTTTTGTGGGGTTTATTCTCCTTTTTTTTTGTTTTTTTTTTGTGTTTTGAAGGGTGAGGAGGACAGGAGGTAAGATTAAACAGTGTAAAGATATAGAAGTAAGTAAGATCCAGTTTCTAATTAAGTTCGATTCCTTATAAAGATCCGTAGGTACTGGGACTATACCTTGTCTTTTATCGAAGGTTTGCCGTTACTGGGGTGTTTATGCTTGGGACTATAGCATCTGGAGCTTGAGCTTCGATTGTAAAACTTTGGATGTTTGGAAGAAGAGATTTTACTAGAGAATCCGAAGGTCGTCAGCTCTTGGGACATTCATTTTGTAGAGTTCTGGAACATTGCACTATCGGTAATCTCAGAATGTGTGGATTCAAATTAAAAACATATTCGCAAAATGACGCTGGCCTAACAATCTAATTCATTGGGACTGGCTGGCTTGATTGAAAGGAAGATACTGATGCAAGTTGTGAGTTGAGCTTTTAAACTTTCTTTCTTTTGTTCCAGTGTCGTTTAGCAGACAACGAACATAGTATCGGTTGATCAGTGATGCCACCGAGTTGTAAAGGCGACCACTGCTGATGGCACAACCAAGGCGTGTCACAAGGCAGATCCTGTGAAGCATGGTTGCCTTCCACTTCCCACGTCCTATCATAAGGCTGATAGTATCTCGAGGCTAAGGTGCGGCTGAGCCAACAGCCACCTCAGCTGGTCGGCAGGTATGCAATTGCATCACTTTAATGACAGTCACCACTCTTGAATAGCTCACCTTGGAGATCATCCATTAATACATAGTTCTTCGAGGTCAAAATCACACCCAAAGTGGCACCACTTCGACAATGGAAGCCGTTGCGGCTATCAGCCTCGCCGCAAACATCGCACAATTTGTGGACTTAGGCTCTAGGATTTTCCATGGCTCGAAAGAGATCTACCAGTCGCCGACCGGCATGACAGCAGAGAATCTTCAGTTGGAAAATATCACCAAGTCATTACGACTCATCTCGCTCAAACTTGATCCTCCGGTCTCAGCGCCACTGGATGATGACGAACAAGCGGTGCGCCGGCTTGCGACTGACTGCAGGGTTTTATCGGACCAGTTGCTTGAGATACTCCAGGGCGTAATGGCAAAGGATCCAACTAGTAAACGTCAAGTGGTTTGTTCAATGCTCAAGAACATTTGGACGCGGAAAGACAGATTGGAGCTGGAGCGGAGACTGAGCAATTGTCGCAACCAACTCGAGCTGCAATTTAATTCGATGGCTAGGTATTTAACGTCCTAAATGTTCTGTTAGGATGAGCTAAACATTCAGTTAGTTCCAAACTGCACCATAGAATCAACAGTAGTTATTGGTATGACAATGGACACTCAGCTAAAAGCGCTTAAACAGATCCACAAGCACATCGAGGAACTCAAAGAAGGTACAAAATGTAACTCAATCAGCTCAAGAACCCATGAAACTATGAACCAATTTCTCCAATCTTGGCAAAGTCATTATGATTTTCTTGCCGAACAGCACATTCTAAAGGAATTGGCAACTCCAGATATGAACGTGAGATTTGACGACGTTGTGGTTGCTCATGCCCATACTTTCCGGTGGTTGTTCGCAAATACTTTCCGGTGGTCGTTCGCGCATGAGAGCGCAGCATGTAGCGGTACAAAAAGTGAATTGTCTCCAGAGCGAAATTCTGGAGATTGGTCCGTATGGCAACTCGACGATGGCTTCGAAGAGGCAAACCAAGATTGGTGGTACAAGAGAGAAGAGGAAGACAGTTGTGCAGACAGGTATCTGGAAACAATTGAGATTAACCAAGAAAATAGACACTATTTGTATGCGGGAAAGCTTTTTCTTGAATGGCTATCTTCAGGAACCGGCATCTTCCACATCTCAGGCAAATTGGGATCAGGGAAGTCCACGTTGATGAAATTTCTGGTTAAGCATCCACGCACCAAACTGGGGCTTGCCAATTGGGCAGGTATGTGTCTGCATTGGCATCTTGCTCTTACATCTGATTAAAATGACATGCTGACTTGCACCAGGCACTAAAAGATTGGTGCTCATCAAATTCTTCTTTTGGAGGCCAGGGTCGAAAGGGCAGAAATCCCTTAACGGGCTTTTGCGCTCTCTTTTGTGGGAAATCCTCCGATCGTGTCCCGGTCTCGTCGAAATGGTATTTCCAGACCTCTGGCACCAAATCATTACTTGTCCATGGCAGGTCCAGCCACAGATATTTTTCAACGATGACGAGATTCGTACAGCAATCGACAAAATTTTCCGTTGCAAGGATACATGTAAGACCTATTCATTCTGCCTCTTCATTGATGGTCTGGACGAGTATCAAGAGACGCTCCAAGACGACTACAAAGTTCTGACCAGCACACTCAAAGAGTGGGTGCATCTCTGCGAAGGCGGTTTAAAAATCTGCGTCTCAAGTAGAGAGTACAATGTTTTTGAGAACGCATTTCCAGCTGAAAAACGCATTCGCCTGCAAGACCTGACAAAAAATAGACATGGAGCGATATGCTCGCAACATGCTCGAAGGCTTGGACCATGAGGAACAAAAGAGGCGTCTAGTTTCTGAAATCGTCAGCAGGGCTGATGGGATTTTCTTATGGGTTGCTCTGGTGGTTAAAATGTTCCGCGATTATATCGAAGATGAGCAGGACTTTGCTACATTCGATGATATACTTGACACTCTTCCCGATGAGCTCGAGTTACTATTCGAACACCTACTTGTGACCATGCACAAACCAGCCCGGAAAAGAGCATACCAGACCTTTGCGTTAATAAACCATATCAAAACGCATTATGACAACCAGCTTTTTCTACTATCGTGCATCTTTCTCGAAAAGTACGAGCGAGACAAAAAGTTCGCATTGGGTCCCATGACCGAATTCACGCAAGAGGATCTAATGGCTTTGGAAAGAACTGCCCAGAAGAGGCTAAATGGTCTTTGTAGAGGTTTGGTAGAGGTCAAGGAGACAGCGCTTATCGGAAAGTACATTGCCTTCACTCATCGTTCCGTCCCCGAGTTCCTCGAAAAAGAATCCACACGCAAGGTAGCAGAGACTCATACACGAGGCTTCGACTTCGCCGATGCGGTCCCTCAGATATTTCTCGCATATCTGCGCTGCATGAAGAAAGCTCCGAATCACTCATTCTGGGCCAAGTTCGTAGCAAGGATGATATACAGTGACTTCGATTCGTCTGCCCCTTATCCACACCTGTCCTGTTTAGAGTCCGCAGTCGTAGGCAGCATTGGCAGCGCGGGGACACTGGCGATGAATTGCGAGCGGCCACTAGACCAGCAGACGCTTGTTGTAGTCGAGGGAGAGAGACACTACATCAATTTTGGCCGCTGCATTGGCAATTTCTTTCTTGCTTCGCCTTTTTACCTCTCTGCTTGCTTCGGCAAATTGGAGTATGTTATGTTTCGGATTGGTCTTGATTCAAGTCTGGTGGATGAGGAACATAAGAGGGCACTGCTGAACAGATGTTTATCGCTGAATCTAGGCGAAAATGATGCATACAGTAGATTCCATGATATAATGGCTCAACGAATTCTTTCGGTAGATGGTAGTCGATCGATCTCATAAATTGTTAAGATTACAATGTGAGAAACATTGGATTTAAGGAAAAGAGGCGGAACAGGAAATCCTACCTCAATGAATACACATCTTCGCACGAATTTTGTGCTAGAAAACAGCATGCACCTCTTGAACCCAGCAAATGCGCACCAAAAGAACAAGCATCCAACCCATGGCTACCATTGTCTGAGCAGTCTTTCGAGGCTCATCTCAAAGTTCGCTAACATACTCTCTTAGGTATCGTAAGGGAGTGAAATCACATGTGTAGGGCTGATCCCTTACATAATAATCTTAGTGGAGCACTTTTATTTATTGCTGATGCTCCAGCTGACTGAATGCCTGGCAGGGTGGGACGTAGCGGCCATATAGAGTTGGCCATGCAGAATACGCCGAATGAAGCCTCCAATCAACGCGCCTTAAAAGGCCGGGCAGAAGCAAACGGGCGTAGATGACATAATGGAGCCAATGACGACAGGCTTAGGATAGTCTTACTTGCGTATTGTTGCCCATTTCATCCAATAGGCTTCTCCGAGATTGTCGTGGGCACGCAAGGGTTAATTGTGTCTACATAATGCATGCTTGTGGCCTTATATATACCTCCTATGTGCCCTACCTACCACGAGTAGGTAACCTAGCAAACCTGGCTGACTAGTATCAAGCACAATCACCCTCTGCTATTTCCACTTCACCACCAGCACTGGCATATCCGTAGGGAAGCGTTATGGCCATATTACCAGAGAATCTGTCTTATTTCTGGGCTCTCTGGACTCTAGGTGGCATCTATATCATCGTTAAACTCGCGCGCTTTGGATCCCGCGAGAAGCATCTTCCTCCTGGACCGCCAACCTATCCCATTGTTGGCAATGCTCACCTTGCAGTTGACAAAGATCTCTACAAAAGGTCAGTATTCTCTTTCTCGGTGCTATTACATATTGCCAACCAAATTCCAGGTTCAAAGATTGGAGCGAGCAATATGGAGCGGTGTTTTCTCTCAAAATAGGGAAAGGCACGATGATAGTGCTAAATAGCAGACGCGCGGTCCACGACATAATAGATAAACGAAGCGCGATATATTCCTCAAGGCCGCAAGACGAGCAATTCCATATCGCGCTGAAGGGCGAGAACATTGCCAATATGGATGCAGATGCCGGCTGGAGGGCGCAACGCAAAATGACTGCTCGCTTCTTCGCACCTGTCAAGCTGGATGGTGACCTGGCGAAGATCTCTGAAGCAGAGTAAGTGTAGATATAGCTCATGAACCGCGCGCAACAGTGCGTGCCAGAGTGTCGTTGTCCGATGAGAAAAAGGCCGCTGATTGCCAAAATAGGGTTACGACTCTAATGCACGACTTACTGGTTAATCCTAAAGACTTCAGCAAACATTTTGATAGAGCTACAGCTTCATTTTCCTCTATCGCACTATTCGGACAGCGTGCAAAATTTCACGATGACTTTTGGGCAACAGTGAGTCGATTTTTGAATTAATCCCATGTGGTATTCAGTATAATAACCGATACAGGGCGCCTATCAGGCTATGGAAGCAGTATGCCCGAATTCCCCCAATAACCCGAAGCAGAGACCTAACATGAATAGATAAACGCAGCATTGAGTCCAGGCACTTATCTTCCCACTGAGCAATTTCCAATCTTCAAATGGGTGCCCAAGCAGTGGCTTAGCTCGACCACCCGTGCAAAACAGGGCTTTAGTATACCGACAAGAATATGGACGAAAGCTCGAGAGCGCGTCGAGGCGAGACGCAATCAGGGCGACAAACGCGAGTCACTGATGGATGAGCTACTCGATGATGAAAGCATTCAGCTCGATGCCGCATTTCATGGAACAAAGCTTGCCAACTTTGTCGGAGCTTTAATGCAGGCCGCCGCAGAGACCAGTGCGCTCACCATGCGGACAAGCATTATTTTTCTTGCTACGCACCTGTGGGTCCAGGATAAGGCGCAGAAGGAGCTAGATGCTCTCTGTGGCGTGGACAGGGTGCCTACTTTTGCCGACTTCAAGGAGCTGCCATACATCAATTGCATTATGAAGGAGGGCCTACGAATACGGCCTGTGTAAGTTACCACGCCTCAGAGGTTTCCACATGATGATCATGTCCTAATCATTACCTTAGAGTTCCCACGGGAATTCCTCACCGCTGCACTGAAGACAACTGGTATGAGGGCATGTTAATTGTAAGTGACACGTAAACTATCCAAAGCGAATGACTTCTGACTGTAATTTCAGCCTAAAGACGCCACGGTAATGATTCCTCAATGGGCTCTCAGCCATTCTCAATACGATAACCCAGACGCCTACAACCCTGATCGCTACCTCAACCATCCAGGTCTCGCAACGGAATACGCATCAAGTTCAGACTATGAGAATCGTGATCACTACACTTACGGCGCCGGCCGCCGCATATGCGCTGGCATTCATCTCGCTGAGCGAACGCAGTGGCGTATGTTGGCGCGGTTGCTGTGGGCGTTCCGAATTGAGCACGCGGTTGACGAGAACACGGGAGAGAAGATCGAGATTGATACAAACGCATATGAAGAGAAGTTGATTACTGGACCGAAGCCTTTCCGAGTGCAATTTACTCCAAGAAGCCAGCAACATGTTCGAGCAATCGAAAGGGAGCTTGAGGCCGTAAGTGGCCTCCTGAAGAAGTGGGAGTAGGGATAGGGTTCTACTGTGGCGTCCAAGGTTGTTGAGCCTACCAGACATCGAAAAATTCCCCTGCCTGTACGAAATGAAAATAACGGTATTTTTTACAATGGTTGATGCCATGGTAATGGCTTTCCATGACAAGAAGCGCTGGCAAAGCAAAGCTTGACGCGAAATACGGCCGGCGGAGCACTCACTTGAGTCTTAAGCGTACGAATAATATGCGAACGGTTCAAAGATTCTCAAAATTCTGAAGAGCATGAAGCAAGTCAAGTCCCTCCATCGGCTCTTACTTATTCTAGCAATTTGCGAAAAGTATGTGCAGAGTTCCACAAGGGAGGAAAGACCAGTGGGACAAGATTCTCGAGCCTCGCAGCATCAAATCAATCTGATTTACTCTACAATTAGTTGAATAATCTAAAGAGAATCGGTGTTTCTGGAATCCGATGAAGAAAAAAGTATTCCAAATGTTACACAATTTCTTCATTTATTATGCCTTGTCGAACCAAGCGTGAATACTACCAAAGTACCTCATTAAGCCGTACAAATCCTCAATCTCTACGGAACCAAAAGGAAATGAAAAAGGACGATGGGCAAATTCATTCAACCACGCGTTTGAGATGGAATCGGTTGGTGGCCGAGGAAGGAAGAAGTGGGGGTTGCGCAAGCTCCGAAGTCCGCGCAGGGCTGAGCCTGAGCATGAGCGCCGCTTCCTCCTTTCGCTTCACTTGTTGACCCTGGCCAGTTATTTTCGAAGCTTCATGGCTCGTTGATTGAAAATGGAATAAGTATATTCACAGCCAGGTAATAAGCTCACAATGAAGCATGCATTCAGTATTCTCCATTCCGATAAAAAGCGCGCTGGTAGGTGGATAGCAAAGCTAGTTGACGCTATTGGACATCTACCGTATGTAGAGATTAGATCTATAGTAAGCAGCTCACCAATTAGCAGCGACCTCTTGCATCATCTCACTAAACAAGACATTCCGAATTAACTTGACACAAGAAAGAAAAAGCATCTGATGCAGATACACACAACTCTCGCTCTGTCTGTCGCTTACGTACAGCTCCAACGGATAGGAATCTAAGGACATTCCTTTGAGTCGGTGTACCGCGCAGTCAGAGAATCTGCAAGGGGTATACGAAGGCCGGGGCGCTTGGGTCTTTTGGGGCTAAGGAGCACAACAACTCCATGAGTTCTGAGTTCACCATCAGATAATGACGAGGTTTTATCATAGCGGTGGTTATCGAAAGCTATTGATCCAGTTTATAGAGTTGCGCAGATGAGTGTGCAGTCGTAAAGAGTGTGGTTTTTCAGGCTCGGTGAAATAACAGGTTGAGATCCTTGGTTGTTCGACGTGGCGTGCGACAGCTACCATTTGACTTGTAAGCCGTGAATAGTGTAGAAGTAAAATGTTAATTTTGCTTTTATCGTTTAGTGCATTCTTCTCTTGATATATTCATGACGGAAATAAGTCAAATTCAATTTCGTTGGTTTTTTGCGAGTTTTATTGTTATGTGGAAGTGGTAAGATCATCCGCCAACAAACTTTTGAACCAGTAAAACATCGTTCGCCAAAATATATTCAAGGAAAGACACAAAATGATTCCCTAAATGATACAGACCATTATTCTACGAAGTACAATTAAAGTTATTATCTCGATGCTGATTAATGATCTTCGCCGTACTCCCGCATTGCTTCACTGCATCAGCAAAGGTTGTGGCGACTTTAGAGATTTACAGGGGTCACAGTACTTTGACATCACCAATCATTGCTAACATAAGCGCACAGCAGTCACTCAGTGCCAGAAGAAAGAAGTCAGAAAATGGCATGCCATATAATCAATTCGCCGACCCTCAAAGACTTCAATATATTTAATGTCTAAGATGCTGGCGAAAATATAACTGTTAAAAGCCAGAGCCATGGGTCTTCATGCTTTTAGATTGTGAGTTTGAATTATAGTATAATTTTATGATAGTCAAAGAAGACTGTACAAGTTGGACGTTGCGATGTTAGGTATTCAAATGTAGCAGTTTGGTAGCGTGGGGCATAGGTAAATGACTTGGACCAGCATTGCGGCATCCCAGAGAGGACAAAATCACGAAGAAAAAAAAATGCCGGAGAATCGCCGTATAGTTGTGCATTGCCTGGTTCTTCCTAAGCTACCCTCAATAACAGGTATACAAAAGTAAGAGGCTGGGATGGGATGAGGTTGCGCAGCCTTCAAAGCCCTACCTATGCCTCGTGTCCACCCCACTCCACTATACCACTTACCACACACAGATACGTACCATCCCAGACCAGACAGATGGGCCAGCCTTGTCGAAGACTATAAACAGAGACAATCCCAGTGGATCCTCAGTCCGGCAGCCAAGGATCCAGGAGAATTTCCGCAGGAGCCGCGCTTATGCCCGATGCGGTAGTATTGGTGAGGCTGTGCCCGGATCTGGTGCTAAACGGGCAACTTCTTGGGGGCTGCAACGAGTGTAGAGGGGAACGATCGCGTCGCGTTTTTCAAGTCCGATAGTCAGTTGAAGCAAATGCGATCCACTACTTCCTTCGCAGTTTCTTGTCGCTTGTTTCGTCGAAGTGGATGTGGAAGTGGAAGCTGTGGGTAAGGCTGAGGGCACGCGCTCCTTCGTTCGTTTCCCTTGTGCACACTGGGTGGCTGGCTGCCTGGCTGTCCGGCCTGTCTTTGAGGTACAAAGTTTTGTGCTCTATGGATTATGCAAGAGGGATGGAAGTGGTTTCCCACAATATCATCATATTGGAGAGCGAAGCATGCGTATCCTCTGAGTATTCGAGGATAGGATTTGGTCAGCGGACTTCACCCAGTCTCTACCAGCAACAACAAAAATGCCCATCACCCATTTGTAATGCAAAATCCTACGCCGGGCTTTACAGCTGTCCGGGCCCAATGATCGGCCCAGGTGTTTTCTTCGACAGTCGCAGCGCTCCTTCGGACAGC
This sequence comes from Acrocalymma vagum, assembly GCA_028476805.1. Lineage (NCBI taxonomy): Eukaryota > Fungi > Ascomycota > Dothideomycetes > Pleosporales > Acrocalymmaceae > Acrocalymma > Acrocalymma vagum. The sequence continues at coordinate 165,336 of JAQGEP010000023.1, forward strand.
CCATGCACGAGGTCCGCGCCAAGCTCTGCTCCCATCGAATACGCTCCGAGTGTAGTGCACCTCGAGGAGGGCCTAACTTGGGGCTCAGCCTATTGTCCGTATATAACCAAAGGCGTAATAGCTATCGACTTTTTTTTTTCTCATCGCGCTTCTTCCATTCTTTCTTTCTCCAGTCCACTCTTTTTTTTTTTGTTTGACAGTACTTGACGTACTAGTCTTTTTTTGTCTGTCGTTTCTCATCATCCAACTCTGTCATTCCTTTTTACAGAATACATTCATTCATTTACTAACTGATATTTACAACACACACAATGAGGTTCTCTCTCCTCACTCACGCCGCCCTGTTCGGTCTGGCTGCTCTCGGCCGGGCCGAGACCAGCTGTGACGAGGGTCCGTTTGCTGGGAACTCGCCGGCGGGCGGTCGCTCAGGGAAAGTCGGACTGGCATGTTTGTCCAAGTGGGACAACGGCGAAGTCATTGTCGGTATCGAAGCCTGGTCCGCCAAATTCCAGGTCAAGGCCGTCAGGGTTAAGTATTCGCGATCTGGCTGGAGTCAGGTCATTGGACAAGTTCCCGATAAGGATGTAGAAGCGCATCAGATCAAAGAATGGAAGGCCAGTGAAGAAGTTGGTAAGTAGTCATACAGCACTCGCTCATTTGAACTCAAAGCTGACAAACGATCCAGGTATCAAGATGTGGGGCAACAAGCCGGATGATGGTGACCCAATGGATGCTGTTGGCAGAATCATCATCACATCGGGAGGACAGACCATCTTCGAAGTTGGCGCGAACAGTGGCAAGACCGCCGATACCGAGAACGTCGGCGACAATGGAGGCGGTCTTATTCTCGGCGTCAAGGCTGGTGGCGGAGCCTTCCTCGACTACCTCGAGTTCAAGATGTTGAAATCCAAGGTCATGCGCGCCGAGCTTGTTGAAATCAAGCCCAAGACCGACCTCGCTGAAGTCAACAAGAAGCAAGAGGGTATCAAGAGCATGTCCATCGACCAGATGGTGTTCGCCAACGAGAATCCCAAGGGAGGAACTGGCATGTCCTACGAAATCTCAAAGTCCAGGCGTGAGCGAACCGAGAAGTCTGTCACTCAAGAGACTACCAATGAATGGGCCGTTGGCGTCAGTGTTACTGTCGGTGCCAGCGTCGGCATCCCGTTCCTCTCGGCTTCCGTTGAGACAACTACCTCCTACGAATATGCTAACACTCAGTTCAACAGTGAGACGCTTACTGAGGAGAAGGAAGAGGAACTAAGCTACACTTTTGCTTCCGACCCTAATGTTCCATTGCCTCCGCAGAAGGCAGCTCTATGCGAGGCCAAAGCCACCACGGGCCAGTACAACGCCGAATATGACGGCACTATCGAGGTCACAATGGCTGACGGTAGTAAGTACAAGTACACCGACAGGGGAGATGTAAAGTCTGTTGGCTGGAGCATGGGTGTTGTTTCGTGCAAACAGATTGAGCTCAAGGATATTCCTAATGGTGTGTCTAAGGGAGAGACCAAGGAGGTTGAGGGTGAGAAGCCAAAGGAGGAGGAGGAAGAGAAGCCTGCTGACGAGCCCACGGAAGAGGAGCCAGTTGATGAAGAAGCGCCTGTCGATGAAGAGGCTCCTGTTGACGAAGAAGCGCCTGTCGATGAAGAAGCCCCAGTTGACGAAGAAGCTCCCGTTGATGAGGCTCCTGTTGATGAAGAGGCCCCTGTTGACGAAACCGCCCCAATCGATGAGGAGGCTCCTGTTGACGAGGAACTCCCAGTTGATGACACTGCCCCTATTGATGAGGAAGCTCCTGTCGACGACACAGCCCCAGTTGATGACCTCCCCGTTGAGGAGGAAGCCCCGATTGATGAAACCGCTCCCATCGATGAGGAGGTCCCAGTTGACGAGGAAGTTCCAGTTGATGAAACCGCTCCTAATGATGAGGAAGTCCCGGTTGATGAGACCGCCCCAATTGATGAGGAAGTGCCAGTCGATGAAGAAGTTCCAGTTGACGAGACAGCCCCAGTCGACGAGGAGGTTCCAGTCGACGAAACCGCCCCAGGAGAAACCCCCACAGAAGAGGCACCCACAGAAGAGACACCTACGCCAACCGGCACCGGCAGTGTTCCCAACCTCCCCGTTGACGGAGTTCCTCCAGTAGAAGTCCCATCTAGGGATCAACCAGCAGAAGAAGAGCCCGCAACTCCAGCTTCCTCTGAAGCCCCGAAATCATCTGCCACTCCCTCTGCAAAGCCGTCTGCCTCCGCCAAGCCATCTCCCTCCCCGAAGCCTGCTACAACGAAGCCTTGCAAGGGGAAGAGGTGCAAGCGCGCTATTCGCTTCTGGGCATAAACGATAGCACGTGTGATTGAGAGGGAAGCAAGATAGATGTTTTTTGAGCATTTTTCGGCACGGGTTGGCGTTTTGGAAACCCATTTCGGGGCGTGGCTGGGGTTTGCATTTCACGGTTGGGCCAAATGGTTTTGTTGTGTAAATTATTCTTTTATGATGTGCCCATACCAATCTATGATACTTGTAGTAGTTACCAGAATGAAGGATCTAAAAATACTTGAACTTCTGAATGCTTGCATGTGTATGCGTGGCTGAATCTTGGCACCGCAAGATTCAACACTGATGTGTGGAGACTTTTCCTTTTAGGCATCCACCCACAACACAGCATCCTAAACACTGCAATCACCGTTGTAGCGGGCGCGAATTGCGAAGTCCGGATTTGGACTTGAACCCGGAACAGAGATACATTTGATCTATGCGATTTATAGCTTTCTCTTGGAGAAAGCGCTTTCGGTAGCGGGCAGATAGAGCGTGTCGGAAGAATTATTCTATAGCTCTTGTAGTGGTCTCTAAGTTTGCCCGCAGAGTCTCTGATCTATGCTTTCCTAGCTTGGCGGGATAGAGTTTCATCACTATCGATATGTTGCGAATACTTAACAAACTTGTTGAAACCTTGGATGCCAACTTCAAACTCCCTTCTTTCAATTTCTTATGGATGTTGCGAGACCTACTGGCTACTCATTCTGGTATAAGAGGGATGTATCGACTTCATTATACCCTGCACCTTGGAGGTAGCTCACCAAACGACTGAGTTTACCTAGAGATATTATCTTGGCCCTCTATTGGGAGTTATGAACGATTTCAACAACGACTGGATGAATGGAAGAACCAGTGGCATACAGTGTGAACGCTAACGCTCCAACACGATGCGTTGCTTGTTAATTACGATGTTGCCACAATCTGCGTTCGTGTATTCACTACACCAGGAATTGCAAGCGGGTATGCATAGCCTGCGCGTTACCTCCGAGATGTGGGGCAAAACATATTTAGTCCTACCAAAATGCGCTAAAGCGGGTATACACATCCACGCGGGTAACCTTTGATCTAAGTACAAACTAGCCCCCGAGAGCTTTCGGTCCCCTCGGTACCGGCTTGCATGTATCTATAATGGTGGGCGACGGACTGCGATTGAGGGCTGGAGAAACCCCCGCGACACCTTTTAGCAAACCTGTATCCTGCTCTTCATCTTGCCAGGACAACCAGCAACTCCGTTCTGTATACCATCAGTTCATATAACCAGGCAGCACGATGGGAGCCGCTACACAGCCAAAACGGGCCGTTCGCATTGCGGGCTGTTCCGGTGGCTTCACAGACCGAACCATGGCATTGACCCGAATGGCTTCAGATCCCGACGTTGACGCCGTAGTTGGCGACTGGCTCGCCGAAATGACCATGGTTGTTCACGGCACAGGCAAGGCAAAGCGACAAGCCAACGGCGCAAAATCCAATCTCAGTCTTGAGGAGCGCAAGAAGACGGCCATGTACGCAGAAACGTTCCTGCAATGTTTCGATCCATGCATCGAGGTGTTGAAGAAGAATAATTGTAAGTTGGCTGTCAATGCAGGCGCGAGTGACACGGAGTTGCTTGCAGAGGTTGTGCAGGAGATGCTCAAGGAGCGTGGCATCGATTTGAAGGTTTCGTGGATTTCTGGTGACGATGTGACGACTCAAGTCCGCAGTCTTATCAAGAAGGGGGAAAGATTTGAGAGTTTGATGCACGGCAAGGCATTGGAGGAATTTGGAATGGATCCTATTTGTGGACAAGCTTATTTGGGAGGCCTTTGCATTGCTGAGGCTTTCCGTGATGGCGCTGACATTGTCCTTTGTGGGCGTGTAGCGGATGCTGCTCCTATTATTGGTGTTGCAGCGTGAGTCAATTCCCCCTGTTTTCTTGATTGTAAGAGGCGAGAAGGTATTGATCGTGTCTAGTTGGTGGCATGAATGGAAAAATGATCAGTTTGACGAATTGGCTGGTGCTCTCGTTGCAGGACATCTAATCGAATGCGGATCTTATGTGACAGGTGGTTTCTGCTCAGAGTTCAAGGATTACCTCAAGGTTTGATATTCCGGATATAAGAAGCAAGACAGAAATACTGACTTCATTTCAGACAGGTAAAGATACAAATATGGGCTTCCCGATCGCAGAAGTTGAATCTGATGGCAACTTCAATATTGCAAAAGAGAAAAACACTGGCGGTGTTGTGAATGTTGCTTCTTGCGCATCGCAATTACTATATGAGATCCAAGGGCCGTAAGTGAGGATTAATAAGTCGGACGATGAAACTTCCTAACAGTTTCAAACAGCCTATACTACAATTGCGATGTTGTGGCAGATCTCTCAGGGATTAAGATGGAACAGATTGGAGAAGACCATGTCCGAGTGACGGGCGTGAAAGGATTGCCTCCACCACCAACTACGAAAGTTGGCATTACACTCCCCGGAGGATTTCAGGCTGAGTGGCATATCTGGCTCTGCGGTCTGGATATCGAAGAGAAATGCCAAATCACAGAGAACCAAATCCGATACGCGATTGGTGACAACATCTCAAAATTCACCAAGCTGAAGTTCCAGCGTATGGGATACTCAGCCATTGATGCATTAAATCAAGACGTCGCAACAGTGGACCTGAGAATATTCGCACAATCGAGAGATCCAGAAGTAATGCGCCCAGATGTTCCCAATGGCTTCAATCGCTGGGTCCTCGAAACTTTCCTGCAGAGTGCTCCAGTATGTATTTGGATGTGTGAATCGATATCAAGTCGCTGACATATTGGTAGGGTGCTTCTCTTAGCAACGACCTTCGTCAAGTAGTACCAAAGCCATTCTATGAATATTGGCCCTCACTCATGCCTCAAACTGAGTTGAGCGTAAAGATTCACCATACTTTTGGCGACAAGAAAGTGCGAGAGCTACCCGCTCCCATAGTCACACGAGAGTATCCAAGACAGCAGCAATCCTATGAGACCACTAACCCAGTGCCACTTGACTACTTTGGCGAGATAGTGAGGGCACCTTTGGGTTACATAGTTGCAGGCCGGGTATGTGTCTGCTTCACACCGAATGAGGGAGTACCTACTGACTGTCACAATAGAGCGGCGACAAAGCGAGCGACTGCAACATTGGCTTCTTCGTACGGCACGATGACGAATGGGACTGGCTCCGCTCATTCCTCACAGTCGAGAAAATTAAAGAATTATTAGGACCTCAAGAATACACAGGAAATCCTATTGATCGATTCGAGATTCCGGGTATTCGCTCCGTTCACTTCCTCTTGCATGACCATCTCGATGGGTAAGTCAATTACCAGGTTTTTGATGTCTGGTTGCTGATAATATGTGTAGCGGCTATAGCCAGTGCTGGAAATTCGACACGCTTGGGAAGAACGCGATTGAGTATTTGCGGGCGAAGACGGTGGAGCTGCCAAAGAAGTTTCTGGATCGAGGAAGGATATAGACTGGGAGATGTGCAATCCATTGTATAATCGGTCGCTTCTTTATGCTAAAACTCTTCAATTGTGCGAATAAACGCATAGCCTCGAGAAGGGAGTGATGTATGATATATTCGTTATTGCGTCTTTCAGCGGTGCATTTTTGGAGATCCAAATAGATCAGAAATAACTCTCACCCGTCTATTATCTGCTATTTGGTTGTACGGGGTCGGTTCTACGTTATCAAAGGAAAGAAAATATGTAAACCATAAGTAGTTTACCGGTAGATCAGTTGTTAGATGGATCTAAGAGAGTCTGCGGGCAACCCCTCCAAACCTCATACTGGACCTGATGGAAAGTGAGCCAATTATGGGCTGGGAATGGTTACAAGGCATAGCTATGCTTCAGCCAATCAAAGTAGTGTTCCTTACACCACTCTCTATTATCCGAAACGCGAACGTACACGGTAAGTGACGAGTTGCGAAGGTTTTACTGTAAAAGTTGCGTGCGTTTAGAAGACCCATATTTAATATTGTAGCTTCCTTTAAACATGGAATATGTAACTCTTAAACATAGAATGTGTAAGACATTAGTTATACTTTGTAGTCTTGAGATACCCAATATTTTTTGGATAGCGATTGAATGAAATTCTCAATACCTAGTCTGATTATCGGCCCGTTGAACAAACTGCAGTTCAGTTGATGCACGCGGGATATGTAGATCACATATCTATGATTCAAGTTTGGCCGTCAGTGCTGCGGCACAGCACTGGTTGGAAACAATCCCCGCTCCTTTCCTCCAACAGTCAGCCGCTCTAAGGGGTACGCGGATTTCTATAACCTGGCGTATCGCTGTACATTCGAAGGTTTGCAAATGCCCCATCGCCTTCTACCGCCTCAGCAAAACGGCTCGTATGCTTGTTTCTCGAGTCCAAGTGGGCTTGGAAGTCAAAAGGCTGTGTTAATTCCTAAAAGGGGTTGAAGTCACTCTGAGAAAATCGTTCATTCATTTTGAAACAATTGAAAGCTTGATCAAGTTTCAGCCTTGCAGCTGAGATATTCACAGCCCCCAAGGGCGACCGGGACTTGTGAAAGTAGATGTAAGACGGCATAGCTCCTTATAGCTGAGTTGTTTCTGGTTTAATTCATTGCTCATTCATAATCTTCTTCTTCTTCAACCTCATCTTATCCAAAGCTCAAAACAATATGACCGAAAATACAAATCTTCGAAAAGATGAAGCACGCGCAGAAATAGAAGCAATAACAAGGGGCAAAGGGACTTTCACGGATGCATTCAAAAGAGAGGCAGAAGAGGAGGCAAGAAATGGTCGCAAGGGCATGCTACAAGCTATCGAAAGCAGCGAAGAAATTCGAGAAGACCTAGAAAGGGCACTGAAAATGTGAGAGTCTCTCCAGGGGTCCCTTTGATATTCGTCCTAGAAATCTGACGGTTACGTAGCATATCGACTGACCTTTACACAAGCCGCGCACGGTTCTTGATGGAGGTCATACAGAATGCCGACGACAACCAATACACATCGTACCAGCAACCAATGGTATCCATCAGAGTATTCCCAAGATATGTCAAAATCGGATGTAATGAAGATGGATTTTCCAAAGACAATATTCAGGCTCTGTGTCGTACGGGTCGGAGCTCCAAAAGACCCGGCCAAGGGTACACGGGCGAAAAGGGCATTGGCTTCAAGTCTGTTTTCAAACTCGCCGAGCGGGCACACATATGCTCTCACCCTTACTTCTTTCAGCTGGATCAGAAACGAGAGCTAGGTATGATTACGCCGCAGTGGGACGAAGATTTCTTTGATGACTACTCCCATGAACATCAAACAACCATCGTGCTGGACCGCATCTGTGACCGGTCAAATGACTTTTCATCTGCGCTCAAAGACGATATTCAAGCGATTGATCCCGTTCTCATTTTGTTCCTGAGGCGGATCGAAAGGCTCCATCTTACGCTTTTCAATCCGCAATCTCTGGAAGAACCCTCCATTTCAATGCGCTTTACGCGCTTCATGTCGGCGGCCCCTTCTGGTATAGCTAGCCTGTATAATGAGGATTCTAAGACGAGACAACTTTTCTACAAGCACCAATTCACCATTAGTGTTCCTGGGAACGAATCTAGACGTCCAGATGTGACACCCACAGATATCGTGCTAGTGTTCCCAGTAAATATACAATTGGGCCGGTTCAGTCCTCTAATAAGGGAACAAAACCCTGTCTTCGCATATCTCCCTCTTGCAGACTTTGGATTCAAGGTACGGCACATTGATAATGACTCAAAGGCTTGTGCTCATGCTGTACACAGTTTATCATTCAGGCTGATTTTCTTACCACGTCAAACCGGCAATCTGTCGATGAAGACAACTTTTGGAACAAAAATATTGCAAACAAGTTACCCATCGCCTTCGAATCGGCTGTCAGTGCTTTTAACTCTAATGCCAACCCCAACTTGAATGGCCCAGCAAAACTATGGCCGCTGTACGTAGATGGCGAAACCAGTCCCCTGAGCGCATACTGGCGAAGCATCACAAACAACTTAAAGCAACATCTCAGCGGAGCACCCGTTCTCAAAGACCGAACCGGTAACTTCTGGAGAAAGCCAAACACTCTCATGTTTCTAGACTGGGCGCATGATCGCAATGGCGAGCCGATGTTTGGACATATGCGTGACTATGTCTCCTCCGATTATCCTGCTTCGACACGCAACGCGCTGTTGTCAATGGGCGTCACTGAACCTAACTGGCAATGGGTATGCAAGAATCTTCGCGAGCTCCGCGACATGAGGTTGCTTCATGGGGGCAGGAGAACTAATGAGTGGTTCTCCGACCTCGCCAAGATGATTCTCAAGGCAGGAGAGTCCAATGGCCAATGGCAATATGTAAACAGCTTACGAAGCATTCCTCTGATTCCACTTGCGGATGGAACCTGGCGGTGTCTTTCCTCGGAGAATGACCCAATTTTCTTTCCAGCGAGCTTAGGGACGACTATACCTCCAGGGCTACCACTGTCCCTCGTTGACGAAATCGCTTGCAATTGTCCCAACAGGAAAAAGCTCTTCCAACTGCTGGGGGTGAAGGATTGTAACATCGCCAATGTCATTGAGCGCATTTTCGATTATCACGCGAGGTTCAGCTCGGCAACACAAACCCATGTTGTCGCCCAGGCCAAATACCTCTACAAGATGCGAGAGTACTTGCGAACGAATGATATGACTCGTATCTGGTTTTGGTGTCCCAGCAGCCAACATTATCAAAGGGGCTCTTCTGCGTATGCCGACGTTACTGATGGTGGCAAGCTGCGACAGCTATTTTCGGGTTACGGCCAAGCAAACCTTTTACATGACAGCTACTTCACAGAGCTCGATGCATCTGAAAAAAACAAACTTTGCAGCATGGCTCCGAGAGCAAGCCCAGGTGGCGCTTGCTCCGCGCCTCAGAGCAGTCGATTCTGGACGGCTCTTTGGGATGCACAGAGACTTTGAATGGTTATTGGATAATAAAATCGATGAGGTCCTTGCGATCTTATTCGAAAATTGGAGTCTTTATATTGGCTAACTGACAAATGAAGTGAAACAAAAATTGGAATGCTATCCATTCTTGTGCAAATGGGGAGGTCGAGCCACACTGAGTAAAACCTTCATCCCTTTGCCTGCACTCGTAGAAAAGACGCAAGTGTCTGGCAGTCCAAGCAAATTTAATTTCCTAACTTTGCCCAATGGAGATCCGGAAGAGTGGAAATTTCTATCCAACTTAGGTGTCGGAACTGACGAAGGGCTCGACTTTTATCTATGGGTGTGTGAACAACAAGGCTTCTCGCGCTATAATATCGAAGAGTTAGAACGGATTTACTTATCGATACAGTCGCGAGTTTTCTGGCCGTACGAAAAAGAGAAGACCAGGTAAGCATTCACCGCTACATCATTGTATCAGCTTTATTCAGGATGCTTGGTCAGATTATCTGTACATCATAATGCTGACATTGTTATTAGGACCGCATTTCGTTACCATTTGATTTACCCACCGGTCGGCAATCATGTGTTTCTGAATCAATGTATCTGGCATGGTCCCAGAAAGTTCTCGGGCAAGCCTGCCTTGCACCCTGTTTATGGCGATAAAACTCAATCGGTTGTTTCAAGAGATTTTGAATGTGCCAAACATGTCGAGCGATGAAGCTAAGGGCCATCTTGAAAACCTTAGAAACGATACATCCACGACCATGGCAGATGTCATTGATGTTTATGTGTATATACAAAAACACTGCGCAGATACGTGAGTAGAACGCTCATAACTGAAGATGTATCACTGACAAAGATTAGATTCAAAGTCAGTAGCGGGACCGCCTGCATTGCTATCCCTAGGCCTGGGCTGGAGTGGAAATCGCCGGCACAGTGCCTGTGGAGCGACGACGAATTTTCAGAGAATGGGCTCAATCTGGAAAGCAAGGTTGCCATTCGCCGCAACGTCGAACGGCATGCGCCCGAAGCAATACCGTTCTTCACGCGCATTCTCAAACTTCCAAATGCTGGTATTGACGAGTTGCTTGACGATTTAAAGTTGATGCAAAGACAGAACCGTGATGATCCGGAGAGAGTGTACCGGCTGTATGAGAGAATTCAGAGCTGCCGTCGCCGCTTCCCAGACAAGATAAGGTGTGTACCCCAGCCCAAAATTTGACATTTAGCTGACCTTACCGATAGATATGTCTTTCAGAGTAGTCCACTGGTCTTTCTCCGTGGTATCAACAACCAACGGGGCCGCTGGCTGAGACTTGAGGATTGTATCTGGACTCGATCAGTCCTACAATCCAAGCATGCTCTTACGCCCTCTTTGAACCGATATCGTGATCTGTTCAGAGAAACCTTAAACGTGCAGAATGTAACCATCGATATGCTAGTGACTGAATTGCTGAGTATATCATCGATGGGCAGCTCCATTACACTTGAACGCCAGTATCAATATGCAAAGGACCTCTTACGGGATATTGCACGCTCCCGGCGGACGAATTCGGAAATTCAACGGCTAGACGGCAGGAAATGTTGGCCGTGCCACACGCCGACTTGTCCGCGTGAGTTCCGCTCGATGGGAAGTTTCTACGTCAATGATCGGCAGGATCTATTTGACATTTTCTCCGCAGCCCATGCGTTTCTTGACTTCGATTTTGAAACCTCGAAAAACTTCAAAGATCTGCTCCGAAATCGAAATTGCAATATGTTTCTATCTGAAACTGTTGTTTTGGAGACGGAAGCTCGTGAACCCCTTGCATATGACAGTAACTACACACTGGACTTGCGAGCTCGTGGTAATGCAATTGCAAAGTACGTAATTATTCGCTCAGATTTTATGCTACGCTTCGGATTGCTAATTCCAGTTGTAGATTCTTTGAATTTGCAGAATGTACGTCACCGTACATCTTTCGACCTCTTCTTGACAACGTTGAGGCTTGGATAAGTGCAGATATCAAGACGCATTACACATTGAGGGGCATAACCATAACAAAGAGCGAAGGTGGTTCTAGTGTAAAGGTCAGCAGCGGAAGAGATGGGTCCAATACACTGAAGATTTATCTCTCAGAGGATACAAATGCACGCTGCTGTGCGCTCATAACAGACTTTCCACAGCAGCTTATCGCAGCATTAGAGGTTGAACCGGCTCATCATCCAGAACTCCAGCAGCTCCTACATGTGCCTCTTGCCTCTCTGAAGACTCTTCTGATCCAAAAAGGCATCACTGGTGGAAACGATACCAATGATGACGAGGAAACCCTGGTTGTAGATGCTCTCCAAGAGGTTTCGCGAGGCCAAAGCGACCGCAGCACTGATATTAGCATTGATGAAGTACAGACAGCGCCTGCAAGTAGCGTTCGTCCGACCTCCGCAGGATCAACCATCGTAGAAAGTACGACAGTCATCCGTGCTTCTGTTAGGTCTGAGTCCGCACAAACAACTGTGCAGCCACATATCACAGATACCGCTCACCAGCCTGGCTCGAGACCAACTATATTTAGGCCGACTACAACAGAAGCCACTCCACAGGGCAGCATCCGTATCCCTTCTGGCGAGAGTACCCACGAACGACGATCCACGACCCAGCCCACAGCTGCCAGTCCATATAACATACACAACCGTAGCCGGAATAGAGAACAACTCAGAGACTTCGCCCGAAATGCAGGTCACGCACCTGGGTCAAGCTCAACTCCGAGCGGCCAAGTCTCCAGTAGTGGTGGTGCTTTTGATATGAGCACATTGGCCGAGACTCTTGAGGCTGCTGATACTATTTCAATGTCGACACCGGTTCAGATCGATCGCACACAGCGCCGACAAGCAGGCCAGATTCCTAACCGCAACGAGGAAGAAATGGCACGTGACTTTGAAGTTGGCTTTTTGGGAGAACAATTTGCAAGTCCCATTAGGAGATGTGGCTTGCCACATCTAGCCAAGTCAGTAGCTAACTGTTTCTTAGGTATACACCTTGCTGCACGATATACTCGAGCTACCTGGTTTCACAGGTGAGGAGAACTGGACCAGCTCACTGCGTTCTCGCGCTGGGTTTTCGAACTTTGGCCGCGAGATATCGGACTTTACATATTCAGACACACACGGTGCCCTAACGCGTCATTTTCGTGAAATGCAGCACCCATATGCCATTCCAGAATGGGTTTACACAGCATGCAACAATGGCAATATTCCCTTGTACCGGCTTGAGGTCAAGAGCACCACGAGTCAAGATCCTACTACTACGTTTTATATGAGTAGCAACCAGCACCAATTGGTGAGTTGTTGAAGTCATATATTAAGCTAGTCCACATTTGCTAACATGATTCAGGCAAAGAGACTTCGCGTTACATCGGCGACGCCGTCAGAAATCTACGTTATTCTACGTGTGTCAGGCTTAGACGCGTTAGAAGATGGTGCGCGGCACCAGCCACGCTGGAGAGTGTACATGGATCCATTCACATGCGGCGAAGAGGGTGTGCTGAACTTTACTGCGCCTACGTATGCTGTGAAGGCTAGCAGGTAGAACGAGACAAAGTAAGCACACAAGTTGAGTGCTGCAATGTAAATGGTGGAATACAAAGCCATCGGGTCCCACCTTTAGCAAAGCCAGATCTTTCAGTCTTTTTGTAGATGCCAAGGTCGGAAATAATAAGTTTTCCCCGTCAAAATTCGCTTCAATATCAATTTTAGTTCAATCTTTATTCCTATGTTCACCCCAAGTGATTTGGACGGGAGACTAAATAGCAGGAATAATCGTTCATACTCTTCTCCCGTAGGATTAGTACGCGACAAGTGCTTTGTTCAAAAATGATCATTGTTTGAGAGCAAGGATGGCTTCATAAATTATCCGTGTTTGCACTTCCATATAATTCATTCGAATGACCGCCAAGTTAAAGTAGGTGAAAAGAAAACTAAAATAGCTAAGAATTCCGAAGAAGGAAGCTCTACATTAAACACCCGGCAATTTAGTACAATTGTATGTGAATTACTAATGAAAACAAAAGACTAATTGCAGTGAAGCTGACAGTACTATACCAAATAGCTCGAGGAGCATCACCCGTAAATTCAAGTGGAAACGAGCTATTCGGCGTCGAATTTGAGGAAGGAGTAATAACCGGGCTGGCGCTTGCTGTCGAAGTAATCGGTAGTGACTCCCCGACGGGCTGTGAGCTCGTCATGCTTGTTGCAGATGATGTTGTTGTCAAGCTACTGGGACCAGAGAATCCATAAAATGCAGCGCATGCTCCTGGGCTCATTTCCTAATGGTGATTAGGGAAAAGTATCAAACATGGTGCGGAATTGAATTTGTGCTCACATTAGCGCAGCACCAAGTATCGTTCTTGGAGTCTTGGGAACAGTAGAATCCTCTATCGCAGGCCTCTGATTAGAATAATTAGCCCTGATTCGTTTAATTTTGATCGAATACCTACTTCCGTTCCCGTGTTGACAGCAAGTCTGCCCTGCAACAGGATTATAGCAGAACAGTGCAAGCGTTGTAGACGAGGAACATTCTTCGAAATCTTGACCACAGGAGTCTTTGCAATTCAAACCCGCGCCGCATTCCCCATACTCGGGGCCGTAGCCTGACTGCCGTTTGAATATCCGCAATGGACTTGCGGCCGGCGTATTGAGAGGTTGTAGACTGGATGCTAGAATCGAGTTCGCGAAAAGGAGGAATAGTCTGATAAACATAAGTTCCATATTCTTTCTTTTGAGATAGGTTTACGGACGTTGTAAAACTAGTACGCCCTAAATGAAATTGACTGTATAATTTGGACTCGTGATGATCGAGATGCGACGATTTCGTGGAATTTAATAATCACGAAACGCCATCGCGGACAGCTCAAGTCTCGGCACTCTTACAGTCCTAAAAGCAGTTCACACCACCAGCCTACGTCGTAATACATAATATTGTGGCTTACATGTCGTATTGAAATGTTCAGCTCCCAAGAGAACTTCTTCTACCTTAAGCGAGGAATTCGGTAATTCTTCTCCAATCAGCGCCGGGCGAGCAGCGACCAGCAGCTGAGCTTCAGCCTTGTGGAAGGTGTTGTGATGGAACCACTAATCAAACACCCTGTGTTCCTAATATCCCAGTCAAGTTGTCTCCAATATCCTGGAGTATTATCTATCGTGGCCACGTGTAATGGCTAAATGTTTCCGAATGTAGTGAGTGGCGATGGGCCACGTGAGGCTGTGTGAAAATTCTAGCAGCCCAACAGTGCTCTGAAATGGTGACAATACGCGAGTGGCATGTTTATCAGGAAGAGAATGTATAAGATCATGTTACTGACTCTTCTTGGAATGTATAAGGTCCTTCTTGCGCTAAGGCCTGGTCAGAAACACAGATTTTACTTTGACCATTTTGTTCACACCATCTTGTCAGCCATCTAAGCATATCTTTCTAAAGTACAACCGCACGAATTTGTTCACGAAGTCATCGCCTGACTTCTCTTCAGTTTCCACAAAATTTCAATTTCTTGAAAATGCCCTCCGCGACTCAATTTATTCAGGCAGATGGTAAAGTAGCTGCACAATCGTATAGACCTTGCCACCTGTTTGGCGATGGTGACCTTTTTGGAAAAGGTGTGCGGTACAGCTTTTATATTCAATATGCTGCAGCAACGATCGCTATCTGGTTTAACCTGAATGAAGATATCACCTCGGTGCGCTTTGGACTTACAGTGGTCTCAATGGCCCTTTTCATCAACCTTTGCGTCAACTCCGTAGCTGATAGCCTCGTTATCCTGGACTGGGTGATTGTCCTTCACCTCATTGCTTTCATACCAGGATATGCTATGTGGCGTCCTTTTTTCCATGTTTATATTTGGGCAAGAGCAAAGATGTACAAAATATTGCTAGCATGGAAGAAAGCTGAGGGCGAAGAGCTCGGTCTTCAGGAGGCTGACGCACTCACCGAGACCTACGAAGCACTAGCCAGTGCCGTGTTTGCTCTTGAAGTCGCGAGGCATTATGATCAAGAGTACGACGAAGCATGCCGCCAATACCACAGTGCTGTCAGCAATTTCCTGCAAGCCGCGTCCTTCGGTGACCAAATGTCGACGAGCATTTCTCTATTTCAAGCCGGTCAATTACAGACAAATATGGATGCTCTTCAAACGCTTCGATCTTTCTACATAAGCGGATTGGAACAAATTTACGCTCAATACAAAGAGACAGCAGACCGACGTGAGCGACTCGCTGTTACAGCGGAACAGCGTGCGGTAGAGCTTGCCGCTTTCCGAAGACAAGAATACGCAATCACTCAGATGAGGAGGCTTCATAAATCGCTCTGGAGACAGGAAAAGATTTTTTTAGCGGTCACAGTTCTAACTTGGGTTGCATACGTGTGCGCCACTCCTTGGATTTTCTTCAAAGCGCCGGGGATTGGTCGTAAAGAAGGCTGCGATATAAAGCTCAGAACCCTCTATGCTCCTATTAGCATTGATAATAGAGCGTATCTTATCTGGCTTCGGTTCTTGGCTTGTTTCACAGTTGCTACTCTTGTTCCTTTAGGGATCCTCGCTGCTGGCATCACTCTTTACAAGGGTATTGAATCCAGGTTGCAAGATCCGAAGCCGGATAAGCCGTTCAAAAAAGACAAGAAGCAACCTTCCAACGATGCTTCAACTCAGGGGCGTACCATACCTGAGCCAACAAAAGAAGAGGTTGAAGAGTGGTCTGGAAAGGTTTTCGACGATGTGGAACAGATGCGCAAATTTATATACCGTGGCATCGCTGTGCCATCTTGCATTATCGGATTAATCATCACTGCGGTACTGGTTGAATTGACAATCGAGACCAATCACGTTGACCTTTCAAAATCATCGATCACATCAACAAGTCAACTGTTGGCTTTATTGATCGCTATATTCACTTTCATTTCTGTCATCTTCCATAGCTTTGTGGAGATCATCGTAGGCGAGGAAAACACCAAAGAGAAGAAAACTAGCTTTGTTGAACATGTTATGAACTTGTGGTCCAAAATGACGAAGGGTACCGGGCAGGGACAGGGAGAGGATGATGGCGATAAAGGCAAAAAGAAAGAGAAGCAAAAATTACCTGAGGTGAGAGCAGAAGAAGGCAATGCAGGCACTCAAAGCACTTCGCGCCACGAATAAGTAGAGATTATTTGCTGCTGCGAGGTAATCCGCGCATGCACCTGTTTATAGATACGTATATTATACCGTTCACTCCCGCTCGTCCTGCTCTCGATGACTACTGCTCGCCATTACCAACCACGCAAACATTATATGTACCACCAACAACAATAGCCGTTCCCTTGATCTAGATCCTTCTAGCATTAATTACCACTGATAGAACATACACATCATGTGTAGTAGGCAGTTCCAGATTTTCACTTATCCCCTCCTTCTACTGCCCCACCCTTCACCTTAGTCCACTCCTGACGGACGCGCCACCATACCTACAGATTGCACTTACTACGGTCAGCTATCATACAGCCACGTGCAATAGATAGGCCCCTAATCTCGCTTTTCTAACCTTGTGCCTCATCGTTTATGATCGAAGTTGTTCATTGTCGGACCAACCGACAAAATATTTCTTCACACGCTTCTATCGTTGTCGGAAACAATGACCAAAACTCTCAGACTGGGGGCTGAAGCTAGTAAGACCTCATAATATTAGGGGCAAAACAATTGCATGACATAACCTTTAACACAGTTGTGATCGGCTGTGTAAACGATATCGTAGCAGAGCGACTCACACGGCTCCTCACTCCAGCTGGTTACTTGTCAGGAAATATTCCTAAAACGTGTCGTCAAAGTACCTTTTTCGTTGTACGATATATGCGTTTTGGAAAACGGGCAAGATAATGGCTCAGGCGCCAGGACAGTCAAAATAAATCACTCGTTTCAAAACTCAGGAATTTGGAGAAGCCTTGTTCGTAGTTTC
This sequence comes from Acrocalymma vagum, assembly GCA_028476805.1. Taxonomy (NCBI): domain Eukaryota; kingdom Fungi; phylum Ascomycota; class Dothideomycetes; order Pleosporales; family Acrocalymmaceae; genus Acrocalymma; species Acrocalymma vagum. Next base: position 182,531 of record JAQGEP010000023.1, read on the forward strand.
TTGTCCCTCGTATTCAGAGAGGATGTAGGAGAACCCCGAAACAGAGAGAAGGTGGGGTTTGATGCCCGGCGCTGTGTCAGTACCATAGTTATTCGAAGCCCTGGGAAACACTGTTGGTTTGAAACTCGTACTACCATGTTTAGTTGATACATACTCTACTTACGGCAGACAAAGGTAAATTGGTTAGGCTGTGACACCAATGAAGACGGCTTGAGCGACCGTTAATGCACATCGTGACGGAGTGAACAATAACAGTGGCAAAACCACGTGCTGTCTCAGAGCGTTGGATTCAGAATGGGTGTTCGCTGTATGGAATTGGTTGCAAATGTAAAGAGTAATGCAAGTTTTTGATTTGGGATACGTGAAACTTTGCGCATCCTATCTCTTCTGCCTCATCTCATCCATGTTAGATACACAGGTCGATGATGACACTAACACGAATCGCACCCTTGAATTTGACCCATAAATATTCCCTCCACTCAGCTCAGCTTGAAACGCAACTTTTCCACATAGGTTGTTAATTGTAGTGGGCGATGCAATTACTGTTGAAGCTAGCGCCCATGATGCGGTGCCGTTTATGCAGAACATTAGTAATTGGGGGTAAGGACTCCTTGGAAAAGTTCTAGTGAGCATTAGCAGTGCAACAAGGAAGACGTCTTGCATGAGTTTACTGTCTAGCAGAATCAGTTTGATCCGAATTATATATGTTAGTATCGCTGATTTTGATTTAGCCGCCAGTTGCGAGGACTTGGTTTCTTCAAGGACACATGCATGCTTCCATACTCTGGGAGACCATAGTAATCAACTGTTGACGCCGTATTAATCCCACGGTGAGAGTGTCAGCAAGCATAAGGTCTCGTTACTTCGTCGCTTGTCGTTTGTGTGGTCACCTACCTAATACTCCCATACCCGGTAGTGAATATATCTAAGTATGGTAAAACCCGGCTAAGTGTAACTGAGGAGCTTGGCATACACACTGTCTTTGTATCTTTATCCAAGATCAAGCTCCGTCGGCTGAGCAGCGTCGCACCTCAGTTTGTCGAAATGTACGGTCAACGGGTGTGCAATCCACGTCGTTTGCTTAACACGAAAGTCAAAGAAAATATAGCCCTAGCAAATATATAGCCTATGGAAGGCCTCTCTTTCACAGTCGAGCTGTTCTTGTGAAGATTGGATACTATGGGATACATTGTACAAGGCTATACTAGGCCCTAGCCTGATTTTGCGTAGGGGGGCAAAGTCGGGAATACCGTATCGCCTGTAACAGTAACTAAAGCCCTCCGCACTACCTGGGTTTCCCTCATCTGTCAGCGACTTCTTGAGGGATAATGACTTCACCGGCCCAGTGGTAAAGATTATTATTGCAAAGCTCCTATAGTAACCTCGCTTCTGATGTTGGTAGCAGGCATTGATATAACCGGACCCCCGTCGCATTCAAAAGACATACGAGACGAAGGGAGCGGATCGATTAATATCCTGTATCCTGGTCAGTACGTCACATTCTACTAACGATACAGTGTATCCTCAGGTCATGCTGTAGGGCATTTCCCAAGACGACCATTTATGGTTGGACACGGGCCACCATTCTCACGACACCTACCGGCACCCCGCTTTCTCAGCTGGAGGATGCAATGCGTAAGTAATACCTAGCCATATTCAACAGCACAACAGCACAAGGGGCTTCATAGCCATGGAGGTAGAGTTTCACTCGAAGGAAAAGGCTAATAGTATACGGCTCAAGTTCGGCTATGACAGCGGGCAGTGGGATCTGATCTATGTATTTTTTAAATCTGTTAAATGCCCAAGGTCAGCCAAGGAATCTAACAGAGGCGCTTAGCGACTGACTCTGCAAGAAACAAAAGACCTAGCTGAACACCACCCAGAATGGCGTTACTACGCAGACCTCCCCCTTCCCAAGGGGGAAGAAATTTTAAGAGAATCAATCTCGATGCATTTGTAAGTCCTATGCGAAGTTTCTGTTTCATGCCACTAATACAAAATGGTCTTAGGAGTATCTATTCAATCACACTCGTCTGCATTCTACATTCTTTCTTGAAGTCGGAAGATTTACTACCTAGCTATTAGATTACTCCATTACAATTACCTAGTGCCTAAATGATTGATTACTTAAACAGATGCTATTCTCAACATTCAAACCTTGAATTTTGATGGTAGCTGAAGCGCCGATACTCGAAGCCCGAGTAATATGCAATAATGTTGTGTCAATAAAAGGACTACAAGCACTTCACCGTTCTTGCATATATAGATATAAACTTAAAAGCAAATGCTACATACGACTATAGGACACTAAAAGCAATTTTTTCGTCCGGTCAACCGCCTTATCTGTATTTGGGCGGGGTTCTGATTCGCTGTGCGCAGAACTGTTCACGGTATGCTAATGGTTGGAGCAGATCTTGGCACGTTAAAGCAGCAAGCGGCTCCTGTGAAGAAATTTGATAGGGTAGAGGCAACACACACCTTTAGACAGGATAGAGATCCTGCGAGAATGCAAGGTGGGAGGGAGTACGCAAATGGGTAGAAAAATGCCACTGGAGGATAACAAGTGTATTATGAGTAGTAATAGAGAGACGAATCCTTTCGAGACTCCCAAGGGTTTGAGAGGTGATTATATATGAGTGGGCAGGTGGTCTCACCATACCTGGTGAGGCATCGGTAAGGCCTCACCCTATCATAATGACCGTGATAAAGATCGAAGTTGCTATGCTTAGGTTAAAATAAAAGGCAGTGTTGTCTTTATGTTTATTTATAAGTAACTATGCTTATTATAAATTCTGCCTTATCACTTTACGCGCCCAGCCCAACACCCTCAGCAGTCTATACCGTCAAGATCTAGATGTACAAATACCATCACCTTTTGCAATAGCTGGAATTATAGTTCGTGAACTGTGCCACTAGTAGTAGCACCGACGAATGTATCAGGCCTCATTATTTTAGCATCTACAGCTGCGCCATATAGGAAGCGACGCCACATATCAGTAATCGGGAACTAGACTATAAGTCCATACTGCGCCTCTGGGCTACAGCTTGTAAGCTGCCATCCTTACCCCGCATTATACGCGCTCTAGGACGAGGCACTCACGACATACATATCCCACATTCAGCAACAATTGCAGACCTGGTAGAGATATTCACTGGAGCGAAGCGATTCTGCCTCACGCCGCATTATCTTTACATCGCCTATTTTCAGGATATCAGGATATCAGAATATTTCGAAAGAGTATAAAAGTAGGGCTCATATGCCTCTTTTACCTGTCACTCCTATAGTAAAGTATTTGAAGACATCCATAAACAAAACCCAGGAGCGACTCATCACTCATCATCCTCGTACCACTAGCTGTCTCTTGCTTCTTGATTTTTAGCACCTTATCAACTAGTAATTTCTTGACCTAGGTTATCGTGTACTTAAACATGGTTGTCACGGTTCTAGGATTCCATCCTTTAGGCGGAATATTACCGTCCTTGCCACCTACTGCGAGAATGCGCCACTCTTCGTTTTTGACCCAAGCAACAAATATACTGCCTCCGCCGTCTAGGTTGAGGGCTGTCTTTGTATCTTTCTCAATGCCGAAGTCTAGGAAATATTTTAGGAAGGCGTTGACAAGAGCTCGCATCTGATTGAGGTTAACGCCACTGGCCCTCCCACCCGTATATGAGAACAAGAATTTCCAATCATTCTGCAGAGTCACGGTCACAAGCCGCTCATTAGATTCATTCGCTGTTGCAATGCCGCCAGGTAGCTGCGCATATACAGTCCGAACTAGTGTTTTGTCCACCGGATGGGCTAAGGCATGCTCCGTTGTCTCTGGGGTTCTTTTGCACCAATACTGCAGTTCCGGCATAGTCAGATCAAGTTTTTCTTTGAGTCCTGGGCCGCACATCAGAGAGCTATCGTCGTCCCCCTTAAGTTCCTCATAGTAATCCTTATGAAGCTCTGGAATGGGGACTTGCTTTGTTGTAGAGGTTGTGCCACCAACCGCAAAATGACTATAGTCTGATATGTTTTCGATGATAGGATCCCCTACTTGTAATTCTAGACTAGAGGCATTGTGCATGACGAAGTAATTACCGTTAGTAATAATACATGTTTCGTGGGCTTGTATTGCTTGCCGCACCATGTCTTGAGGTTTTGTTGCGCCTTCAGAATCACCAATCCAGTATGTTTTAGCCGATTTCATGGCAACGACATTGAACTTGCAGTTTGGTTTCATCAGCTTCAATATTTTCATTGAAGGAACATCAATACTGGCATCCTGCCAACCTTCTTTGGAATCGAAGATGAGATGCCAAGCTTTTCCGGGCTCAAGATCGGTTATTTGCAAATGTTTACTGCCGGTCTGAATTCTGTTAAGCCTCTCTTCTAGCTCCCCACCAGTTCTAGATAGCCCTTGCGGCAGGGAGGTGTCAAAAACATATTGAGTAGATGTAAGACCAGATAATTGATCTTCTTCAGCGGCCATGTAGGTTTAGATGTAGTCGCAGATGTAGACAAAAATGTGGTGTAAGTAGGGTTGAAGATTAGTTGAAGAGAACTATGGATAGTTCGTACGGTTTATATTGCACATAGCTTGCTCTTCGTTTCTAAAGTTTGCCTTTGTTTTCAGAGTTTGCTTTTTTTATCTCATGTCCGTCGATGAACAATGCCCTTTGAGACTCCGATTGTGATAAAGCAGGAAGCTTGTCGATGCCTGCAGGAAAACATCAGGCTTCCTCATTACTGCAACAGGTAATTACAGAAATCGCTCCGGCAAGCACCAAGACCTGAACTAGCCCGGATACATGAATGAACAAACACGTAATAAACAAATGGGTACACGTAGTTTATTCTTGATTTTCTTTCATGTTTTATAGGTCAAAGCTTTTCTTTTAAGCACGGAGGACCAGCACATTGATCTAGAGTGTCCCTATTAAGTATCAACCAAACCTAGTTTAGGAAGTACAGAACCAATCCCCCCTTTTAGGTAGCCAAGTTTCTTTTCCGGTAGCTCTTTTAGAGTTATTTCTCTACAAGCTGCAGGAAAGCCCTCAATCCAAGGTCTAAACCCCGTTTATGTGTCGTGCCCAATGTGACTTCTGATATTACTGACTAAGTTGCTATATCAGTCCATTGTTACATGCAACTGATGGCTTGTGCCTGCGCTTCAAGATGAGCCATCCCATTTCTTAGAATAATGAACCAGCTTGCTAGCTTACTGACAAGGGATAAAGTAGCGGAAAATAGAAGGACAAAGCCGTGAAATACCTAGAGACATACACTTCACACGAAGTGACAAGAGAACCGCTAATCACATACCCAATGCACTTGAGCTTTAGCTGTGTTGGAAGGAAACCTGAGGGATGCTGTCATGGGGTAATGGTGTGGAATGGCTGTAGTTTAACAAGCGGCAACTATGTCGCATCTATGTTGGTCCACCTTTTCAAGACATCTATCTGTTCCATTGAAGGAATGTGCTGGCCGCACAACCCGCATCAGTATCATAATACAAAATGTAGTACAAATGAAGTATGCTGCTCTATTCAAGAAATGCGTCTTGTAAAATTAGACAGCCGAACCAAATATAGACAAAGCTTTGATGGGCGTTTTCAAAATTGCTAGTTCAATTGGCCATCTTTGTTAGAAATTCCCTTTTCTATTCTTAGAAGAGTAAGTGCTTTATTGGACTATGCGGAATATAAACCTTCACTAATACCCACAAAATCTCAAACATACACCTCCCCTCGACTACTATAATGGATCAGGATTTCACCTTGCGCCTGGGTATCCCTAGAGAATACCCAATACCACATACTAGTTTGTGTAGTCCCGATTGCCATAATAGTAATGGCCTTGACCAGTGCGATTGTATCTCACCTCTCGGTTTCCGCACCATCAAAGACTGCTATTTTTACGGACGCCCTATAGAGCCTCTAAGCTTCTACTTACCACCATATTCCCAGGTAGACCAGCAGAACCAATGTCCACTCTACAGTGTTCTCCCCAGAGAAATCCGCAATCTTATCTGGGAGTATGCACTAGTTGATGATGGCATGCCGTTCCTAGACAATGACAATGTGTTTCGAAGAGAGCGCGGTGGGAATGCTAATATTGCGCGAGTTCATATCGCAGGTGCTCTCCTCCAGACGTGTAAGGCCGTGTATCTCGAAACCTGGCACCTGCCAATACTTTTAAATGGTAAGTTCTTTCCCCGTGGTGCGTTATACCTTCAAATCACAGCATTGACCGGTGTCCCAACTATAAGACTATTTCTCGTATCGCCATAACGGCCCGTCACGTCCAGATCTAGGACGAATTTCACCGGTAAGAGAGACCAATGTATAGATTAATACTACTAGGAGTGCTAATGATGTTTCTAGTGGCAATATGCCTTGATTGAAAAGGTAGACCTTAGTCTTCAGCAAGTTGCGATAGAAGGAGATGTCTTGAAACACGAAATAGCAAACTGGAATCCAGAATTAAGGCACACAGGTGTTTATACGGCTCCCCGCTTCTATGATTTCGAACGCCCAACTCATCGTCAAAAAGGGGTGATACCCGCGCACTATTTTGGACTCACCAACGTTATCTATGAGACCGAGAATGGCACCCAAAATGGGAATATCAAAGACGGGAATAGGGTCAATTTGCCGCAGCAGTATCACCCTCACGACACCGATTGGGCTCTTCATGCTAAATATGACTGTACCCCGGGACGAGAAACATTCCGGTTTACTGCCCGTGCAATGGTAGCACGTAACATTACACACCTTACACTGCGGATGTATGTACAAATATGAAGGCCTAAAACTGGGGTAATCTTGCTAATCATGTCTGCTCTCTAGATCACATACTGACTGGTGGACCTGGAGAGATGCACCAGCGGCTACTGAAAATGACAAACAACTTGCTTTGGATCCCGCGTTTTCGCGACCACTAGTTGACGACATGCTTTCCCTAGCTGAATCGAGGCGTTCCGGTCAGCATCCCGTATATAATAAGACATGGGGCGCAGTAATTGGTACTCTGCTAGACCTAAAGACTTTTAAACTTGTTCTTGAAACATTCTCAGTAAAGAGCCATCAGCTTGACACTGTCGCGGAGTGTGCCAAAACCTGGAGGTTTCCATTGAAGGATACGCGGTACCAGCTAGCATACAATGGAACTATGGAGTCGATAACATGGGAAAAGTCTTCTAACGAGGAATATCGTCGGGGACTCCGTAAGAGGTAAGATACAGGGCACCGTAACAGTAATCAGTTCTTTACTAAGAAAAGCTATAGCCAACAAGGCTACCAAGGAACCTTCCCGAGAGAACCGATTTCCTTGTTCAATAATATGACGAGGGTATGGTTTGAACACGAGGGTGGAACGACTAATCTTGATGATCAAGAACCTCCGCTACAGGATTTAGTCAACATTGACGGTGGACCTTTGGACCCACACCGGCCTCTTTGCCGACAAGAAAATTGGCACACCCTAGACGAGCCTTGGTCACATAATGCTACTAAGTTTGAAGTAAGGGTGTTGTGTTATAAAAGATGTCGAGCAGACTGAAATCGGGAATGTATGGTTTTGGTGAAAGAATACAAGTCTTCCAGTCCGCTCGGCCATATTTAAGCAGTGTACCGGCAAATTAGTATCTGCTGTTGTGTGTTTTGGCGAGTCATTTTTTGGTCCTTTAGAGCGGTATACACGAGGATGCAGATGGCCTACTCTCGCAACAGCGAATCGCTCTTAGCTGTAGCCTGCAATATCCGTTTACTTTTTCTTTTTTTTTTTTTAGCAAATTATCAAGGTATGGAGTTGCGTCTATAATTCATTTTAGGGCGATGCGTTGCATGTCGCTTAGTATAGCAGTGGCTACTACAGGTACCGTGTTAGAATCGTCAGTTCTTCCAACTCTCCCATTCTCAGCCTCGCTAGTCCGCCAGTGTATTCAGATAGATTTTCAATTACGTCAATTTTTAACCGTATTGTAGCCATGTAGCCGAGTCCGTAAAGGTTTATGAATTCCCAAGTTTCCCAGTTCCGCTCCCTACGCATTGGACGCCCTCTGCAGAGACTGCCCCGTGTCATATTGCAGCACCTTGTCCAATATGCGCTACAGTAACCGCTGCATGCGCCGACATTCTCGGCATAAGACTCTAGCCATATTATTGGAACCGAAGAACTGATTTCCTAAAGGTAAAACCCCAACTGATGTTGTGCTAGGCCTCCCCAACAGGCGCAGAACCTACCGGCACATCGCCATAAAAGATTACAGGCGTCCGGACAAATCCAAATGCCGCTTCATGCTTTATATATTCTAGCACACGAGATATGAGATCGATCTGAGCGCTTCCTATTTAGCATACCAAAAGAGATCAAAAGGTAGATTTGTTGACATATGCTGTACCCCACTTCAAGTGCTTACCACTGCCAAAGATTGTTAGAGAGTACCATAGGCATCATTCCATTGGCATCACACTACACCGGCTTTGGAATAAAGGTAAAGCCTCCTTGGGAAAGTAGGAAAGGGCCTTGATACTATTCATGGTAGGGGATAAGCGAGATTTTCCAGACGGGAATAATCACACAAGTGTCGGGTTGCTCAGTTATTTTCGATCACAGCAGGGGGAATTTGGGCCGTCGGGCATTAACAATCCGGCAAAGAAGATGCAGATCCCAAAAATGAGGGTTCGAGTGGCCTTATTTCTTCTTCTTTTCGCTATCTATTCGGGCCGCACTGATCTTGCTGATGCGCCAAATCATCTTTGCCGACGCCATCTGAACCCTGTGTTCATACTCCGAGTAATGCTAGGTCTGCCCCAATCTCCTCACAGACATATCTAAGAAATCGGCCCTAATCGATTGAGCATATGCTCGAACTGTCGCAACCTCAGTTGTACGATTTGTCACAAGTCGATCTCAAGGGTCCTGGTTTCGTGGGAAGATGGACAGCGTAAAAGTGAAGCGGCCAGTGTCGTTACTTGCTGAAGAGAGTCTCTTGGGCTTCAAGCATGCTTGCTCAACTGTTTTGTTGGATAATCATAGGATCTTCTCTTACCATAAGATACTTCAATCTAGAAATAACATTTAGTTACAAATCTAGCGATTCTGCAATGTGCTTGGCTAAGCGCTCAGCCAACCAAATCGTAGGTGGTAAAGCTTGCTCTTTAACTCTTGAATGCTCAGCAGTGAACCAATAAAGTCCGCCCGATTTTCTCCTCCAGAGAGCCATAAATTTTGCTAGAGTTATAGAATGTGCCAATGTAGAGGTTCTTACCCATCGCTCTATTGCCGGTATTTTCCTATAGGAGAAGGGTAAGGAGGAACAATTCACACTGTATAAATCTGGTAATTATGCCGAGATTGATGGAAATGCTTACCCAACCACACGGTGAGGGCAACGACAAACCGAACGAATGGCTAAACACCACTGACACCTGTTAAACAGTGTAGTATATATGATTTCAAGAAGGGTTACCCCAACTCTGCTATGTGCATGGACGCATAGGGGCTACTAGTGTATTCACTCAGATGCATCAGCAGTCTTCCGACCGCGCAAGCCGAATGCATTTCTTCCCACCTATGACAGGGAAACAGCAAGAAGGGAAGCGGTGGCGAGGATGATTTACGTTTGTAGAAAAACCAGTTCTTGAGTACAAGTTCAACAAATTTTCAGGTCACAACAGGGATGAGCGAGAGAGAGCGTCTTGGGGGAAGGTGAAGCGATTCGAATGAGGGACCCACGAACGGCCTATATCCAGAAGCCATATCACTATAATAGTGGTCGCTTCACTTCCCCAATGTCTTTATCCTTGTGGAGACATCGCCGCTACGACTTGTTCTTATGTGTTCTTTGGTGTTCTTTCTCCAAAGTGTAGATACTGAATGTGAAGAGATCAGGAAAGATTGTCATCGGGCCGAGCACCTGTGTTCCCCGAGTATTATAATTGCGCTCTCTTTGATGTGAGTGGACGATTAGCATACCTAGCAAAGCGAATGCGGTAGAGACCAGCCAATCGCATGCAAAGCCGGTTATCATTGGAATGGAGGCGCTCCAGCCCGAAGGAGTTGAGTGGGGCGTTGTACAGCGCTACACAGAGATGGCAATTAGCCGGGGCCTAAAACTTCTTCCATCACATTCATTCATGCACATCACAATTGCATTGTTGCAGGAATCCCCGATCAGACCCTCGTCGATTATCTCTCCGACGTCTTGGGATTGCCACAGAGGGGAATTAAGCAGACTTGCTTCGGAGAACGGTCCTGACCTTGCCCGCTGGCTTTTGTCAAGCAGATCCAAATTGTGTGATCAACTAACCCTGGTAGTATGTACAGAGGATGGAGAATTCCATAGTCCTCTGGTCGTATATGCACTTGGCCTTCATGGAGAAAATCGGAAATACATGATACATGATACATGATTTTTTTGCGCATCTTGACGAAGGCATATTACGAATGACGCTAGCTAGCTGAAGCAATGCTCGTGTACGTCCGCGGGGTTGGGGGCTAGGGGGTCGGGTAAGGACTTGTGTACGATTCAAGCTGCGCTTGGGTTTCGCCCCTTTTCTATCACATTTCACAAACACTTCACATCGTACCTTGCAGGCGTAGTTTCAAGGTGGATGCCGGATGCATGACAGTGGCAAGTCTTATACTATCCCTCGCTCCGTACGATTCCGCCTTGCACAGACCACCTGAAATTTGGCCAATAAGCTCCAGAATTGAGGTCATTATTCCCATAAATTCACGTGAGTGCTGTTGATCTTAAGTCTTCTTTGTATTTCAAGCCGAATCCTAATTTGTATATCTTGAGGTGGTCTGTGCAAGGCGGAATCGTACGGAGCGAGGGATAGGAAACGACTGCCTACCACTTAGTACACCAAAGCTACTGGATAACTCGGTATGGCCTGGCGCAGCCTCATGCATTGACGTTCACGCCAAGCACGGCTCAGTTTACCAGTACCTGAAATGATGGGCTCGCCAATCTCTAGTGTAGCTAGCATTCGTCGTGCCCACGCCTCTACAGGTTACGTGCGAGTCATTGCCTCCTCAATGATGAACGCGAACTTCAGGAACAAGGATGGCATCATCCATGGGGAGCCTGGTACGCAAGGATGAGGGATCGAGGGCCATGAGTTCGGGTCAAAAAGCATTCGTTCCATACATATAGCGCTGCGAGCCACGTTTTCTGGTGGAGCACTGTCGCCGTTGTGATCTCCATGAAGCCAACATGTCTAGCGAGTTGATCAAGCAGATGCTGCGAAACCCACCGGATCCCGATGAGGCCCTTCCAATGTCAAATCGTCCAGGGACGATATACGGCACCACCGTTCCCTTCCTCGTTAGTGACCTTCTTATAGGCTCCTGTCACCCCATCTGACCAAGATTCCAGGTTGTTTCATGGGTAGCGGTGACGATGCGCCTCTGGATGCGGTATCGGATCGTAAAGGAACCTGGCTGGGACGACTTTTTTGTTGTATTAGCGGCGGTATGATTCATCGGTACGGCCACAAGAATAATAGACACTGAGGATTCCAGGCTTGTAATACAACGGCAAAGGCCTTTGTCTGGCATTGTAAGTCCAGCGTAGTCGAGCGCACTAAACCAACGCAACTGACACTACAACAGCAATTAAGTTTGGATTAGGCCGACACTTCCTTTATATCGGGGCGCAAGACATGAGCGACTACTTCTTTGTGAGTGCAAGATCACCGTGCGATGGCCCATTCATGTCCACTGACCGCCACAGTGCTTTTACATATTCCATAGTCTCTACGTTAGCCAAACCGCGCTAATCAAGATCTCCCTGCTGTTACAATATCTTCGCATTTTCAAGACAGGCAAAATGCGTTGGCTCTGTCTCACTCTACTTATAACGGTTATTCTATGGGGACTGGCATATAGCTTTGCAGCTTGGGTACCTTGTTTTCCCGTAAAAGCTTTTTGGCAACGCGCACTCTACCCGAACGCAAAATGCTACGGCTATGCCTTCACCTCGATAAATTCATTCATAGCGGTTTTCGAGAGCCATGCAGGAGCAAACATGGTCTTCGACATTATCATCTTTGTAACACCTCTGGTGCTGTTCAAGTCACCGAATCTAAAGAAAAGGAACTTATTTGCCATGGCAGGGGTGTTTTTCCTTGGTGCTGGGTATGTTGCCCCCTTTTCCAAGCACTGTGAATGGAGAAACGCCAAATGAACATTACTGATCTTTCTAGCGTTATTCTCACCTCGGTCTGGCGTTTGTACACTATCATTGAGCACCGTGCAGCGACGTATCCCTACGTCGACTTTACATGGTGGAGTCCGGTAAGTGTGATTGTATCATGCTTGGAGATCGATATCGCAATTACGTGCGCGTCGATACCTATCTTCTGGCCCATCATCGAACGATCCTTCTCCTCTCTTTCCGCAATATTCGTCACTCAGGAAGTCAAAATATCTGAAGATCGCCGTTCCAATGACCAAGGGTTGGCATATGAGCTCGAGCACGTCAAGACATCAAGAGACAGCGTTAAAAGCGGTAGTGGGATTTCGACGAAGAGTTTGACACGAGAGGCTACGCATGACGAGTTGGCGGAACACTATAAAGACCAGTATGTTCTTGCGGCTGTCGATCCGTTGAATATGGAGGACCAAGGAGTACATACAGACATCAACAGTGGACCCCGGCCAAAGTGGCGATTATAGTGGTCCACATAATAAAAGTTATGTCTTCGCGGAAAACTGATCAGAAATAACGAGGCTTCCTAAGTCAATTTGCATCTAATCGCTGTACAGTCGTTATCGCGCAAATGCGGAAGGCTTTCTGATGACTGTTTCCGTTACTTCCTTTCCACAAAGGGGACGCATGCGTAGATCAATGGTTTCGATTGATGTGAATGGACTAAGAAAGCAGAGCGGAGTTCACTGCGGCAATCGTCCATGGATTCGTGTATGACGACAGATGGAGTGTTAATGCATGCAGGGTCGGAAGCCCCACCGGCTATTCATGTGCCGCTTTGCATCATGCAGGCCCACACATCTATGTGTCCTTCAATACATTCCCAGAAATTGTCAAAGGTGGACATCGTAGTAAGGCCATTGACTAACATACCGATTACATATGCTTCTTAAGCCCTCGCGCCCTGATGGTACTGGCTGAAGCACATCATAATGGATAGCCACGACGATTCTACAAATTCTACGAAGGTGTTAGACGTCATCATTGTCCGTAGAACCCACTGTCATTCCTAATCATATTCGCTTACACTATGCTAGGTTGGAGGATCTCTCGGCGGACTCTGTACGGGTGTTGCCCTCAAATCTCTCGGAAATAACGTTTCCATCCTCGAGCGGAATCCTACACAATTGCTCCACAATCAGGGCGCCGGAATTGTGAGCGGTGGCGATACCCTGAAATTCTTCGAAAGGTACGATCGATGCGGCCGCGAACTTGCCGTTTCTTCTCGGCGAAGACAATACTTGAATCGAGATGGCGAGATCGTGCATGCAACGGACACTGTGCAGAATATGACGAGTTGGGACCTGGTTTACCATATGTTGAGAGCGAACTTCGACGGCGTGAAAAGCGCATATTGCGAAGTTCCTAGTAAAAGAGAAGGCGATGGGAAAGTCCAGCATTTGCATGGCCACTCTGTTGTAGACGTGATAGAGAAGGAAGGACAAGTCGCTGTTTCATACCACACTTACGATGGATTAAAAGGCACAATGCTTGCAGATCTGGTCGTTGGTGCAGATGGGCCCAGTTCCACGGTGCGAAACATATTCCAACCAAGCATTCAAAGAACGTACGCTGGTTACGTTGCGCTGCGAGGCACAACACCAGAGAACGAAGTATCTCCAAAGACACTGGAGGCATTCAGCGAGCGCTTCACTTTCTTCCATACCCGCGGCATTCAGATTCTAGCATACCTCATCCCCGGAGAAAACGGCACACTGGAGCCTGGAAAACGCCTTATAAATTTTGTATACTACACCAACTTTCCTTCCGAATCGCTCGATGAACCGTCAGACGAGCTTGCCGAACTCATGACAGATGTCGACGGTGTAAAGCATCGCATCACAATGCCACCTGGGAAGATATCACCCGCCGCCTGGGAAAAGCAGCGGAAAATTGCAAAGGAAATGTTACCACCTCAGTTCGCTGAGATAGTATGCGCGACGAAGAAACCCTTTGTACAAGCCATTACTGACGTAATTTCCCCGACCAACGAATTCCTCAACGGAAAAGTTGTTCTCATTGGTGATGCTTTGGCGGGATTTAGACCTCATACTGTGGCAAGTACAAGCCAAGCGGCGTTTGATGCGATGATCCTCGCAGATATGCTTGCGGGAAAGGTAGATAGACTAAAATGGAAGAAGCAGACATTGGCTTATGCACGAACAATTCAGAAGAGGGGGGTGGAAATGGGGACGCATAGCCAGTGGGATGATTTGCCGCTCGAGGCACATATCCAGGATCGTAATATGGCATCAAGGCCGAGAGAGGAAGAAGTATGGCCAGAGTGGGCGTTAGAGGTATGAATGAGGCTCGCTTCCGTGCTAAATAGCCTGATCCTGGGAGTTGAACATTTCGTCAACGATGAGGTTGTGCACAATGAGGGCTTGATTTCATATTCTAAAACTGTGTTTCACTTTTCCCCTTATTCTACTCATCAAACAGCACCTATGTAAGCAAAGACATACATATCGTTTGCCTTACTTAGACTCGCACCCGGGCATGAATTGCTTCTGCAATTGAGTATATACAAATGAAGTAAGATCATTTGATCAAGACGATCTACAAGCAACGGATTTAGACCGCACTAATCTAATTTGAGCCACTGAGTTGGTTGAATGGAGTACCAACGTGAAAGTGTCTCATTAAAAAGAAAAGAAATGATACGGCTGGATCCACAAGGCTTTAGGGTTACATTGGTGGTAGCGGCAAACAGCGCAATGTCAGCGCCCCGCTTACCATAGGTAGTGATGCCCGTTAGGTAGGTTTAAAAGCCTCCGAGAAGGTCCATAAAATATTCCAACATGTATTCTCATTCTAATCGGCTATCTAGTACTGAAAGAAGGGTGATGACCTTACATACCCCATCGACTATCGTTCATGGTACAATTTTGATATCGAGGTGTACACATTTTTAGCGGGTCTAGCTCTTTATCTAATACTCTCTTTGCTGTATATGATCGTCACCCTCCGATCGCGCTTGGTCAGGAACTCTTTTCCGCCGATGTACAGGAACGCCATCTGAGAATCTGAAATTCAAACATGCCATAGTTTTCTAGGACTTAAAACCCTGCCTTCGCGCAATACTGGCGCATATTTTACTATCCCTACAACTGCAACTTCTAAGTTGGACAACTCTTAGAACTCGTCTGGTGGTACCTCCTACCGAGACCTCTGGGCTGCATTGCTCGTGGTGTCTTCTGCCAAGGTTTCTCGACTACATTTCCCGTATTCGACGTCTCCAAGACACGCAACTGCCACAATGAAACTTCGGCCCAAAAAGAGAAATAACGACACGGGAATTTGCTCTTGGTTTTCATTCCGGTCACAAAAAAAAGAAAACATACAACAGCAGGTATTCGCCAATGGTCACCCACTTGACTACTAATCCGCCGGTATCTTGCTTAAGTACAGCTGAGCGGACGGGAAGCTCTGTTTTCAAGATCCTATGGTCGTATGTGGTAGGATAGCGTCACAAAGTCTATTATATCGTGGTAGAAAAGGTAGAAGAAGGTACTAGTAGGCGCTATGTCAGCACAAAATCCGTATTCTCGACCAAAGGAGCAGCCACAGATTGCTGTCTTTATTTCTGTCGGGCCCACTTTCGCTTCGTACCAGTACCAGGGTGTATTTGTATATGTTTTGAGTCAGTCTGTGGAAAGTTGTATGGTAGCGAATGTCAACAGTAGAATCACTCACAAATCACCTACAAGCGATTATCAACTCCTTTATATCTCAACATCACATTGAAACACAACACGGATCAGCATATTCGCCCAACAACCTTCAAGTTGACTCAACACTTTTGATTCAGATTTCTATAAATTACTCTCGTCACTCCGCCTCCCTCCCCTCAATCGTACTCATGTATCCGTTATCGCAACCTGCCTTTGGCTGGAAGCAAAAGTCGTAACAATACGTCCGACCGTTGATGCACATCCACACGATTGTTCTGAGGTCTGGGACGGAAATTGGCGGGGATCTGGAAAAGAAAACGAAGCCTAGAAGGTGCGCGTTGTCAGCCAAAGACTGAGCAGGGCGACTTTTATAGCTACGGATCGGGATTCGTTGCATCACTGGCCAAGTCTGGGGGCCTCAGATCGTACTCGACGTCCGTCATTGCAACCTACCTTTGGCGGAAGTAATCACAGCCGGCCTACTCACAGCTGTCGTACTCGCAATGACCAGTGATGAGAATGTCTTCGAGCCTCTATTCTGAGGTCTTGTAGTTCGACAGGCGACGAAGCGAGAATGAGGGGCGTGGTGCCTTGGATCGGAGTGGGTTGAGGGAGGTTACAGGAACGCATGGTTCGGACAGAAAGGGTGTTGATATGGCTCAGTCACTGACCGGAACGGAACGTTCAAACGATGTGCAAGACGCAATAGACACCAAGAATCTATGGGACAGAAACAAAAGATGAGCGGCTAAGCTGCCAAAGATGAAGTGTTGTAGAAACCCCGATGGGATGGAAAAAAGAGGCGAAGAAGAAAAGTGCACGATGAACAAACAGCTTTTTAAGTGTAGTGCTGAGCATATACCGACCGCATCATTTCACTGCTCTTTCCTGGCGCTTGAGTAAACAACTAAACGTATGCTAATCACTTTGTGCAGGTACGAATTGGAGGCGTGCAGCGAGGTTCTTGACATGGGGAAAGAATAAGGGAGAAATAGCTGGGCAGGAGTTGAGTTGTCAGGCTTCACCTGCACTGTTTGGACATGGAGGAACCTTTGTGCGTCAAGGCAAGTACATGTAGAAACCTTTTGGGGGAATCCCCGACTAAAACGTGTATAGTCAAGGTGGAGGCAATAGCATCACATCAATACATCGACATGAGCCCAACCAGAAACTCTTTTCCCCCTCCCCTTCAAACCACTCTAACACGCTCACGCAACACTCCTCATATAACGTTCCACATCAATTTAAAACAATACATCTTCCTCATTCTTGCTCTGACCCTGACTCTGACACAACCTAATCCTATCTCATGCAAACAAACTAGCTAAACCTCAACATTTCCTCACTTGACATGAAAAAAAAAGGGTAAGAGCATTTATTTATTCTCATCTATCTATTTCGATTTCGCTGATTCGCCACTGATGATGATGATGCTACCGCTACGCTACCTAAGGGGATAATACAATAATACAAAAGGCGCCTATCCTTCCCTCCTTCACCCATCCCCCTCCCAAAAAAAAGAAGCAATAAATCTAGCTTGCGTATAAACATTGGACCACCAAAAAAACAGAAGCAAGGTCCGGTTGTGAAATTGAGTTGAATTGCAATTGAATTGTGAAACTGAAACTGAACTTCTCGGGACGTGCAAACACATTCCGCGTAATTTTAATCCACCTTGATTGATCGATAGATCTTGAGGACGAATAACCAGCTGGCGAAAAAACCAATCGTACCTGGAGAACACAGTTAGCAACTTTGATTCTTGTCTCAATGCGTAGATGTATTTTTTGGACTTACCAGTCAACACAAAAAACAGCAAACTCAGCAGAATGCTATATCCCAAATACACAACCCCACTCGTCCAGCTCAAGAAGCTCACATCCTTCACCCAGTACAGCAACGCGCTCGCAAATACATAAAACGCACTCGCTCCCGCTGTGCAAAAACTGCGCCACTGCCAGTGGTAGTTCTCCGCACACAGCAAAAAGTAAATCATGAGCACCGTCACCGCAGCGCTCGTCATAATCATGAGCCCGTAGCAGATGAACAGGAAGCCGAACATGTAGTACACTTTTGAAAACCAGATTGAGTTCATGATGAAGTAGAGCTCAACGAAAATGGCGCCGAACGGGAGGACACCGGCCAGCGCCATGGACGGGAGTGGACGCAGGTAACCGCTGGCGGGTGGGATCTGGCGAGGGATCTGGTTGGTCCGCACAGGAGACTCGATGACGGGTTGCTTAAAGCCGATCCAGGAGCCTGCGAAGCTGAGCGGCACCGAGATAACGAACCATATGATAACTACGACGAGCATAGTGGTGAAAGGAACGGCTCCAGATGCTCCACGGCCCCAGACGAACAGATTAAGTAGGAAGAAGGTTGCAAATACAATACCAGGTAGAGCGATGGGTGTGTAGAAGAAACACAGCTTCCAGGATTCGCCGCCAAAGAACTTGTACACGCGCGAGGAGACATATCCACCAACAAAGCCGAACAGAGTGTAAAAGATGATAATCACGGTTCCAAGAGCGCCGCGGTTACTGGGAGACAGAAATCCGAGAAGGGCAAATGCTAAGGAGTGAAGAAATTAGCAAACATAAAAATTTCCATATGTAGAATGTGACATACCGATTGTGAACCCAGCCATAACAAAAAGCTGAGCACCATTGCCAATCAAGACAGATAGGAATAACGGGCTTTTCGGAGGGCGAAAGACATCTCCGTGGACGAGCTTCCAGCCCGAGTCTTCTGCAACTCCATCATCCACGCCGCCGTTCTCGCCAAAGTCATCGAGGGCAAGCTGGTCTAGCCGATTATACCTCGCAATGTCTTTCTTCAGTGTGCGCACAAGAATCGTGCTAACCATTCCGATCAAGAAGACTACAATAACAGCGGAGTTGATGAGTGAGAACCAGTGAATTTTTGGGTCATAGACATGGAGATACTTATCCCAGCGGGTCGCAAACGGTGTGGGGCTAAGTCTCCAATAAATGCTGTATGTGAAGGTCACTTTGGTTTCGCCATTCTCGTTAAGCACCACTGGCGACTGTGCAGAAGCGGATTCACAATCGCCGCGTTGCGGTTCGAGATATTTGGTATCCCTCATGGAGTAGGGGTCTACCAAGACGCCCACAACACGCAAATTATCCGAACCAGCCTCGTGGTAATCAATTACAATGTCGTAGTGGTTGTTCAATACGGGATTCTCCTCCTGCACCTCACCAAGCGCAAAACCTGGGCTATGGAAGGGCAGGCCTGTGTTCGGATCTTTTACAAGCTGCGCCGCGGGAAGACCGTCTATTAACCAGTTGAGATCGTAGCCCTGGAAAATCCTGTTGTTCACTTCTTTGGCATCTTCCTCTGAGTATGTCTGCGGTTCGCACAGCGCTTTGCACGTCTCGTTGACGCCCATTTTGAGCTCGAAGGGGCTCGTTTGTATCCGGTCGCCAAAGAGTATGCTCCCCAAGCTCTCGCGGATGTACTGGGGCCCACCATTGGGTTGGCAGAAGTGGAATGGCTGGTGGTAGTAGTCAAAGGAGAAGACGGAGCGCAGCTTGGGATCATTCGCTGAGTCTGCAGGCGTCAGGCGATTGACATAGAGCGGGACAGCGTCTCCAATTTTGTATGAGGTTGGCGCAACGCCTGGGAAGTAGAAGGCTGCGGACGGCGACGGGACGAGGACGAGTAACGAGACTAGGAGAGTGCCCGGGGAAGGCGAGGATCTATCAAGCCGCCGCATGATGGATGAGAGTGTTGTGGGAGTGTCGGGTCCAACACGGTCAGCTCAAGAATTTGGCAGAAACGTCGCTCGAGCGCTAGAGAGGGATGACGAAGAGGTGCAGGTCCGCCCGCTGGAGGACCGAGGGCGGCGACGGCGGAGGATTATGGATGGCGTGTTTCTCGGGGACAATGGCTGGCGGCGGAGGACGAGGGCGGTGTTTGGGAGATTGGAGGGTAGGAGATAGATGGCAATAGTAGCAAGTAGTAATACTGCTATAGGCTGTCAGAAGGCGGATGAAGTGTGTTTGTGCTTGTAGCTACCTGTCCCTAGCTCGAATGTCGCACATCTCCAAGCCACCCACCACTGAGCACCGACTTAAGTTAGCTAGGCCCTCGTGTCGCGCCAAGCCGCATTACCTCATTGGGGTATTTTCTGTAGATTTAATTATACATGCACACACACACAACTAGCATTGTTATCAGTGAAGAAAAGCACTCTAAGCCAGACCAATGCTAACATAGACTTCAGTGTACTGGCTTTGCATGTTCACAAAGTATCATTGCGCATTCAAAAATCCTCCCATCTTCTATCCACCCAATCCCCCCATAGGCTGCGAATTCGCATTCACGCATGCCCAACCCCTAAACCCTCTCATCCTTTCCTTGATTTACAGCAGTCATGATCATGAATCCCATCGCAAGCCGGTTGCTACACAAAGCGTAGTCCGCCGACCTCTCGCTTCACCATACCATACCGGCATGCGTTCGGAAATGGCATGCTTTGAAAAAAGAATTCCCGTGCAACGCGTTTGTGATATCAAAAGAATCGAATCCAAGAACACCCGACAAGAAACCACATGATGACGATGAGTAACAGAACCAGCAGCAGCACATTCGACAACGGCGGCGGCAGCCCGTCCGTCCGGGTCTGTCCGTCTACACTAGTCCGTCGTAGAGCGACAGTGCCGACACAATCGTCTCGTCGCGCTTGGAGCCTTCTTTGAACTCGGCCATGTCAAGGCTACCGTTCTCATCCTTGTCCATCATCCGGAAGATCTTGCGCACTCGCTTCTCGGGCGTGTCTTCATCCTCGGGGAGCTTGACCATGGAGCCGACCTAGTGCCAGTGAGTACCGAGTCGGATTGTGGAGCGCCTTTTCCACAAGTACGTACCATCTTGTATATAGCTTCTACAATTGCCAGCATCTCCTCGTAACTGATCTTGCCATCGCCATCGATGTCGTACAACTGGAACGCCCAGTCTAATTTGTCCTCCATCTTGCCGCGGCTTGTGACACTCAGTGCGCAGATGAACTCCTTGAAGTCGATGGAGCCCGACTTATCTGCGTCAAAGACATTGAAGACATAATCTGCAAATGACGAAGGGTCGCCAAAAGGGAAAAACTGCTTGTAGATCTTCTGGAACTCCTCCTTGGTGAGCATGCCGCTGGGGCAATCCTTGAGGAAACCTGTCATGACAGAGCTCTTAGCCTGGAGTCTTAACGTATGAATCGAGTATGCGCACCTTTGTACCATTGCTGCAGCTCCTTCTTGTCAAAGTGGGTAGCTTTTTGGAGGTCCGCCAGCTCCTGCTGGGAGAGCTTGCTCTGGCTGCGGGGTTGCACAATCAGCTTTTATTTTTCTACATCAACGGGTTACACAGCGTCACACAGGCTCAGTTCGTTGCGGAAGGCATGAACGGCGTTGGCCAGGGCGACTCGCAGCATGGTCCGATAACGCGCATATCCAGGCTCGTCATGGTGGGGTATGGGGATGCCGTGCGGGCGCGCAAAGTTGAAGGGCGCATGCGCGTGCTTGAGGAGCGGTGCGTCGGCTGTGGGGGAGATTGTGAAGTGCGATTGCGTGCGAGGAGGCTCGTCGGCGTCTGGGGGAGTGTGCGGCTCCATGCTTGCATCGGATGCCCACGATAGCAGACGGGGTGTTGACGACGGCGGGGTTGCGGGTCGACCGGACGAGGGCTCGCGCGCGAACGCGAAGGAGAAGCGCGTTTGACAAGATCATGCTGCTTCACCTGCGCAAGGCCATGACGGTGAAGGGTGAAGGGTGAAGGGTGAGGGTGTGCGTTTTAATGAAGGCGGCGGGGCTGAGGTCAAGGCCGCTCGGCGAGGCGAGAACAGAGCTGGCAGAGGCCAGAGAAGGCCAAGAGAAAAGTGACTTACGATTTACCCATAGTTTCAATGTAAACAAGGCACCGACGTCAAAACCGGGAGAGAAGCCGAGGAGAGTAGGTAGCAGGTAGAGGTGGAGAGAAGTCGTCGAGGTCGTCGAGGTCGTCGAGGTCGTCGAGAGTAGAGCGACAGCCTAGAGTACGAGCCGATGACAAAAGTTGTGGCGGGGATTGCCTGGGGAACAAATCTGTCGATGTCGTAGCGGTAGCGGGGTTAGGCAGGCGAGGCGCAGCACAGCACCGAGTAGTAGAAGCCTGGGTAGAGCGAGGTGGGGAGTAGGGAGAGGTAAGAAGTATTGGGGGGTTGAGATATTGTACCGGTGGTAGGTCTTGTTGGTGGTCTTGTAGGTATAGATGGTAGGCGGAAGCGTGTGAGAGCGCGGGAGAGGCAGGATTATCGCGCAGGGCGGCTATACGCTATATGGGGAAGAGTGACAGGTGGATACTCGGACGTACAGAAACAGTTCAGAACCGACGTAAGTGTCTGGCAGCGTGAGGCGGAAAGCAAGCAGAACGTCGAGGGGACGCGGTTTCAGATGAGCACGAGGTGATCAGACAGAGACGGGGGACACGGGGACGCTGGCCTGAGGCTTTTTGCACTTTTCGAGACGGACGAAGCCAGAAACCCAACATGTCAAGCAATTCTCTTTGCTCGTCTCGGCTTTCAGCTTCTTCAGGGCTAAACTGGGCTTGACAGTTCGGCTGGTCGAGACAAATATAGTCGGGTCGCCTCCACTCTCGACTCCAGCCCTAGCCCTAGACATGCCCACCATCCGCTGCAACAAGTGCCCGCTTCCCAGCCTCAGGTTCCAGCTTCTCTTCCAGCTTGAGAACTTTGGACTCCGACTCCGTGTCTCTCTCCGTGTGCTAAAAGAGCCTCCAACAACATGGTCGAGTAGGCGGCGAGCAGTTGGGCCGCGGGCCTGCGAGTGGGCCTCTCGCATTTGCCTCGTTTTGTGCCCATCTACCCACAGGTGCGAACCGCTGTTGCAGGCAAATGCAAGCAAATGCAGACAAATGCCCTAAAAAAAAAAGTGAAATCCCCCGAGGCCCCCGCTGGCCAAACACATGTAGCCTGCTGGCGCCGCCTGCTGTTGGCTGTCTTGTCCGCGTGCTATCTATGGCCCACGTCGACGCCCACGCAGCCAGCAGCCAGCCCTGGAACTGGCATACGGAACGGAATGGAACCTTTATTTTCCCTTTCTTACCTACCACTTTTCCATTGCCCTGCGCTGTGGTTGGCTGTATACTTACTTGCACCCATGCATGGTGCACCTGTTCTGCCGGGCGCTCCATTATTGTGCTGCGCGTAATCCCTCCACCTCCACCTAGTCCAAGCTTGCCATGGATGGCTGCCCACTCCCACTGCACTAGCTTACGGCGTATACAATCCCGGGTGCGTCGTATACAGACTTATACTCGTACCTATCTACCACCTATCTACAGATGTACACGCCCTCGGCAGGATTGGCTGCACTGCTGGGTGCTCGCTTTGCTTTCCAGTCACGTGATTGTCGTTTTCTGCGCTGACCCGCCCTGTCAACCTCTCCTTCCGCGTTAGGTTCCGACTTTTTGTTGTTGATTTTGTTACACCCTCACTCACTGACTTACTCCCCTTGACCTATCCATCCATCCAACCACCACCCCTCGCATTGCCAAGCTTCACTCTCCCCTTTCTCCCCCTTCCCCCCTCCTCTCCCATGGACGAAACACTCACTGCCCAATTTCACCGCGTCGAAGCCGCCCTCAATACCCTAGTCGATTCAATTGCTTCGTATAATCCCTCCCCGCAAGCTGCTATTGACCTGGTTGCTGCCGATGATGAGCTCACTCACGGCCTAGATCAGCGTACATATTCCTCCCCACTACTTATCATCCTTCTTACAGCCCTTACTGACGTCCTTTCCAGTTGCCTTACACCAAGCAAATCATGCCCGAATCCAGACTCTCCGCTCCGAAGCCGACGCCCTCGAAGAGCAGCTCAAATCGTCTGTAGCTACCCTTGCCAGCCTACGCCATGAGCTGTTCGAAACGCAGGCAACTACCTTCTCTGCTGATTCGCGCCCGGTCCCCTTCGACGAGCTGCTCCAGTACGCGAAGAATATCGCCAAATACACTGTCCCACCAACTTACCGCGAGCGCGTGCCGCTTTCGCATGCTGAGGAGAAAAGCAAAGAGGATGGGAACTCTAGCGGAGCTCCCACTGGTATGAACACGCCCATAAATGCCTCGGGAGCTTTACCCCAGCAGACAAACGACACTCAAAAGGAAGGCGAAGCAGAAAATGCATCGAAAGAGATCACTGCTGAGGAAGCTGAGTGGCTCAAGAAGCTCAATGACAGCCAGATGGCCTGGTTTCCGTGGCCCGATAATGACAAAATCCGGCGCGGAAATCTCATGGCAATCCAAGAGAAGATTGACCGCGGCGAGGACCCAACCAATCTCGATTTGCCTGGAATCATTGAAGCTCAAAAGAAAGATCAAGGAATACCGGATGGCCCTGTTCAAGTTGTTCAGGAGCCACCGCCGCAACCCCAAGTGCAAGAGCCCGTAGTTCCGGCCCCTATTCCACCGAGCGCTCCGCAAGCACCACAGGCACAGTTCACTGGATTCGACTTTATCGACGACGATTAGATGTGGTAGTTGCATGATTTCATTCTTCTTGTACATAAGATCTGGCCACCTGGGATTAGATTTAGCTGTGCTGCAGTTAGGAAACCTATGATATAGCGGAGGAGGCTTGCTGCATGTGAGAGCTCTTCGGAACCGTCATCTAACCACACCAAACACGCCAACAAGCGGGGTAGCTTGCAATGTACTTTGATGCAAGCATCAATTCTTCTACGTACTTTTTTGCCCCCTCTCTCTCTTTTGTTTAATCTTGTTCCGCTTTCAAAAGCCGACTCGGCATTCAAATCGCCTCTTCTCAACCATTAGATAAAAAAATCGGGCGGTCCCCAAACAGGTTAGCGCTGGTGCTGAGAACTCCCATCGCGGTGCCTGTCCAGTCACCACCCCTCCTCTTCACTCCATCATGTCCTGCGCATCTCCATTTTTTCAATGGCAAGTAGCGCTGCGCCTATCCAGGCTCGACCCTACCGCTCGCACAGAGTGCCCGCTTGCATAAGATGTCGCTCACGAAAGATCCGCTGTCATATCGACATCCCTGGCGAACCGTGTCTATCGTGCCGAGAGCGGAGGCTCAAATGCCAGTACGCAGACGCAGCTACGCCACCTGACGAGAATGGAGATCCCAGGCGACACAAACGCAGACGAACCAGCAATGGAGATGGAATTGACGATACGCCTGCGCGCCCGCGGTCTGCGCCCATCCTCCACAAGCCGACTAGCAATACGTCGGCATCCATCATCCTAGCACCTCATGTGGCTGAAGATGTCGACATTCTACATCGCCATATTTGGCAGCACCAGAAAACAGGCCCAGAATCTACAGACCAATATCAGACTCTATCCCATAATACGCATGATCCTATCGTTTACCTCACCGTACCAAGGTTTAGGACCGGCCTGCGGCCAGAGATAGGATGCGGGAAAGAGCAGCTGGAGATTGTTGCGCAGATCATGGGGCCATTCAAGCGTGAAGTCATTGATTTGTATTTTACGCACCATCACTATCACTTCCCAATCCTGGACGACGACCAATGCCTTTTATTGCGGAAGGGTGAGATTGAGAAGATTCCAAACAATCTTTTGTGTGTCGTTTATGCTATGTCGATGCCGCATTGGCGCAAATCGGATACCTTGAAGATGCACCCGAGGCCGGACCACTACTACATCTGGAACAAAGCTATATCAGCTATCTTGGAGGATTTCTTGAGTCCTGGTATGTCGACTATTGCTGCTGCGCTCCTAGATCAGATTGGTCGCCCATCTGTGTCGATCGTGGGGAACATTACGCTCTGTGGACGTACAATTGCGCTAGCTCAAACGTTCGGCCTTCACCGTGATCCATCGAAATGGCAAATAACAGAGGCCGAGAAGTCGGTACGAATGCGTCTATGGTGGGGAGTTCTTATCACAGATTATTGGGCCAGCATGGGGTATGGTAAACCACCTAACATCGCCAAAGGATACTATGACGTGCCTAGGCCAACTCTCAATGCCTTAATTACGACCAAAGCTACTATAACACAAAAATGCGCGGCTACCTGTTTCATCCATCTATACACATTGACAGAGCTCTTGGGCGAAATCCTGCCAATGGTCTATGAAATTGACCCAGATCGAATCGAACTTTCACGCTCAGTGGAGCGACTCAAAGGAGTCTTTAATGACCTGGAATCAGACCTCCCGGAATGGATGCCATTGCCCAATCGTCCGGGCACTAGCAATCTGTGGCTTTGCTTTTTGTCCATCAAGCTCCTCCTCAGCCGCGTGACCCTTCGTGCTACCATTTTAGAAGGAGACACACGCCTCCAGAAGACCCGTCTGGACGAGCTCCGTAACACATCATCTGCAGTTCTTGATTTTGTCCTCTCCCTTTCCGAACCCCAGTTCAACGATTTTTGGCTTCCGCATACAACTCACCTCCTTGTGCACGCCATTACAGTCTCCCTACGCTGCACTGCCGAAACCCAGGACCCAGACTACCGGAACACATCGATTGTCCGGCTGCAGCGTGTCATTGCCCATATCCAGGATGCACACGACAATCTCGACTGGGACATTGCAGTTTATTGTCTTGAGCGATGTTCGGAACCCGTAGCAAGAATCGCGTCCCTCATAAATGCGGCACCTACCGTCATCGAAACAGCTCAGACTCAGGCGCAACAACAACAACAACAACAGAAGAACCCACAACTCCAACAAAACCTTTCAGCTTCAGCAGATACAGCTGCAGACCCACATAATCTCACCCACTCTTCTTTGAACGGAATTTCTTCATCTGTACCTGGTGCTGCTACTGGCTTTGGAGGTCCTGGCTCCGCAACTGGAGGCGACACGCAGAGTCTGAACATGGATGATGCAGCTTTTTTACTGTCAGATATTCTGGATCCGAATGCATTTGATTTTTCGTGGGAGGCACTGTGGGATACGCCGAGCGGAATGACGAATTTCTCTATTTAGTACGAGAATGAAGACAATGAGGAAGGAGCAAACCAAAAAGGTTCCGTGGACTGGGATTAGACATGTGTTTAAATTTTATTTGACCTGTTAGTGGTTTGGTCTAGCCTGGGCCCATAAGGATGTGAGTAGCAATACAGTATTGGACCG
The DNA here is from genome assembly GCA_028476805.1 of Acrocalymma vagum. Classification (NCBI taxonomy): domain Eukaryota; kingdom Fungi; phylum Ascomycota; class Dothideomycetes; order Pleosporales; family Acrocalymmaceae; genus Acrocalymma; species Acrocalymma vagum. The sequence goes on from JAQGEP010000023.1 coordinate 209,556, forward strand.
GGGCGTTCGGGACTTGATAAAGCAGTGGAAATTCTGTTGAAGAGCAACAGGAATGAGGGAGTGAATTGGCAGACCATTTTTATACCCAAATTAATACAAGAATACAAGTTATTGGCGTACCTTGGAATTGTTTTGTACCGTTGGCACATAATTATCTCCTCTTACGAACCGCGTGAACTGGTCGACACGCACGTACATACATTTAATAAGATAACTTGTTTTAGCGAAGTGAAGATATCAAAGTATTGCAAGACATGAACGACACTTTATTCCCGTAATGCTGCCCATGCAAGTGAATTCTGCACTCTTGCTCCATCACTCCGTGCCCCTATTCCTCAATCCCTTATCCCCATGCTCTTTTGCCCCGCCACCTTCCTTAGCCCAAACATCCACCCAAGAACTCCCCATCCCCACTCCATTCCTCAGTCTATCCTCTCGCCACACAACCCCCAACGGCAAATTCTTGCCAACACCAAACAGGACAAAAAGGGCCCACTTCCAACGAAACGGATTAATCGCAATGGTAAAGAGAAACCAATAAATGAGCTCCGAGTACGTGAAGAAATCGAACGCACCGCCCGGTGCGGCAGCCTTGATGGTGCGCGTCATGTCGATCCAGCGCTTCATCCACCAGGTGCGCGGGCGCGCGAGCGGATCAACGAGGTACATGAGGAGAAAGCGCGTGTAGATGCCGATGTGGTAGTTTCCCACTGTGCCGATGGCGTTGACGTATGTGCAATTGTTGGCGCAGATGTCTGGGTGGTCGGGTGGGAAGACTTGGAGGTACCAGTTTGGTGGGTCGTAAGGTTCGGCGAAGACTTCGTCCGGGAGGAAGTTGAGGGATGGGCGCTTGTAGCCTGTGGCCATGATGACGATGTCGGCTTCGATGAGCTGTTGGGTGCCAGGTCCGTTTTTGGGGACTCCGCGTGCGCGCCGGTTGAAGAGGATTCCCCGGCCGGATGGATCGTAGGATAGGATGTCGCCACGGAGCCAGGAGGCTTTTCCGGAGCGGATCATGTCGAGGACTTGGGAGTTTACCATGGGGGTTTCGGTGAAGATGCCTTTTCCGCTGTCTTCTGGGGGGGAGAGGTCTTTTAGGTCGCGGTAGAAGAACAGGCGCAGGATGTTTTCGGGGATCCAAGAGAAGATTGTTTCGGAGCCGAAGATGTTGAAGGCGAGGAGGGCGTCGATGAAGGGGTTTCGAGGGATAATCCATTTTTCGGAACGGGCGAGGACGGTCGTGTGTTGGGCGTTTTCTGCGGCGACAAATTCGAGGGCTTCTACGGCGGAGGCGCCGCCGCCGATTATGGCGACTTTTTTGCCTTTGGCAGTTTTGCCGTCGAGTTGAGATGAGTGGTAGATCTCGCCTTTGAAGTGTTCTTGTCCTGGGAGGGTAGGCATTTTGGGGTCGCCGCATGTTCCGATTGCGGCAATGACGCCGTCGAAGCGGCCCAGGGAGGGGTCATTGATTATCCAACGACCGTGCGCATCTTTGTATACTTTCTCGACGCGTGTGTTGAAATAGGTTTTGGATTCGAGGCCGTATCGTTTCCAGAGTTCGGTGATTTGGGAGACGATTTGTTTGCGGTCTGGATACCCTTTTTTCCACTTGACGGAGGGATGGAAGCGGTACATTATTGAGTGGATTTGAAGACCCGAGGTGTTGTTGACTTTCTATATGTTGATGTAAGTAGGAAGTAAGTAAGGGTAGAAATTGGTAGGTGGTATTACACTCCAGATGCCGCCCAAGTTCTCCTTTGGCCCAGCCTCGAAAATGCGGCAGTCGAATCCATGACCAACGCAGTGGGATGCAGCGGAAACGCCGGTCAGGCCTGCTCCGATAATGGCAATCTTGGGGCGGACTAGGTCGGCGTGAGGAGGCGGAGGTGTTGGAGACAAGAGTTTATCGAGGACCCACTGGAAAACGTTATATAGGAAGAGTATGGGGTTGGTAAGAATGTGCTGGAGTAGGTCTTGGAGTGCCATGATGGTAAGGGACCACTTGATGAAGTCGAATCGAGATCTTGGTGCCAAGGTATATATAAAAAGGAAGAGAGAGCTCGAAGGCACTTATAATAAGAGAATGCAAGGTGATGCGCGGTTGACGGAGTTGTTTTGCTGGTCTCCACTGTGATGTCATACTTAGCTATTTTACATGTGAAAAGCAGCCGCATCGTCCCGTGTAGTGGTGTGACGCGGGGTCTACCTCAGGGCCTATCAATCCCTGTGTCTGTACATACCGCATATTTAGTGCATAATAATTGTCTGGCTTGATAATCAAACCAAGGGCCAAGAAGAGTGTCAACGGTGCTCTACAAAGGATCCAGAGCAGTTGCTCTCCCGATCAAGATCAGCAACAGGGATTCAACAAACACTAAGCGAGGGAGCTTAGGCCATGCGCTAAACTTAGCCGCGACTTCACGCGTTCTCCAGCAAGCTCTCCTCCATTTTGATGCCGCCGCAACAGGGCTTCCTTCAAACCATGCCGTCTTTCCAAAATGACCTCGAATCGCAGTTCTGCGGCGATGTCAATGCGGCTCTTCGCGCTCGAGACGCAAATCAGCTGCAGTCTATATTGCTTTTAGAGCCACCATTTCCACCTGCATATCAGCAACTGATCACCTCGCTACGGAATAAATATCCACAGAACGATCAGACTTCCGAAAAGAAACTTGACAGCTTGATTAGAAGTGTAGTAACGGAGACCGAAGAGAGCGAGGATGACGATGGTCGCCCGATCCAGGGATGGGGCTCCATGGTAACATTCCTAATTGGTTGGATGTCATTCATCAGAGACTTGGATATTGAGAACTTACTAGCCACATATCAACGGCTCAGTGAACTACAGCAGTACATACACCTCATAATCATACTTTCTTTATTGGTCGCCGTCTGTACTGAATATCCCACAGGCAAGGAAATAGCGCTCTACAACACCCAACCAAAGGCATTCTCATGCTTCCAATCATTGTCAGCTACTCCAAGGTCTTTTCACGCGTAGCACTTGGCCTGGATAAGCGCCCTGAACTCATTTCGCACCTGTTATCGACCACAGCAACCGACGAAGGCCGCCGAGAATCGCTCCCCGAAAAAGCCGCCAATATTGTTCGCCAGGCCTTTATCACGTGCCTCAATGACAGAAATACTGCGCCCCGAGGTGTTACGAAAGACGAGAAGCCTGATGGGAAAAAAGTTGGTATTTATAAAATGGCCAATATTTGTCTGAAAATTCTCTTCCAAGCCAACAATCTTGAAAACTGCCAAATGATCTTCAAAAATATCACAAACTCATCACCTCCTCTTAGAATTTACCCCGCGTCCGAACGCGTAACCTACCTTTACTACCTTGGACGGTATCACTTCGCAAACACCGACTTCTTTGCCGCTCAATTGGCGTTGCAGAAAGCTTATGACGATTGTCCAACCGATCACTCATGTCTCAAGAATCGGCGACTAATTCTTGTATATCTTATCGCGGCAAATCTCATTCTAGGCCGTTTCCCCACCCCCGATGTTTACGACCGTCCAGAGGCTCGAGGATTTCGGGAAGTGTTCTACCCTATCACCCAAGCCATCCGCAAAGGCGACCTTGAATCCTTCCGACGAATCACAAACCTGGACCTGACACACGAAAGCGCAGCTTGGTTGTCTCACTACTGCATATTCTACCAAATCGGCCACTACTGCGAAGTTCTCGTCTGGCGATCCTTATTCCGCAAAGTCTTCCTCCTAAGCGGCCAACAAGGCCTAACCGAGAAATCCGCACCCACGGTAGATCTCAACGCCGTACTCATAGCATTCCAATACTTTGAAAAGCGTGCCAGATACACGAACCCCGCCATGGCTGCCGCGGACCAAGGGCCCGGACGGCGCCAATTCGGCTTCCTATTCCAAGACTTTTCCACCAAAGACACATACATCGACCCCGACTTCGAAGGCGAAGAAGGCATCGAACCGTACACCCACGTGCCTGATCTCCTGGAAGTGGAATGTATATGCGGGAGTCTAATCTCCCAAGGTTTTCTGAACGGCTTTATCAGCCACAAAAGCAAGAAGTTTGCTATTCAAGGCGCGAGGAAGGCTGGAAGCGCGCTCAAAGCCGGGTTTCCGATTCCTTGGAAGGTTGTGGCGAGCAATAATGGGAATTCAGTGGTGGGGTGGAAGAAAGATTTTGGGATTGAGACGGGGGGTGTCGTAAGGCTTTCTGGTGCGAGACCCGCGGGCTTTTGAGGGGTTGGTGAGGTTGTTTTCTTTGGTAGATGGTAGATATACCGACGAGTGAAATGTGTTGGCTTCACAAAGATTTTACAGGCGTGAGATTTACGCTGGTTTCGTTCTGGTATTGAATTGTACGAAGAGTTCCAAAAACGAAGGTAAGAGAGACGAAACGCCAAACAAAATATATAATTTATAAGCAATGGCCGTGAATATCTGATGTCATTGAGTTTGAATTCACGTTGGCGAATACTCGATTCACCGACTTATATTATCACACTAAGCTACTGTGCCTGGACCCTGTAATTAAGAGTTCTTACGGCAACTGTTAACATTGTGCAAAAGTTGAGATAGTCTAAAGAGCCGGTCATGTTTTCTTTAAAAAGTTAGCTGATGTATCGTTGACTTCTGCTACGTATTATAGAAAAATTTAGGTATATTTTAAGCTAATACTTCCAACATACTAAAAAGATAGATAGTCTTTTCAGCTTGTGAGTAGAGTTTGGTGGCCTCAATGGCTTGTAGTTGTTTCTGGACTTTTCTGTCACATGAGAGGGTGTATCACGCTCAGCTTTGTGTTACCATACTTTGTAAATATGCGGCCAAGCTGGCATAGCCTTACCTGGGTCATGTATCTCAAAATCACATTCTGATAGATTATATTATTTCAGCTACAAATACAGAACTTCGGGCCAAAGTGGCGGTTTAATGAATGACTTTCTTATCATTCGGATCCTGTTCCATACAAGAAACGTCCAAAACCTTTCGAGTTTATAGACGTTTTGATTGCAGGTTGTGCCAGATGAGCGACTGTCAGCATGGACGGTCCTCAGTTCGCATATGCAACCAATTGACATCATTCACTCATTTATTTATTTACCGACGTCTTTCCGGCTCAGCCTCGCTCCGCCCACTCCTCTCTGACCCTTTCTTATTTATATGAAAGTCATGTGCCATCTATGGAACTGACTGAATGGTGTATCATCCTTCATGTCCCAGTATCATAGCACCGACGCCCCATCTTTCGCCATGGAAGAGAACGAGAATTTCCAAATTTCTTTTGACGGCACATCATCTGATGGGACAAATCTAGCCTCTACACTATGCAGCAACAACCAACAGTCGCATCTCTCACAGCAGCCTTCGCCACAGCAGCCTACCAAGCTAGAGTTGCCCACTCGCGCCTCGGATATGCAAAGAAATGTGGAACCAAGTGAGCGTAAACCAGCCATTACAAGACTGAGAGAATCTGGCTGGATATGGGAGATCGGATCGGCTTTACTCGCCATTATTTGCACGGTTTTGATTGTTAGTTTTATTTTATATGGATAATAAGCCAAGCAAAGACTGGAAAATTTCCTTCATCCAGCCAAATATTCTTATCGCAGTGTTCTCGACTATCATCAAGGCATCACTTCTGTTTCCCATTTCTGAGGGTATTGGGCAGTTGATGTGGCAGCACTACAATCGAAACCGCATGCTAATAAGGATGCATTATTTTGACAGCGCCACTCGTGGACCGTGGGGAGCATTTAATTTCATCTTTAAGGTGCGACAGAGCGCACTGCTCGCCTCTCTAGAGTCTTGTATAACAGTACTGATGCTTGGATTTGAGGCGTTTTCTCAATAAGTGATTGGTTTCACATCTCGGGAGACGCTGTTATCATCTGAAAATGCAACCTTACTGACAGCGAACGCCTGGATGCCACGTATGGATAATCAAGGAGACCGTAAGTCTTTTGAACGTTTACCTTCTCCCAAAAAATTCCTAACACGTAGTTTGGCCAATGTTCATTGCTGTAACAAAAGCTATTTTTCGGATAGCGGAAGGGCCTGTCCGTATTGAGCTACCAGAAATCGTTTGTTTGTCGAGCAGTTGCGAGTTTAGGGATATCGTATACTTGGGAGTCTGTTCTAGGTGTTCTAACAAGACTGTTACCAACGCGGATTTTGCAATGTGTCGATACGAGGTCGATACAAATCTGACGGACAGATCTTTTGATGAGACAAGAAATTACGTCTCCTTCGACAGCCTTGAAAAGCTACATAAACATATGAGACAGCTGCGCAACGATTCAGTCGTCAAAATTCAACCGCGATGCAGCAATGATAGTCTTCCTCCCGCAGAAGCAAGGTACCCTCCTAGCGTCCCGAGATCGACCGATCATATTACAATTCAATCCACAGATTACCGCAGAGTAAGTTTTTTGGAATCATCAATGGATGCATCGTCCTTGCTATTCAATACCACATTGTGGTATGACATTGATAACGAGGTTGAGAGCCAACGAGAAAGGTCATTACGTCGCGTCTGGTCGGAGAAATACTTGTCGAACACGTTGAACTATATTGAAACATCTCCACTTCGAACATGCTTTCAAACTCTAGGTGAAAAGTACGAACCGGAAACTCCCAAAGTTGTCCCTGTGGTTAAAACAGTCGCCCGGCCATTACCAGCAGTCACTGTGACGGCTATAGTAAGCGGCTCTAGGACTCTAGAAGTCCGCGAAACCCTCCGCTTGGACAACAATGCCTATGGAATTGTGAACCTCGGAGCTTACAGATGCTTTGAATCCACCACATATCTAATTCGTATGGATGGCGGCCGCCTCGGAGTTTTCTCCAGAACACGATCTTGAACTTTGCGCTCATCAACTTTTAAACCCCATTTTCAAGGACGGCGTTTGGCAGTCTAGCGGATTCTTCACCCATAAAATCTGGCCGCAAGTTAAATGGGAGGATTTAAACATCCCATACTTCAAAAATTCCACAGCCGGGATGTTTGCAGACATTGGGATGGTAGCGAACGGAATCGAGGAAATATTGTTTGTTAATCAGACCTCCAGAAGGAATCTTCTAGATATGGTATCCAGCATTACTAATTCGCCGCAATTTGACGACATCATGAATGGGGGGAAGCTCAATCAAATTGCGGCCGGAAACTGGACTGAAATGGCTGAACGGCTAGCTGCTGTGCTCACGCAAGTTTTGCAAAGTTCTATTAACACGAAAGCAAGTAACATGACAGGGAAAGTTCGGGGGCAGGAAATATTCGTCGAAGTTCGCTGGGGTTGGTATGCTGGACCATTCATCCTTGTTCTCCTCAGCCTGGTATTTCTTGCCATCGTCATTTTTGAAAGTCGGAAGCAGCCTTATCTATTCAAAACGTCAGTTCTTGCCGTCCTATTCCATGTATTACACATACATGACTGGCCTGATGAGATGGAACAACTTAGCCACTCTCCTAGTAATAAAAAGGGATATAAAGAATTGCAGAGCATGTCGATCAAAATGCAGGTGAAGTTACGCAATGATGACGATGGGCTTTTAAAATTGAAGAAGGGCTAAACTTCAGCAAGAGGCATTAGACTTGGACTTTGATAATAGACAATCCTATAGATAAAGAAACATACATCTGGGACGGTAATAATATTGATACATATTCAGCACTGTTGAACTGGTACTTTGGTAGCACGATCCACGTTTGATTCAGATGTACTAGTTTTATTTGCAAAATACTATAATCAATGTCTTCACTGTATCACTATCGATCAAAACTAGAAAACCGTCAAAAAATGATATTCTCAAAGCCAATAAACCATAAAATTAATGCCAATCTAGTTCATCGAAAGAAAGTCAAGCCTAGACACTTCTTAACCAGATTTATTGCTTCTAAAAAAGCAAACCATTGGTACCGGCCTTCCTCTCTTCTAAAAATTCGTTTAGAAGATTGATACCTTTCTGCAACTTATCCGTTACAGTTGTAAAATGAATTCGGACCATTCCTTTAAATGCATCCCTAACACTTTCGAACTCAAAGCACAAGGCCGCTGGCGCCAGAAGCACATTCTTGCTCTCTAGAAGGTGCTTGCAAAATTCAACATCGTCGACAGGGGCACCTGTGTGTTGATTCTTGAATTTCACAAAGCCCACTGCACCAGCCGTTGGCGGAACCCACTCACAAACATCGTTGTGCTTATCGATTAATGCTTGGATTATGCTGATGTTCGTCTTTGCCATGGCTAGATGTTTGTTGACTATACCTGGCCTGCATCGCGGACTAAGCGCCTCGGAAGCAATAGCTTCATCAAGCAAGGAGACCGAATGACAGGACATAAGCCAGTAATTCAAAAACGTGCGTTGCAAGTCAGTAGAGCGGGTTGCAATCCAGCCAATGCGAACACCGGAGAGCCCGTAAGCTTTTGACAACGATGACGTAACGACAACCTTATCGTAGTCTACGCCGTGGTGTTCAATGAATGAATGTGGTAGATCGGTCGCATTGTGGAAAAGCGGACGAAATATTTCATCGCAATGCAGTACGATATCATGCTTCTTGCACAATGAAACGATGTCCTCCTGGAGTTTGGTGGTAAAATGTGTTCCAGTTGGGTTGACTGGGTTGTTCAGCATAAGAAGCTTCGTTTTTCCAGGGCGAATCAAATTTTCCAGCCGATCAAGGTCAAGCTGCCAGTTATTCTTAGGGTCAAGACAAAGATACGAGATATCGCAACCAATGTGTTCTGGCTCTTCGATGCAGGGTCCGTAGATCGGATACTGGCAGATAATGTGATCTCCAGGCTTCAGCAACGATTGATGGACGATGTGATTAGAACCAGTCGTTCCATTCGAGACAATAATATCGTTTGCCGAAAGCTTCGAGGACTCATGGCTGTATGTGGCAGCAATGGTTTCTCGCAGGTTCAAGCTGCCCTTTGCCGACCCGAGGTTGAAGTCGATATCATGGAACTGAAATGCTGCTTTTGTGCTTTCCGGAGCTTTTGAGAGTTTTATTAATTCATTCAAGCTCAATCCAGGCGTTGCACTTCCTCCAATGACAGTTGTGTCAGGCCCGGCCTGATGCAGCCACTATTTTGATGAGCTAGGTTGGTACCGATTGGCAAAATACATACATGATAAAGCTTATTGAAGTCAGCATTTCCGACCATTTTGATCTGATTGAAAGGGTTTCAGAGATTTGTAAAGGTAAAGTAGGATGGTGAAGGATAGATAGTTCAGCATTTGAATTATTAATTCTATTCACGATGAGTCAGAAAACTGGTCACGTGCATGTAGAAGCAAACTAGTTGTTCTGCATGAATGCGGAACTGTATGACTCGAATTGTGAGAATTTATAAGAAAAGTCTTTTCCTAGGAAGTCTATTCTCCGCAGCGAGCCGTTGGCCACTTAAGCTCTTTCCTGAATAATACAACGTACCCGAAGTTGGCAACGTAATCTCAATGTTTGAGAGAAATCTTTCGTTTTTTACATACCCATCGCAGCTTTCATTAATTGCTGTATATTCTTGCAGAGTGTCTCGTAGATGAAGTTGCCTAGGTCGTTCCAACTTGGATATACTTAAAAGTCCCGTGATGTGATCAATTGGGGCTATAAGGGAGCAGGCTTCTCAGGGAGATCCATTTTGATTTGCCATCTTGCCATATATCTCAAGTCGTTCTTCTAATTGCTCTCTAGGTCTCTTAAGGCGGACTTCTGGGAAACGTGGATCTTTAGTCCATGGCATGATGTCGGTGCTCTCAACCAACCAACGCAAAACCACTTGCTCATACTTGCGGGTAAGATGCACGTAATTAGGGTCTGCGGCTAGGTTATGAAGTTCATGAGGGTCGTTTCGTCTGTGATATAATTCCGATGGTTCGTAGAGTCGATAGATGTACGTCCAAGTCTCGTCGCGAAGTGATACAGCTTTCCCAACTAGCGTTGTGTCTTGGTGCTGTAGAGCAGCTTTCAGATCGTATGGATAGGGCGACTGCTCGATCAAAGGCTCCTCAGATGTGAGAAAGCCTCCCTCCGAGAAAGCATATTCTTTGTGACCCACGGTATCGCCTTTCTGGAGCAGTGGAACCCATGACTTTCCGTTGTGGGCAAAGTGCTCCCCAATTCCTGACATTTCAAGCATCGTCGGCACCAGGTCTACCATTTCAGTCATGGAATTAATAACCTGACCGCGAGGGAGCCCAGCTCCTCCGATAATTAGTGGTTCGTGGACCAGGGTATCAGACAATCCTGAGGGCCACTTTTCGATCAGACCGTGATCACCAAGATACTCGCCGTGATCTGTAAAGAACATGGTTACAGTATCCTTCCATAGACCAAGATCGTCGACTTTCTTGATAATTCGCCCAAACTGGTCATCCAAACGAGTGATCATTCCGTAGTACGTGGCCTTCACTTCTCGCCAAATCTCAGGGGTTGCTCGATCTGTGCCGTACAGATCACGGATGCGCTTCATATAGCGGGGTTCATAGCCAGTCCTCTGCTCAAACTGAGCCTTGACGTCAGGAATTAAAGCTCGATCGTACATTGAAAAGTAAGGTTCCTCGACTTGGAATGGACAGTGAGGAAAAATGAGAGGCAGAAAGAGAACCCATGGGCGGTCGCGAGGCGGGCAGTCTAGCCAGGTCAAAGCCGACCGTACAACAGCCTCGTCATAGTCAAGAGCGCGACTTGCGTCTCGCAGGCCGCGGTAGAATAAACGTCCCCAGATGCTCTCATCCTTCTCAACTGCAGGACCATCTTTTTTAGCGAAGCCGGGCAGAAACTCGGGCGTCTCAAGAAAGCCATACTCGGACAAGCTGAGCTCAGTGACTTCTGGGGCAAAAGTATCGCCACGGGGTGCCATACAGGCGACATGGTATCCGTCCTCTTTCAGGCTACGAAAAATATTTGGCTCCCAGGGCTTGATGAGGTTTTCCAGACTCCGATGGCCGCTAACATGTGCATAGGTGCCTGTAAACATGCTACAGCGTGACTGTGAGCATACAGATGCCTGTGTGAAGCAATTTGTGAAGAGGCTCCCGCGAGCCGCAAAAGCATCTAGGTTAGGTGTCCTGACGGCAAATACACCCTGCTCATTACTGCGGGAGGTGCAACCGAGGGAATCATAGCGAAGCTGATCTGGCATAAAAATGAGGTAGTTTGGGCGGCATCCGCCATTGGCCGACTTGATCTCCAGCGGCAATGGCTTTGGGGGAATCTTGTGAGCATCAGCCATTGTTGATTGATGCAGGCGCCCAAGGTATACTCGAAGAGGCTCGTCTGTTGAGAGCTGACGGTCCAGGGGTATTACGACTATTGAGCGTCAGATGGCGCAATAGATATGCGTTAATAAGTGCTCCGGGGCGAATTCTAGGAAGAAGAATGCTAAACTATGAATTGATTTCGATTCCGAGGGTTGCTTAATTAGCGCCGAGATCCGGTCAAGTTCTGTTCCATGAATCGAGTCCGAGATCCGACCCACGACCTTCCTTCAACTCGGAACACGGGTAGCTTACATATCGTTGCGAATACCGACATCCTGATGATCTTTTGATCCCACTTTCTCCACTTGTTTATTTCCTATAGCTCATGCGATGAGCACCGACATCCAGCAGCCGCTCGGGACTCCCGAATCGGACTCCTCTGCGCCTCGAGGAGAGAAGCGAAAAAACCAGCTGCAGCTCAGCTGCAGCAATTGTCGGGCGAGGAAGGTGGGTACCGCTGCCCTATGGCTCTTGATGTGTCAAGTTGGTCTTAACGCTGCCGAGGGAATTACGGTTGATAAGTCTAGACTGTTGACTGACTCTTGCTTGTTGTACTGGACATAGGTCAAATGCGATCGTCGCCAACCGAGCTGTCTTCGTTGTACAAAGCTAGGCATTGTATGCTCCTACTTGCGCGAAACAGGTCCTCGGAGAGACTTACAAGCCCAATCTACGGGTTCCGAGACTTTGACGCAGGCTGGCTTCGAGCGGCGGCGCATTCGCAGGGCTTGTCAAGCATGCCGCACTTACAAGGCAAAATGCTCGGGTGGCGAGCCTTGTTCCAGATGTGAAGTCCATCAACTAGACTGTGTCTATACTAGAGAGCCCCAAAACCACCAGCCACCACCAGAACGTGTAGATGCTGAACAAGCAACAATTGACTCACCAGCATCCGAAATTACGGGAGCGCTCGCCTTCACAACTCCTGATGAGGCTGTTTCGATAGGGGCCTCAAGCAACACACCAGCTAGAAGTACCCATGTTTTCCAGATGGGGTCGTACAGGGGCCAACCAGAAAGCCTCTCTGGTGACATGACTGATGAAAGCCTTGAGCCTAATCCTAGGTAAATCTTTGCCTGTTCTGCATGACGCAAGCAATGTTTCCCTTTCAATATGTTGTCGCAATGCTGACTCTCTTGGAACCTCAGTTTCTCGGAAGCGAGCCTTCATAGTAGGAGTTTGATTCGAAAATGTATCGATGCTTACTTTGACCTTTCGGATCCAACTTATTGTACATTTCTACACAAGGCCTTACTTCTATCCAGGTGGCATCGCAACATTCTCGACCGTAATGTCCTCCAAGTAGTGTGCGCCTCCGGGTTGCGTCTGATGACTGGCAATTCTGAACCTGGTTCAACATCATTTCTCTGGGCCAATGCCGTTCACGTTGAACTTTTGGCACCGCGTGCCTTAGAAAAGCCTTCAACAAGTGCAGTACAAGCGTTGGTACTACTCATTCAGTTCTACTTTGCTTCAAAGGCAGCCCAAGATGCCTGGATTTTGCTTTCGGTGGCATCCCGACTGGCATTTACAATGCGGCTTAATTACGAGCAACCGGCACCTACCGATACATCTACATCTTTTGATATGATTGGCCGGGAATGCCTTCGGAGGATGATGTGGGTGATATTTGTTTTCGATAAACTATTCTCGGGGGGCATCGAGGACCTCACTGTGTGTCCCTCTTCTAGGTTACATATCCTATTACCATGCAATAGCGTTGCATTTCAGCAGGGAGATATACCCCAGTCCCAATTTCTACATGGAAATTTACAGCAAACAGGCGGTAGCGGGCTGCAATTTGATATCGATGCTGTAGCATATCGAATAAGACTTTTTGAGCTGCGCGAAAGGATCTTTCGGCAAGTTGGACCCCGCATTTCTGAACTCAGGAGTCCTTTACGAGTATTCAGCATTGGCTAACGGACTGAAATATGTAGATGCACTCGAAGCATAACTGCGGAAGGCTCCAGTCCTGCTCAGAGTAGCAGCGAGTTGCAGGCCTTTGATGATGAACTTCAGAGTTTCCGTAACGCACTTCCTACTGGGCTACAACTCAATCCAGAAAGATTGATAATTATGGCTCACTCAAAGGAATGCGCACCATATGTTGCTCTCCATTGCATGTGGCATCTTTGTCGCTGCGATCTTCATCGACTTTTAATTCCCGGAATCCGCGAAGCTGTCAACCCAGAGGCTTTTGCCCAGACGCCTCCGTCATACGTCAATCATTGCCAAAGTATTTGCTTCGAAACGGCAGCTAACATAATGGACTTACTATCCGATGTTCATGATCTTGGCACCTCTGCGAACATGAACAGTCCTTCCTTTGCAGTCACATTATACCAATGCGGGCAGGTCTTGCATCACCTTGCATTTCGTGCGCCTGAAACAGGGCCTCATTCTATACATGAATTACGAAACAAGCTCGGCAAAGCATTTGCTCTCGTTTCGCATCTTGGAAAGATTTATCAGTGGTTATCTCCATGCGTAAGTATATCACATGTGCACCACTTTGTTTCTGTCCCATCCGCATGTTGTCACAATGAACTTCTTGTTTTTTTAAGAATAAATTTGGTTGTGTATATCAATGCTTATACCTTAAACAAACATAGCTGACATGTAGAATATAGATTGCAGATATACAGGCCATGGTGTTCTCCCTGGGACTACATCGGCGAGGTAACCAGGCCACCGACCAGAGTAGCTTCTCTAGATCACCACACGCTCGCTCAAAACACGTTTTTGCGCCTTCCATATCGCCCACTCAAGCCCAAACATCTGACGAGGACGGAATAAGTCGACCATCGGTTCAATCTCTAAGCACGAATAATCAACAAACCATCCCCGGTATACACAGGGACTCGCCTGGAGAAGACCAGATATCTTTCAACCCTTCTCAAGCTTTGCCTGCCGCAAGCAGTCATGGAATTGGACCCCAACCAGTCACTGACACTTCTCAATACTCACCATTCATTGGGTATAACATTCCTGAGACAATGTTTCCGTTTGATCCCATGCAAGTGGAACTGGATTACTATGCTGATGCGGAAAGTACTGCCTGGCCAGACACCTTTCAATAAAATCTGGCTTAGTTTGCCTCATCCCCTTGGAACAGTCCTTCAGGCACAAGCTTTGATAGGAGCGATCGAATACTTTAGGGTTTATTGGCGTTGACCTTGAATAAGCCCTAGACATGTAACAACAGTGTGGCTCATGGATCATTAATGCTCGGTATGAATTTCAAGGGCAGTGCCTGATGGCAGCATGAGACCCTTAAGCGCATCTATTTTTCTCGATGTACAAACGATGGAATTTACTTGGTATGATTTTCGTCATCAGAGATGTTCACAACCTGCTTCTACGACTCAGTACTCAATTGTTGGGGCCCGCAAACTTACCTGAGGCCAGTCTCTTTCTTCTATGGCTCCAGCACGCAAAATGAGTGGATTATGACGAGATGATTGCTTGCCTAGTATAGGTGGAGCCTGCTAACCAAGTTTTGGAAATCTTTCGTATCCTGTTAAAATGTGCAGTCAATTGTTAACGATGTATACACTCTCAAACAAATTCACTACTAGCACACAGTCGGATCATTCTCTATAACACTCAAGTGCCACATGTTTGACTCTCAGAATCTAGAATTGTAGCTCAGGTATTACTCAATCTCGTGGCTGAATCCAGCAATTGCTCGCGAGCGGATAGCAACCGCTCGGATGTCGCGTAGATAAGTACACGCCCGGAGCATAAAATATCGGATTTATGCGCCAATTCGGTCCTAATATTGGTGAACATTTTGACCCGCCACCCAATTTTTCGGAATCAGCAGAGCACTAACGTTGCGTATGCGCACGTGTTCGGATGTCGGTCTCAACTTTCATTCACGATTATGGCCCAGAAACGCACTAAACTGCCACTAGCATTCCCCAGTCTCCACAACTCCTTTCTTCACCTTCACTCCACACCCCGCGTTCTGTACGCATGCTGAAATGGAGGAACGGAGCCTGTGGTGGCTTCAGCATATTTAAGATTCGACGTTTTCTTTCCAACTGTTGCTGAATCGCTCTTCCTCTCAAAGATATTTCTCGGCCCTACCATTCGCCTCCAACATCTCTGACCAGAGCGAATCCATCACAAACATGGGTCTCTTTGACAGATTTCGATACTTCAACAAGCGTCTTGCGCTGACATGCATACTTGTTGCAGTTTCGACCGCCAACTATGGATTTGACAATCAGGCTTTCGCAAGCACGCAGGCCATGGATGCCTTTGACAGACAGTTTGGTGTTTATAATGTAAAGAAAAAGACATATGTCTTGCCTCCGGCTTGGCTGTCCCTGTTCAATAGCTTGAACTACATTGGGTTCGCATTTGGTGAGTTTCATTCAAGGAGAGTTAGTGAATAAGACAAAATGAACTTTGACACTGACAATGCCTTCCACAGGCGTCATGCTCGGTAGCGTGGTTGCATCTCGCTTTGGCCGCAGATGGTGCATGTTCAGCATGAGTTGCTACGCTCTCGTTACCGCAACTATCGGTGTTACTAGCCAGAACCGCGACCAGATCATGGCTGCCCGTATCCTCAACTATGTCTATGTTGGCATGGAGCTGGCAGTGGTACCCGTCTTCCAATCTGAAATAGGTACGTATCAAGTCTTAGAAGACAATATCACAAAAGAGGAAATGGAGTCTAGGGCTAACTCTCATGCAAAGTACCTGCTGCAGCCCGCGGTTTCATGGTTGGTTCTTACCAGCTCAGCTTGATCCTCGGTGGCTTGATCATCAACTGCGTTTGCTACGGGACAAGTACGATACAAGACAACCGTGCCTGGCGTATCCCTCTTGGTCTATTTTACATTGTGCCTACTACAATCGCCTGTCTCATTTTCTTCGTCCCCGAGTCACCTCGTTGGCTTCTAAGGCAAGACCGTGTCGAGGAGGCATTGCACAGCCTTCGACAATTGCGCGAGGGACCTTTCACTGAAGAGCAAATCCAGGAAGAGTTTGCAGAGCTACAGTTCAGCCTTGCAAATGAACCGGAGCAAGGACGCTTTATCGAGCTATTCCAGGGCACCAATTTAAAGCGAACATTGATTGTTGCAGCCACCAATTTCTTCATGCAGGCTACCGGCCAGGCTTTCGTTTCTCAGTACAGCGCGATCTTCGTTAAGTCGTTGAATAGCATCAATCCATTCGGCTTTCAGCTCGTTACAGCGGGCGTCAACATCTCTACCCTATTCATCAGTCTTCTCTTTTCCGACAAGGTCGGCCGAAGGTATTTTCTCTTTCTAGTGTCAATTCCATGGAGTCTACAGTTACAGAAAGCTGATAAATCCGAAAATAGGACACTTCTATTCATATCTTCGACAATCGTCGCGTGCGCTATGATGACAATGGGGTCTTTGGGAATTGACACGCCGGTGTCTGCGGAGCGCCGCAGCGGCATAGTAGCTATGATCGCGGTTTGGGCCGCAGGATTTTCCAGTGGCTGGGGACCCGTTGCCTACATAATTACCACGGAAATATCAGCTGCCCGTCTTCGCGATCTGACTTCCCGAGTTGGATTCGGTGTCAACGTCCTCACCAAGTAAGTGCCCACTACCATCCAAGACCCGAAACGAACCATTTAGAACTAACACCTAATCTCTCCAGTTTCCTCGTCAGCTTTTCCGTGCCCTACCTTCTTTCCGAACAATACGCTGGTCTACAAAGCAAATTGGGCTTCATTTTCGGATCTATCATGGTCGTAGCCTTTGTCTTCGCCTTCTTCTGCATTCCAGAATGCAAAGGAAAGACCCTTGAGCAAGTCGAATACCTCTTTGAATCCGGTACTCGTCTCAGAGACTTTGGTCGCGCTGACGCGGAGGGTATGCTGCGAGAAGAGGTCCGTAACGAGACTTCCAAGAAAGGACTGCATATCACCACAAGCCAAGTTGAGGATACTGCTAAGCGGGAAGTTTGAGCTCAGGTCTTTCTTTTTGTTGAGATTATTTGCGCCAATGGATGCTTTAAGAGAGCGTTGTTCGTTGGGAATGTATCGACGCAGAAAATTAGCACATAAATATCATAAAAATATCAATCGAAAGCACCTTTTCCTGTTTTCAGCTGTTGAAACACTGCTGGTTATCAACGGGTGTCTCAAAGCTGTGATTATTCTGCCTAAAATACAGTTCTCCGATCCCAATGGCATGAGCTTCATATTCATTTCTCCCTAGATACACTATCTTAAGCGTGAAACTCGATTTGAATGCTCTATATAGTGTGTAGCATTCCCTTCACTGCTTCCAACACCGATAAAAACAAGTTGATAAAGATGATGCCTCAATGCGAGCAAGCTGGTCTACTACCAAAATATGAAGTAATAATTTGAAAACTTCACCGGACAATTATACGCAAGGAATTTCGACAATGTGTCTTAAAACATCAGCTTCTTTACATTTCTATAATACTCCAAACACCCAGGCATATATATGTCATAGGAAAAACCTCTATATTTCTGGATCATGGCTCATATGAGCAAGCAGGTACGTCCACCGAAACGACCTGAACAACATCTGCAGCCGACCTGCACAGTGAGAACGAATACTGCCCAGCATCAACAACCCAACAGCGATTACTCTCATCAAAGCGAGCAAAATCGCGAGCGCAAACCGATAGCTCCACAAACCTCGTCTCACCCGGATCAAGTCTGACTTTCCGGAATGCCGCCAGCGACTTGACAGGAGACTCGGCAGAGACCTTTGTTGCTCCAGCATATACCTGGACCAAGGTACCTCCAGCAATCTTCCCTGTATTAGTGACCCTAACAATGACAGTAAAGCCATCCTTTTGCGCCTCGTTCTTGCGCACCAGCATGTCTCCGAATTCAAAAGTTGTGTAAGATAGACCGTAACCAAATGGGAAATTGACCTTGTCCTTTCCGACACGGTCGTAGTGACGGTATCCGACGAACACGCCTTCTGAATAGCTGACTTTTAATTTTCCGTCCACGTATGTGCCTGGGAAGTTTCCATATGCAGGTGCGTCTTCTATGCAACATGGGAATGTCACAGGAAGATTTCCTTCGGGGTTGATAGCACCTGTAAGTACGTCCGCGATAGCATTGCCACACTCTTGGCCAGAGAACCAAGCTTGAACCAGTCCGCGAACTTGATCTAACCAAGGCATGGAGATGGCCACGCCGGTCGAGTTGACAACAATGGTATTGGTATTGACACCTGCCACTGCGGAAATAAGTGAGTTCTGTTTTCGAGGGAGATCGAATGAATCCTGGTCCCGACCCTCCGTCTCCCATTGGGGATCATGCCCTGTGAAAACGATGGCGATGTCCGCGGCACTAGCCACTCTGACTGCCTCTCCTTCCAGGTCGGCATCATGATCAGACTGTAGGGAGAAGCCAACCCGCACTCCGCTACGGCCTTCAAGGATCTCAAGTCCTATGCGGACTGGAGGTTCACTTCGAATACGCAGGCGGTACGATTTTCCTGCAGTAAAAGCATACTTGATCTCTGGCTCGGGAGCCGCTAGGAATAGCGAGCCCATTGGATCAGAACAATTGCCTGTCTGTTCAAAGACAAGTTCGTCGTTGATATAGACCCGGGTTGCACCGAGACCCGAGCAGGCGATGTAGTGCTCGCCAGTCTCAGCAGGTGTGAAGTCGCCAACAATTTCGAGAGTTCGCCAAAGTGATTCTTGAGAGCCAAGCGGCGAGTAGGCTGACTTTGGGAAGGAGTGGCTGGTAGATATGGGCTCAGATTTCCCATCCTCGTAGAGGTAACGAGTGAAGCCTGGCTGACCATCGAGACCGACGACGGTACCACAGCTTGTATCATCCTTGCTAATGGGGGAGAGGAGCCGTTCACGGTGGGCGCCCTTCGCAAAGCTCAATTCGACATCGTTGCCCAGCGCAGCATGTAAGCCCTCCCAAGGGGTTACTTTATAATAGCAACTTACAGACGCACTTCCACCTCCATGTGCGAGTGCATCTTTAGCAAACCCAATGAGTGCAATCTTCTTACCGTGGACCTTGTCTTTTGTCAACGGCAAGATATCATTATTCTTAAGGAGTACCATTCCCCGCGCTCCACTGTCTCTGATTAGTGCCCGGTGCTCCGGCTTGTTGCTCACTGTGCCAGGTGGATTCTTCTTTTCGAGCGTTTTGAGCTTGTATGCCCACTCGAGGACCGACTTGACTCGTTCGTCAATGGTTGATTCTGATACTTCTCCTCTCTGGATTGCTTCCATGACGGCGGGTAGCTTGCGGATCCTTGGAGGGCCAGGCATTTCGAGGTCGAGACCAGCATTCAACGCATCAGCTACAGAATTGGTGCCACCCCAGTCGCTCATCACAAGGCCTTTCCAACCCCAAGACCCCCGAAGCACATCTTTGAGGAGCCATTCATGGTTATCGCAGTGTGTTCCGTTGACCAAATTGTAGGCTGTCATGATAGCCCATGGCCTAGCCTCTTTGATAGCGATCTCAAATGGGCGTAAGTAAATTTCTCGCAGCGCGCGCTCACTGATCGTCTCATCAACTGTTGTTCTTTGCGTCTCCTGCTCGTTCGCCACAAAGTGCTTGATAGTAGCCGACACGCCCTGACTTTGCAATCCTTGAATGACTTGCGATGAGAGCTTGCCTGAGAGGAATGGGTCCTCGCTGAAACTTTCAAAGTTGCGCCCGCCGAGAGGATGTCGATGGATGCACACAGTCGGTCCCAGGACGCATTGCGCCCCCTTGTCTCGCGCCTCTTCTGCTAGAGCGCTGCCTGCGCGGCGCGCAATATCAACATCAAAGGTTGATGCAACACTACATGCCGCTGGAAAGCAGGCAGAGCGAACGTCCACGTCAATTGCTGCTGCTCGGACGCCATTCGGTCCGTCGGCGGTCTTTGAGGAGGGTCAGCTATGATAACATTTTAGATATAAGTAATTGCAACATACCTTAATTCCAGGAACTCCTTTACCTTCAACAGCTGCCGTGCCCGAGAAGCTTGCGCCGGCGAGAAGAGATATCTGCTTCTGTTAATCCTAGTTCTGGGATGTGGAACCGCAATTAGGTGCAATATACCTTCTCCTCTAATGTCAATTTCTGAACAACAGCAGCAACATCTACTTGAGACGCCATTGTTTGTTGCTGCAGGGTGACGCTATTTCCTCGATCAAAATTATACTCCCAGGCGAGGTCGGCTTCCGTCCGGTCTGCAGCGTAGAACTGTTGGAGAAGCTCTCCCCGCATTTACTTAATTAATACCGACCTAATAGCCACCGGACAATATAGAACCATGTGCCGAAACCGTTGTGACCGAAGAAGGGCCTCACAATTGTGTGTAATTAGTGCACATCGGAAGTCGCATCGGTCTACTTGCTCGGAATGCGTAAAATTTGTCGGAACAAGACCGCCTTTGAGTCTTCTTCCGACCCGCGGCAACTAACTAAAACCAGATATCGACCAGGACATACAATGGATGGTAGAAGACTACCAACTCGATTCTTAGGGAGATGGTTGGGTTTAAGAATTCGCGAGATGCTCTTGATTCAAGATGGCACACATTTCCTCTGAAATTACACCATACTCAGTCCAAATCTCAATATGCCAGCCCCTTACAACGGACAATGTCTTTGTGGCGCCGTGCAGCTTACCATGTCATCCGAGCCGGCTGCTGTCCTATCATGCTACTGTAAGCACTGCCAGCTAGGAGCAGGAGGGCCGAATCAAGTGGTAATCGATGGATGCTTTTCTTTGAAGATAGATTTAGGCTCACGATCATTGGCAGATTGCAAAATTCCCAAGCGCAGACGTTGAAGTGAAGGCAGATGCCGGAGCCATTTCAACATACACATTGACCGACACTGGAAGTGGAAACCCAAAAGAAAAGGCCTTTTGTCAAACCTGCGGCTGCACACTATGGACTGTTCCATCCGCTGCGGTTGGGAAATTCTTTATTGTGAGGACAAGTTTGCTGAATCAAGGGTGAGTGTCTACAGTGAAGCCACAGTTGAAGATGTTACCTAGCGGCTGACTAGACGTGTAAGGCTTGAACTCAAGCCAGGGAACGAGATATACACCAAGAACAGACCGACATGGATGAGTCCCGCACAGGATATCCCACAGTGGGAAGAAGCGAGAAAGTGAGACGAACTCGGTGTGAAGGCGGGTGGGTGGTAGGGTAGCTCCATGGAACCCACCGTCATGTTATGTAATCACCACATCCAATAGCAGCAGCATCCGAAGGTTGCTCCGAAGGCGTTCCGTTCCTCCTGGCACTTTCATTTGCCGCACTTCGTTCATCCTCAGTGATTTCATCCCTCTCCATTGTCATTCTTATGGACTTGCCCTTGCTTCCGAAGGCGCTGACACCTCCACCGACTACCAAACACGCAATGTCTGGTGTTCCGAGACCTCCACCCACTTGTAGCACCGAGCAGCGGCCTAAGCCCAAAAGAATAAAGATTGATGTTGCCTGTGATACATGTCGGGCAAGAAAGGTCAGGTGTGATGGCCTGCGTCCTGGTGAGTAGTTTGCTCTTAGTAAATGTTTTGTATTTTCAGGCCCGTATGGTATATCTGTCGACGGTAGTACCTACACTCCGAAGGACACTGTCCCTATGTTTGTTCAGTCATGGATTGATATTAGCAAAGCTTCTATTTTCCTGGAGACTTTCACTCAACGTATCCATTTTTCTCGTTACTCATGCTTGGGCAGTCAGGCAGCTGGCAGTAGTGCGTGCCTTTCCTGATGTCTCGTTCGGATCAACCCCTCTCGGCTCTCTTACCAAGAAGATATTAACATATTCATCATAGCTTGTGGAAATTGCATGAAGAAGGTTGCCCTTCGTGATAAATGTACATACAGCCAAAATAGCGGCACTTCTGCTCCCAAACCGTCCTGGGAAGTTGATTCTTTGTCACCAACCCGCAGAGAATATCCAAGACAAGAACGACCCAAAGAAAAAAGCTCCAGTATGCAAGTAAATGAGTCAAGCTTCCTTGCCGACGCCCATACATTTGGCCCCAGTGGGCAACCCCGGCCAGCACAAATTTCAGCCAGCCCAGATAGATCCGCTGGGGATATTTCCTCGTCAACTAGACAGACCGCAAATAACGAGTCTCCGTCAATCATAGACTCCATGAATGCTCTCATGGACGAAGGTGCCAGCACTCGAGAGTATTTCGGAAGTAGCTCAGCCGGCTCATTTACCGCACAAATTTCTAAGGCGATTGAAGCAAAACTAGGCCAAAGTAATCGATCCTTGTCAGTGCGAGGGAACAACAACACATCAAAGCCAAGATTAGCTTCGTCTATAAGCTCGCGCCCCATTGTCGATGACGCCAACAGTGTCTTACCAACGCGTCGGCAGGCTGATCAACTTCTAAGCCTATACTGGACATATGTTGACCCATTGTATCCATTCCTAGATCGACTCAAGTGGGACGAATTCTACCGTGGAATATTCGACGGTTCATCCATCGACACTGATGAACGCTGCTTTCTAGCAACTTTAAATGTTATCTTTGCTCTTTCCACACAATTAATTGAGTCGCAAACGCAAGAGCAAAGGGATGAGTCAAGCACAATATACTTCAACAGGGCACAGGAGCTTTTACCTCTCAACACATGGGAGAGTGGCTCCATTGAGTTGGTTCAATATCTTCTACTAGCAAGCCAGTATCTGCAGAGTAGTCAAAACCCGCATCAGACTTGGATGACTGTGGGCTCTGCTGTACGCATAGCCCAAGGACTGGGGCTGCATCTCCATGACAAATCGTGGGAGCACTCAGATCCAGATGAAAGTGACTTGCAGCGTAGAATCTGGTATGGGTGCATCTTAATGGATCGGTGAGTAAGAACCATTTTACACTTTTTTGGTATTCTAATCATGACAGTATGGTAACTGTTACTCATGGGCGTCCCTCCATGGTATCATTGTGTCTTGCCTCAGTTGTTCCCACTCCGACATATTCAACGACTGTTCAAGTAGGTGAAAATAGTGGTCCTCGCACCGATGCAGCATTCTTTGTCAAGTCAGTAGAGCTTTACGAGATCATATATCGGACTGTAAGAGCTGTCTATGGCGGCACAGGTGCACGATCAAAGGACGTTCTTGCTTCTGGCCAACAAACTCCGCCCAAAGATGTCGATCAAGTTGACCTCGGGATGGTCCTTGAACTTGATAAAGCATTGGCAGGTTGGGAGCGGAATCTGCCAGAGCGGCTAAAATGGCCATCTACAACTTCAAGGGATGACATTACAACCCGCCAATCTCTCATTCTCTACATCCGGTAAGCATCAACTGCTGTTCACCTCTCCCCTGCCGGGAAGTATCATAAATGCCCTACTAACTTGAAGCAGATTTCTACATGCCCGAGTACTTCTCTTGAGGCCTGTTCTCGCCTCATTCTGCCTTGCACCTCAGGCTGAGTTACGTGGCATAAGTGATACACTTGAAAGTCGCGTTATCAGAGAAAGTGCAATTCTGTGTGTGTCTACCGCACAGGGCATTATTTCAACATTGCTCAAGTACCAGACCAGAGATGGTACCATCGGACTATTGCCCGCATGGTGGTATCGAGTTTATTACGTGTACACAGCAGCCACTGTTTTGATTGCTGCAAAACTTCGACCCGGGGTCTTCTCTGATGAGGATCTGGGCGATTCATGGACCCAAGCATTGACGATCCTAAAGTCGCATGAAAATTTTGGTCAATCCGCACGCAGGTGTCTTGCAGGACTTCATTTTTTGTCCACCAAGTTGGTTCAAGATACAACAATGTACGAGCAATCGGGAGGGCCCTTGCGTGGCGAAATCACTCAGGAACAACAAACATCGCACGGTTTTCTTAATGAACAGGCTGCAGACAATTTCTTCTTCGGTGACCTTGACCACCTAGGATTCCAAGACGTCGACTTCGATTTTAATAATCTCTCCTGGCTTAACGACATGCAAGCTACCTGGGAGCTACTCAATCACGCCTAAATTTCAATCCTGGGGTTGAATATGCCTATTATCTATTTGATGCGTTACCTCTATTGAAATGCCATCTTATTCCTTACTCGGCCTAATTGACTGATGCTGACCTCCACTACATCTCCATCATTGAGATACTTGGGCTCCTTCATTCCCATTGCCACACCAGATGGCGTACCTGTCAGGATTACAGTGCCAGCCTCCAAGGTCGTACCTTGACTGATAAAGCTCACAATGTCCTCGACTCCGAAGAGCAAATCTCCTGTGCTGGTGTTCTGGCGCTCCTCACCATTGACCAGCGTGCGAAGATGAAGGTCTGAAGCATTTCCCACGACAGAAGGCGACACGATCATGGGACCAAGAGGTGCAAATTTGTCGAAACCCTTGCTAAAGCACCATTGTGGGACACCTCCAGCCTTCTTGGGGTCTCTTTGCCACCCACGTGCAGAGACATCATTTGAGGCACAGTAGCCCGCAATATACGACAAAGCATCCTCCTTGGGAATATCCTTTCCAGACTTTCCAATGACGACAGCCTAGAAGCAGGCATTAGTACAGACCAGACCTTCTATTGATGCTGATTTCAAGCTTACCAGCTCGCCCTCATAGTCTAAGGTACCATCTTGGGCAATCTTGGGAATCGGCACATCCTCCTCAAAGCTGGCCACTGATGTCGAAGGCTTGATAAAGAGAGAAGGGTACGGCGGTGGGTTACGGCCACCTTCCTTGACTGGAACAAATGATCAGATACATTGGAAACACATGCAAAGTTGCCCAAATCAGACATACTGTGCTTAATATAGTTCAGGCCAATGCAGCGGATAATCGGTACATCAGATGACTTCAGGATGCTGCTTAGTACCTTGACGTGGACCTTTTCTCCTTTGACAAGCTCTGAGACTGGAGATTGGCCTTTGTATTCAATTGCGTAGAGGTCGTTGTTGGCAAGACGCTCTTCCAGTTCTGTGTCAGAAGTAATGCAGGGCTCGCCAAAGGTCTCTTTGCCGCTGTCGTCGACAAAGCGGATAAGTCGAGACCAGGATTGTGAAGTCATCTTGTAGATAGTAGCGGCTTGGGAATGATATCGAACGGAGCTGGATCTAGAAACGACAAATGAAGGTTTTGCAGCCGCAACAAGATATCCGACAGCACAGAAGCTGGGAACGACAGACAATGGTTTTGTAGTTGCAGTTAAAAGCTTCGCAAACATTTATTTTGTAGGCCCTCGTTGCAATGAGAAGCTCGCAGACTTATCCGGGCCGTTTAGGGTAGCAACGGGCGCATAAGCTAGTTCGGAACGCAGTGGATTTGCTCGGAACGGAAGTCTCGGGGCCTCCCGCGGAATCTGTCGACCAAGCACACATCCCCGCCATAGCGTATCCTATCTCGAGGCACGGTCGATCATCTCGGGTCTCGCTCAGATGCCGATATGCTTAGCTGCATGAGTTCTGCTGGAGACGCTGCAGGGTGTCGGTGTGGGGGATTAGCTCGGATACGTCCTCGGATGAGAATGAGTTGAGGTCACCCCAGCGCTCGACGTTGAAACTGGCACAACCACACAAAAGACTGACCTATACAACCTTGCCCGCGCCCATTGCAAAGTGCTTCCCTCACAACAAAGTTACTACACCGGCAGGCGAAGTGATACCCCAGCAAAATGGGTTCAATCTCGACAGAGGGCATGCCGTCCAGAGACGAGAAAACATCCTCTGGCGCCATGGACACGTTTCTACACGGATTACCGCAAAAGAATATCGAGCCACTATGGTCAAAAATGAGTGCAATGGTGCCAGCGAGTCCGAACCCAACCGCTGCTCCCGCGTTATGGAAGTACCAGGAAATGCTGCCAGAGTTGGAGCTAGCAGCCAAGCTCGTGCCAGAGGAGCAGGCCGAGAGAAGAGTACTGATGCTTGTAAATCCCAAGATGGGTAAGTATACCAAACACAACACGTGCCCACTTCGACTTTGACTTTGACTTTGACTTTGGCTCTACTCTAAGTCTTTATACCATTATACTTGTCCCAAGTCTAACATTACATCAGAATCTCCCTACACAACTGATACCATCTATGGTGGGCTCCAGATAGTCAATCCAGGCGAGACAGCGCCAGCACATAGGCACATCGCCTTTGCCGCTCGATTTATCATGAGTGGCGAAGGATTCACGGCGGTAGAAGGCAAAAAGATGCCTCTTGTGCGCGGCGATGTCGTCGTCACTCCTACATGGCACTGGCATGACCACGGCAACGAAAGCGACAAACCCGTCATCTGGCTGGACATGCTGAACCTGCCTCTTTTCCGTCACGCACGTGTCCACTTTGCCGAAGGATACCAAGAAAAGCGGTATCCTAGCACGTGAGTTTCTTCTTCACCGGACCGCTGACCAACCCGTAAATATAAAGCTAACATTGGTAAAGATTTTGCGACCCATGTGAATGGCGATACCCATGGGCGCCCGTCAAACAGCATCTCGACAGCCAACCTAGTGCGCATTGCACCTATCTCTACAAAACAAAGCAGGGAAAGCATCTCTCAACGACACTCGGGATGCAAGCGGAGCGGGTCGCACCTGGTGCTTCCTCAAACATGATCCAAGATAGCTCGTCTTTCATCTATCACATTGTAGAGGGCAAGGGCCGCACAGTCGTTAAGGCGCCGGGCTCCGAGGCTGTAACTTTCGAGTGGTCTGAAATGGATACGTTTGCGGTGCCGGCTTGGTCGGAGATTCAGCATTTTAACGAGTCGAAAGATGAGTCGGCGTATCTTGTTGCTGCTAATGATGCTCCGTTTTTAGAGCTTCTGGGATTAAGGCATCCTTGAAGAGGATGGTTTTTTTTCTATTTGTATGAGGCGAGCTGTATATTCCAATGCGAGAAATAATTACCAATGTATCAAGTTTGCAATGAGATCCCCTTTTCTAATACAGAGGCCTAAGTCGTCGTTTTATGGCCTTGTGTTTTACGCTGTAACGATTAGTTTACTGGGTTTTGGTATCATGCCCCCCCTATGCAGTTTGTACTAATTGCCCTCCAAATTCAATACTCGTCTTGGAGACTGGATTAGTCGGAGATTTAGAGCCCGACTATTGCACGTCTACGCATAGGTTGATGTGGATAGATATTTCCAAAGTCTCACCAAGATCGTCGTTGATCACCCGATATTAGCTAACATTCTTAGTTCTGAACTAATGCTGGATATTTTGAAATCAACGGCCTTTGAGGTACATAGTGCGTGCAGTTTGTCAATTCATTGCTAATTCTCGTAGATATGGCGGTTGATAGCCAGTTATGTCTAGTAATTACTTGGCCGGTGGTACGGGGCAGATAGGTTGCAGGAGAATGAGGCCAAACCAGACAGTGACATTCGGTCAACTCGTTGCACTTGTGATTCTAGCAGCCCCAGTTATTGAGTATGTCCATTTCTGTCTTCGCCCTCTCACCAAATCCAGGAACAAGATCAATTAATTCAATAAAAGATTTGATTACCAACGATGGTCTAGCTAGTATTTCAACGGACTCCTTGTCGGCATCAAGTCAATCGCTGGAAAGCCCCAGCGCGAACCACAAGTATTGAGGCACTGAACTTAAGCCAGGGCAAGACCGTTACAACCATTGCCACTGCTTCATTCCTTTTGTATACGCATCTCTCGTCGGGGTAATGGCATTGTCTAACTCACCATCTTAGGTCCAACTTGGTGCAATGTTTTGTTACAATAATTTGCACGAAAGGCACCCTATCCACCATACGTTAGTGCTATATAAGCTTTCCAATACAGTTTAATGATCTAGTGAATCAGTAGAACAAATAAGCTGGTAGAATTAACGGATCTTGTCCTCCGAGCGGATGCTATGTATACTAAAACAGGTTCTATCCAGACAAAACCAGCGCAACCTCATCCCAGTACTCCAATTCCGAGTAGTGGTAATTCCAAGAAGCATGGGACAGGTCAGATCATCTCTTGTTTTTCGCCGCCTGCTCCTCTTGTAGTCGCATTGCTGCGCGCGCACTCCTAGAACCACCCAACTTTGGTCCTTTTGATGGTTCTTTCGCTCCTTTGGCGCCGCCGGAGGGTTGCGGAGGTTTCCGTTGCTGCTGGCGGGATTCAATCGACTCTAAGAATTCGAGGCGGAAGCGTTCAACCATGGCTTCGTCGTTGTCTTCGGTGGCAGCACCAGCTGTTTGAGCCGCGGAAGGGTCTTCTTCGTCGAAATAATCCACTATTAAGTTACAGTCAGTATTGTGTTTGGCTCCGACACGGGGAATAGGGTCACTACGTTTTGCTTCACGAAGCACGGCTTCGACTAACTGGTCTCGGCGGATATCCTCGCTGTTTCGGCGCTTGGGTTTCCTTCGCGGCTTGCCGTCTCGACCTAACCGTACTTTCTCCGTAGGCTCTTCTTCTGATACTTGGCCGCCCTCTAATTGCTTCCATGCCTTTTCTGTTCGTTGGATGTTGCGCGTCGTGGCGTCGGGCCCAAGATCAACTTCTTGTAGTTTTCCCATGCCTGCTGCCAACCTATGGCTGCGTACAGTATTCTCCTCATTGTGAGTCTCGCGGGTGTCATTCGGGGCGCGTGTCGTCGGCGTTCCTGGCACAGAGAATGGCTTTGAAGAAGTTGCCTGTATGATATCAGGAGCAATTGCGGATACGGAGGCTTCTAGATGTTTCGGGATAGGCCAGCCATACTGGCGATAGTTCTTTTCAGCCATGCGCGCTTCTACATATTCGGTCCTAACACATTAGCCTCCGGTCGCAGACGGTCTTGCAGCAGCGTGTCAAATGATACAGTTTTTGACGAATGATCAAAGGAAACAGAGTTGTAAGACTTACATTTGTTTGTCGTCTCTATCCACAACCTGTCCTGTCTGCGCAACAAAGCGATTGGCATACTGGTCGCCTTTTGGCACATCGTCTTGCGCCAGCACCATCAACTTTGTATCCTCCGCTCTACGCGCAACTTCCCGGAGACGATCGCGTGGGCGCTTTCGGTTGCGCAGTATTTCCTTCAGATTTGAAATAGATTCGTCGTTTACTTCTGTTTCTGGGGGCGAGTTCGCATCCATGGGAGCTGCAGACTCTGGCGACAGTGAAGCGGAAACTAGTGGAGCGTCATCGTCGAGGCGTACGCGCTTTGGATGTGTGATTTTGCGGCGCTTAAATCGCAGCGCCGGAGTGGAGTCCTCTGTCTCCATGGTGGCCGTGGATGGGATGTCGAGTATGGAGTGAAATGTGAGATGCGAAAGATGATATCAGTCCGAGGCACCAGCACGGGCCACTCAATCACATGCGGGAATATTCACCCGTTCTACGAGGGATAGGTAATGCATTCTAGAGCCCGCTTGGCCTCTTTCATAGGTTGACGAACACCTTCCAACACCAGTTTGATCCTCCCGTGTCCCCGTCTACACCAAGTTACCCGACAATGAAGGCTATTAAAGAGCAAAGGAACCAGACGAAGAGTAATAACATGAACTTACTCAGGCAGAGCTTTGGCACAATTGGTGTTGTGTACCATACTCGATACCAGTAAGCTGTGACGGAACTGACTGTACCGATGCCTTGTAATTAGAAGAGTCGCATTGCAAGAGCAAGCAAATCGACCCGAATTTGAGATAACCTAGTTATTCGGATACAACAGCCCGATTCACCTCATGATTGCACAACACCAACTATGCACGAGGATATACATGACAAAGGTATTGATTCAATGAAAATAGCATTTCAGGTGGTCTACAGAGTCCTGTGAGCTCATTAGCCGGACATAAATTTTGCTATAACGAGGAACAATCATCATACAGATATATACAAGCTTAAAGAGCACCGTCCTTCCTGAGTGTCTCATTGCCCCATGGTTCACTTGTTAACGAAGTAAGGCCACGAGCTGGCTCGCAGCTTTGCCTTCCGCTCAATGGTCCAGGGGCGGGAACCTCGGAGCCTTTTGTTCCAGTTGCTTGCGCAGAATGCTGAAGAGCTTTCAATAGCGATGTAGTCGTCTCGTATGTGAGATCCTCATAAAAGTCATCGTTGATCTGAACCATGGGCGCGTTGGCGCAGGCACCAAGACATTCGACTTCAGTAAGAGTGAAGATGCCATCCTTGGTGGTCTGGCCGTGGTGGATTCCAAGGAAATCCTCACAAGCCTTCATGACGGCGTCGCTGTTGCAAAGCATGCAAGGGGTCTGAAATGTATCAGCTGAGAGCTGCCACCTTATAGATATCGCGTGGACTCACCGTTGTGCAGACCTGGACGTGGTATTTGCCGACTGGGGTTCGGTTATACATGGTGTAGAAGGTCGCCACTTCATACACACGCATTGGTGGCATCTCCAATAACCGCGCTACCTCGTTCATAACACTGATGCTTGTAAAACCATGCTGGCGCTGTCCGAGGTCGAGTAGAGGCATAACGGCGGCCTTCTTGTACTGCGATGGGTATCGAGCAAGGATCTCCTTGATGAGCTCCTCATTCTGCGGCGTGAATTTGAACGGTATCGAAGGATTATTCTCAGGTGTATCACGGTGCTAGAATATGTGTGAGCAACGCCAGAGAGTGGATTGGGGTTGAGCGGAAAAGTGCGTACCACCATGAGATTGTCGCTTCGGGAGAGCGTTGTAAGGCTAAATGCCCGCCATTGAGTCCTCTGGAACTGTCGCAGAGCCCTAGGAGCACTGCGGCAGACAAATGGTACCAGCTTGGAGGCCATTGCTGGGGCTATGGTGTAGGTTGTCGATGATGTCGTCGATGGAAGATGTCAACGATGGAGCTTGACGGCAAGGGCTTGGCACCCAAAACGTTGGCCAATCAGCATCAAAGCACTTGTAATCCCTTATGCAACCACATTAGAGCCCAGCGCCTCTCCTTTCAACTTCCAGAGCCTTTATCACGTAACATGTCTCACACAAACTTTTATGTTATACCCGTACAGGTTTTCGTTCCTGCATGCCCCCATTTGTCCACTCGAAACGCTATTTTGAGAGCTGAATGGAGACATGACAGTGAAGGTTTAAGGAACCCTCGATATGACCGAATCCCACGGGTCACAAAAGTTTACTATTTATGGAGTACAATTCCTACTAAAAGTTTGTGTCAGTAATTCAATGTGTGACAAGGCTTTGAAACAACACAACATCTATATCACACGGTTGGATCTCCGCAACACAGTCTAATTCACTTCGGTACCCACTTCCAAACGATCTTGAATCGTTTGCAGTGCACAATTCCTTTGGCTGGATTTGGTGGCAAAAATGTTAATGAAGCTTAGAAAGAGGGCTTTCAATCGTTTGCACTTTCTATTGTCATTCACATGCGACTCACTCGCATCACTACCGCAAGCCAAAATTCACTACAACTATCGTGACAGTCCGACACAATGGAACGCACATACCCACCACCTCCATTATAGCACCTTGATAAATTCTCCCTTTCGACCACCAACGTGAAATTTAGCCTTTCTTCGATTCAAAGCTAACCACATTTGTTCCTTATCCATTTCCAACCATGTGCAACTTCACCTACACGTTCCTCGAATGCGGCCATCGCATCGAAGACAACGTAAAAGGCTGTCCCCGTTACCAAGACACCGGCGCGCATTGCGACCCTGAAGACCCCGCCAAGCGTAAATTTGTCACAATCCGATCTGTTGAACAGAACGGCATCTGTGCTGCTTGTTTGAAAAAAGAGCAGGAAACAGAGGAACTTGCTTCCATGCATCGCGAGCAACGAAAAGCGCGAGAGATGGAGCGAGAACAAGCTAGGAAGCAGGAGGCTGCGCACAGAGCTCGTGAAGAAAAGATATTGAGGGATTCGAGGGAAGAGTTTTTGAGGATGCAGAGGGAGGCGGATGAGGAGGCGGAGAGGATTATGAGGGAGACGAGGGAGCAGAGTGAGATGGAGCGTGATTCTATGAATACGGCTGCTATGAAGGCTGCTCTGGATGCGTCGCTGAGGGATATGCCTTCAAGCTACAGTGGCGGTGGACCGGATGGTCGCGATTTATACGATGAGTATCATGAGGAAGGAAGGGAGAAGGTCGATGGAAAAGAGTACGGTTGGGAAGTGCATATGACTACAAAGATCACCACTACCAAAACCACCACTTCGACTTGTCCAGACCGTTCGGCCATTCCCACTCCTGTCCCTTCTCCAGCTCTGTCTCCATCTCCTCCACCATCTCCTCTGCCATCTCCCCCATTAGCTTCAGATTTCCCTCCTATGTTCTCCGCTCCAGTACCGCTGCCATCCACAAACCCCCCATCAACCCCGAAACCCCAGTTCCCAATAGACTACTCTGCAAGCCCTGTCGGCGAGCAACAATACGGCCACTACTGGGTAGGAACCCGGCGCATGCCTCTCGCCAGTCCCACACCAAAGACCGACGACTCCAAAACAGCGTCTACTCCAGTCCCAGCCATAAAAACACCAAGCGCGCCAGTCCGCCTTGGAGGAGTGATTGCTCCCGGTCCACCCTCTTACTTCCGGACGCCAAAACCCGATTCCCCCTCTAGACCCGCATTATTAAATCGGGGTAGCAGTAGGAATTCCTCGCAGGCAGCACGATCCCCAGAACCGGAGCCAGCCAACGAACTCCTCAACAAATTGAATCGGCGACGCAAGAAGATAGAAGAACTGGAAGCATTGGGTACATCCCCGAAATAATTTGCTTCGTGGGCGTTGTTTGGTTTGATGTTGGCCGTAACATAATGTACTGTGCTATGCTATGTTTGATATCTATTTCGACTTCCTGTACACATCAGTGTTTAGGATGTCAACTGCGTCTATGTAGGTGGTGTGGATATTTCTGGTGCTTAAGTAAATAATATAGTTTGGTGGAAGACGGGTACTCATGTTCTGAATGAATTATCGGACTCAATGGAACGAGCATTGAACAATTTCATTAATAAACAACCATTGCATTTGTATCATCACATACTTATCAATGTACATATGTAAACTAGAGGAAGTGGGATATGCTAGGCTTAATTTAGAACATGTCTTCTTAAATTAGAGAGCTGAAGTAGGCGTCACTAGAAACCCTGGGGCCCAACAAGTATATGTTATTTGGTGGTAGAAAAAAGCCCTTCCGAGTTGCGCCTAGCACATCTCACTTAGGCCAATTCATATGGTAGTACATTCCTCTTTTGCTAGAACAACCACACCAAAATAATGTCTACCGCCCATCCCAAAAATTAACTTGACCAAACCATAGGTGAGAAATAATACACGTGTTGCTGTTGACATTAATACCATCGGTACTTCTCACGGCTCACTCAGTGACGCATCACTACCTCAGCACCAATTATGTAGTTCCTAGGTTAAACCCCAACCACCTGCCAAACACCCCATCACCAACCCGAAAACAGCATGCCCAAAAGCCTCCAGCAGCACCCAAATCCTCCGCCACCGAACCCAATAAACACTCCACTCCACTTAATTCGATACCGCCCTTCCACTCCATCCGATCTCACTCACCGTCCCACAAAACCCCGCACCCATCCACACCCCAGCCTAACCCCCATCAAGCAATTCCTCCCGCCCATCACACTCGCATCCATACCAAACTACGTATGCCCCCAGCCCATCACCACACAACAAGCCTTTTTTGGGGCGCGCTAGACAGGGGCTTAGAAATGCTTATATACCAGCGTTTTGCCGCGGGATTTTTTGTCAAGTGGTCAAGAAGGCTTGGACCTGCTTGATTGAGTGGGGATAAGCTATTTTTTGTTTCGCAGTGTTTGTTGTATACCTACGATACACGGATTCGTATATATATCTGGGATATTGTGCGGTGTGGGAATTTGCAAGTCCTTGACTTTTGTGCTCTGCTACAAGACTTTTTTTTTTCTTTTTGTCGCTTTTTTTTTTAAACGCCGAACCTGAACGGAACAGAATACGCCGATTCTCGGTAACAATATTTGAAGTGATTAGTGTTAGGGATGAAGTCTGTGTTTTTGGACAAGATGGGGAGGAAAGAGAAGGAGGTAGGAGATGGAAATCCGAATCCGAGTAGGGATGCAGAAGCGACACAAGTCGAAAAGCAAGATGTTGAAGCCACAGCTGGAACAGAAGCTATAATCGACACTACATCGAGCATCGACCCAGTTATCGAGAAGCGGGTTCGCAGGAAATTAGATCGACATCTCGTTCCTCTGGTTGCGGGCTTGTATCTGCTTGCCTTTCTGGATCGTTCGAACATCGGGTATGTTTATCTTGCTAAGTATTCATTTCATTCACCTGATATCTTATATCTGCATGAATGTACAAACACCGACAGCAGCACATCATTTACAAAAATGTATCCAACTAATGTGTTCATCTATCCAGCAACGCCCGCATAGCCGGCATGACCGAAGACCTGAACCTCACCTCCCAAAAATACGACTGGCTCCTCACAATCTTCTACATCTCGTACATCCTTTTCGAATTCCAAGCCCTGATGTGGAAAGCCATTCCACCACACATCTGGGCCACTATCTGCGTGTTTGGCTGGGGCCTCGTATCCACCGTGCAAGCAAGCGCACACACTTGGTCCGCAATGATGGCTCTGCGCTTCTTCATGGGCGTGACAGAAGCAGGCTATGGTCCCGGTATACCATACCTCCTCAGTTTCTTCTACCTGCGGAATGAGCTGGGGCTTAGGGCTGGCATGTTTCTTTCTGCAGCTCCACTGGCGAATACGTTTGCGGGGGCGTTGGCGTATGGCATTACAAGTGGGAGTCCTGGGTTGCCGAAGTGGAGGGTTTTGTTCCTCGTTGAGGGTTTACCGACGATTGTGATGGCGGGGGTGGCATTTTTCTTTCTACCGGATAGTCCGGAGAAGGCGAGATTTTTGAGTGAAGAGGAGAAGGTGGTGGCGAAGGCGAGGGGAGTGAGGCAGGCTGGGAAGGGAGAGAGGGTCGGAGGTGTTGTGTGGAGGGAGATAGGGGAGGGGTTGGCGGATCCAAAGGGGTGGATATTGGGGGTAAGTTTTGCGACTCTTCTTTGTTTGCTCTTTATTCCTTCAGGCTAACAGCGATCAGTTGATGTACTTCTCCTGCAACGTCTCCTTCTCCTCACTCCCCGTCTTCCTGCCCACCATTCTCAAAGAAATGGGCTTCAGCGCCATCAATGCCCAAGGCCTCACAGCACCGCCTTTCTTCCTCTCCTTCCTCATCACGATCCTCACGCCGTGGATCGCAGACCGCACCCAGCAGCGCGGCCTCATGCTCATTCTACTCACTGTGATTGGAGGGGTAGGCTACGTGATTCTAGCGACAGCAAAGACAGTGGGCGCCAGATACTTTGGCGTCTTCATGGCCGCTGCAGGCATCTTCCCAGCGATTGCAAACATCCTTCCGTGGGTACTTAATAACCAAGGAACGGACACGCGGCGGGGAGCGGGCATTGTGCTGTTGAATCTCATTGGGCAGTGTGGACCTCTATTGGGGACGAGGCTGTATCCATTGCACGAGGGGCCGTTTTATGTTAAAGGGCAGGCAGTTTGTGCGGGGTTTATGTTTTTCACTACGGTGTTGGTGGTGGTGTTGAGGACGTTGTTGGTCAGGGAGAATAAGAGACTGGATAAGAAATATGGCACGGTAGCGCAGCAGAAGCTGGCGATGCAGGAGGCAGCAGGCACAGGGAAGGAGGGAGTTGGGGTGGAGAACT
Organism: Acrocalymma vagum; assembly: GCA_028476805.1. Lineage (NCBI taxonomy): Eukaryota > Fungi > Ascomycota > Dothideomycetes > Pleosporales > Acrocalymmaceae > Acrocalymma > Acrocalymma vagum. The sequence goes on from JAQGEP010000023.1 coordinate 245,426, forward strand.
ATGGGCCGCTGTTTAGGTATGTTTTATAGATGCTGGCAGAGAGAGTGGAAGGGGATGGGGATGGGGATGGTGATGGTGATGGTGATGGTGTAATGTCTGTCCCAAAAGAGCAAGTGTTCGCGTGCCCAGGTGTTCAGGTGTTCAGGTGTTCAGGTGGAGGATCGGCTTTTCTCTGCCGATGGTTCCCTGCTGATCACGCTCGGAAGGAAGGAATTCACAAGCCAAACAACAAACCTTAAAACTACTGTGCAGCATAGAGCAAAACCATCCAAGTTGTTAACATCTAACGTGCAATTGGTGCCCGCAAAGAACATGCCCACAATGAATGCTCCGGTGCTGCTCGAATGCAATCAGCCAGCCAGTCAATTGTCACCCGTGAACTGCTGGGACGGGACTAAACCCTTTTTGAGGGCCTGCGCACGGGCCAGGCTGGTAGATAGTGGACGTCATTCGTCATGGCGGCGTCGGTGTTGAATTCGTGCTTAACTGCTGCTCAAGCTCTCTCCACCCTTCCACTCCTCCTCCACTCCCTCTCCCTCTCTCCTCCTGCCTGTGACAATTGACTCGAACAGATCCCCACCCACCCCCCACAATGGCGCCTGGCACAGCATCTCGCCCTGCTGCAGCCTCCTCGTCCAATGGCCCACCTCTTTCCCAGGCACAAACCCAAGCCATCGGCGGCAGTGTATCCCACGCTGACTCCAGACCCTCCCAACCCTCGGATACCGCCGCCAGCAATCCCGGCCCCTCCTTGACAGGAAATGCAAAGAAGCGCAAGCATCGTGGCGGCAAGAAGCGCCGCAACCGACGTCAATCTTTTGCTGCCACCAGCGACGCCCTCGACACGAGTGATATGACTTCCGACATTCGCCCCAGTCTCGCGGATGTCGCCGAACAGCCTCAACCACGAACCAGCTCAAGCTTCTATCGCTTGCATGGCAACTTCAGCAACACCAGCCTCGAAAGCGAAGCTCTACTTGATCACAGAGATCAACCCACCATCCAAACCCGCCGCCAAAGCGTCCAGGCAGCCCACTTGTTTCAATCGCCGCGCTCAAGCCCTCAATTCACGGGCTCCCCCCAACGCTTGAATCCTGCCTCTGCCTACAATAGATCGCGACTCACACAGCAACAGAGAGCCACCGACAGCGAGCACGATGACGACGACGACGATGCCGACGATAGGACTCCACTGATGACCAGTTCACATCGAGATATCAGATCGGGTGCGAGCTATGGAGGCACCAGCGCTCCCTCAAGCTCTGGTCGGCCGCGAAGGAGAAGCAAGTCTTCTACTTCCAGTGGCCGTCGAAAACCCGTCTTTGCTCGGCATCATTCGCAGACCAATCTGGACGACTACGATGTGAATAATCCTCCATCAGTTCCAGCAAGCCCCGTTTTCGAGGCAACACTCGGACTCGACGATGTCATGATTTCTCCCGACATGGATCGTGGACGTCCTATTGATCAAAACCCAAGGTCTGCTAACCGATCTCGTGACGCTCTGATTGACATTGAAGATGGCCTTCAAATGCCAGCCTATGAGTCGAACCCGACCTCCCCTCCGGCCCCTGCGGACTTCCACCGACGTCCTACCATGCTCGCTGCCGACGATGTCTGCTTCCCGCAAGAGGCCATGTCTGAAATCGGCCACGAAGACTACATGCACCGTCCAGAGGTAGGCGATCCACGCACTCGACGACGGCGGAGGCGATGGCCGGATCTCACTGCCCTAGAAGAGTGGGCGCGGGAAGAAAAGGAGCAGCGGACTATCGAAGGCATGCGTATGCGAAAAGTCAGTGAACCGCTCATGGTGGAAGGTCGATTGCGCCCGCAAAAGCGTGCTTGGCATCGGGAGGCCGACGATGCCCCGTTCCGCTTCACGTATTTCAATGAAGAATTCGAAAATACTATCCACAGCCAGACCATCAGCGAGCTTGTTCAGCCCGGCCAGACTTTCAGGACTCTATTCATCCCAGATCCCCCACTCCTTGAAGACAGCTCCGACGACGAGACAGATGACGAAGAGAGGGACCTTTTGAGTGCAAACGGACATTCTAGGAGTGGCGTGCGAACACCCTCAAAACTGACCAAACAATCTTCTTCTGAACACTCGCGTTCTTGTACCCCTATTCCACAGGCTACGCCAAAACCCGAGCAAGAAAAACCGAAGCGATATGGCGATCGTCCAGCATGGTGGCTTGACGTACTTTCACCTACAGATGCGGAAATGAAGACCATTGCTAAAGCTTTTGGTATTCATCCTTTGACAGCTGAAGATATTCTGATGCAGGAGCAGCGCGAGAAGGTGGAGCTCTTTAGGCATTACTATTTTATAAACTACCGCACTTTTGAGCAAGACGAAAGTAGCGAGGACTACCTAGAACCCGTCAATCTCTACGTCGTTGTTTTCAAAGAGGGTGTTATTAGCTTCCACTTCTCCTTGACTCCACACCCAGCTAATGTCCGCCGTCGCATCCGTCAACTTCAAGATTATCTAGTTTTGTCGCCCGATTGGATCTCGTACGGAATCATCGACGACATTACTGATGCTTATGCTCCACTTATCCAACGTATTGAAGATGAAGTAGACGAGATAGACGATGCTATACTGCGGCTACATTCTGTGGAGGATTCACCTGATGCCAAAAAAGACAAGTCGTGGATTGACGATACCCTCAACTTCGAAAAGCGGCCAGGGAGTTCAAAAGAGCAGGTAGAAAGCGGAAGAGATATGTTGCGACGTGTTGGAGAATGTCGAAAGAAGGTCATGAGCTTGTATCGCTTGCTCGGTAATAAGGCAGATGTCATCAAGGGTTTCGCAAAGAGGTGCACAGAACAGTGGGATGTTGCGCCGCGAAGCGAGATTGGGCTGTATCTGGGTGATATCCAAGATCACATTGTCACCATGACGGGCAACTTGAGCCACTATGAGAAGTATGTCGGACATTTACAAACCACTAAAAAGTTAGAAGTCACTAACTCTATAATCAGTATATTGTCCCGCGCACACAGCAATTACCTCGCTCAAATCAACATCCGCATGAATGAGCGTCAGGAAAAGACTTCAGACATCCTCGGCAAGCTCACAGTTCTCGGCACGATTGTTCTGCCTATGAACGTCGTGACGGGTATCTGGGGTATGAACTGTAAGTATAGATCTTCACTCCACACAGCAATATTTCACTCCTATACGTAGTTTCGAGCAGCAACTGACGCCCCACGAAGGTCTCGTTCCCGGCCAGGATATCGAAAACTTGAACTGGTTTTGGTGCATCACTTCTGGGTTGGTCATGTTTGGTCTTTTCTGCTATCTTATTGCGAAGAGGGTCTATGGGATTGTTTGATTGATGGTTCATTGTGCTGCTCTTTTTCCACGACATGTTTTGGTACGATAAAAAGAATACACGCGTGTCGAATTTGGGTGGGTGGGCATATATCTGGCGTTTCGAAAAGCCTATTAGTTGTTGGTCCCCGTCCGTTGCATAACCTGGTAGCAAAGCAATGTTGAGATATACTTGGGATTCTAGAATAGATTCTGGCTTTTCCTTTTTGTTTTATAATCGCGCTTCCAGCCCGATTACGAACGAAATATAACTAATTTTATTTATTATATAATGGGGTTTAGTATGTTGCTTTGCGCTTCGCGTTTGCTTTTGTGACTGACTGGCTTATGCGAAGGGTAGATGAATGGGTCATTGATGTCGCTACCGTGGTATACATACGTACATATATACTTCCAGCATGGCTACTTTAACTCTACTCAACCCTCCCCACCCACCAATCCCTTCGTTTCATTCAAAAAAAAGAAAAAAAGAAAAAAAAGAAAAAAGAAGTCCCGCTATGTCAAAGAGCTCTCAACCCCCCTTCCCCCAAAACCCAAAAAAATAAAAGGAGAGTCCGACGTAATTATTACATTCACCAGCAAAAAGCAGTGTCAGCCAATTAGATTTAAACCACAACAACACCAAGAGCTATACTTAAACATTTTCTAAGCAACTAATTACAAAAGCCGGGGCTGCCAACCTATTCCCATCACTAAGGACCGTTCGGTAAATCTTACACAACTAAAATGTACCACCAATACCAATCCATCTAATACCCTTTCTACACAATAAGATACAAACTCGCAATCAAACTCGGCCCAATGAAAAGGCCAAACCAGAAAATAATGTTGCCTAGCGTATCCCTCCCTTTCATCCACTTTGTCTTGCTGAACGCTGCAAGAGGAAGCTGGCTTAACTGAAGTGCGAATAAATATCCCCGAACTTTCTGAAACATACAGAACATGAGGATTTCATGGACAACGGCTGAAAGTAAGAATGTGACAAACGTGGCTTGCATCTTGCTCAGGTGAAAGGCTGATATCGAAGAGTGGTAGACGTGGCGGAGCAGAAAGTTGTGGACGGGTCGATTCCAGTCCCGCGCATACTGGTCCCAAGATACGCTGTTCCACCAGTCGCCGTAGAAGCCGCGGTCGGCGAATCTGGTCACCTCGGCTAGAACATTAAGGAGGCATTCCCAGATGACATACCAAGCGAGGAGCTGCTCGAGAAGCATGGGGAAGAGCATGTCACTCACAACCCAAGGGAACTCTTTCCAGCGCTCGTCGAGACTCATACCGGCTTCTTTCTGGCGGACGGTTTCGACGACTACAGGATAGATGTAGGCTTGGGAGATGATGATCATAATCCAAATCACACCAAGGGTGGCTGCTGATTTCTCAGCGACGTACCACCAGTTGATGCGCTCCTGGCGGGGATACTCGAGTTCATAGACAAGAGTTGGAAGACATGTCCATTCAGTCCAGTTGTAGAGCGTGAGATTCTTCGGATAGATATTGTCGGAAGTTGTACATTTTCCACGAAGTTCTTCGTTGAGAATGGTAATCTCAGTATTGAGTACACGGTGGAAAGCTTGAATTTGTTCCGAATCAAGTGGCTCGCCTGAATCGATGGATTTGGCCATGAGTGCAATTTCCGACTCTTCTTTCGACAAGTTGGTCGAGTATTTGGGCCCAAAGCTTCTTCTACGGCGCATGACACCTTGTTGGGTTACATGTTCGAGGTCAATAGCCGATAGGGACTGTTGTCGAGAAAAACGCGAGGACTGCCGATCCCCTGCATCGATGTCTTTGAGCTGCTGTACCTTTTGCTCCAGTAGCTTTCGCCGACGGTATACGCGAGACACTGATGAATGGTTAGGTTCTGATAAAGCGAACATTTGATGCAACACTTACGGTAGCCGTTGTAGAACGCGTACGAGTGTTGTTTCATAAGTAAAACAAACACGTGCAGGACAATGAACACCGTATGCGTCCACGGCCAGTCACGCCAAAAGGTAATCCAGATTATAATAGAAGTAAAGAAAACCTGCCACAAGGACTGAATGATCCAGCCTGCTCCATTCCAAGTGAGGTATCCTTTTGCGATAGCTTTGTGTAGGAAGAAGCCAAAGCTTGTGGCCAGGCACATGGTCCCGTCAGTAGCCAAAAGCACAAACAGGTCCCTATCCACCATCAGGTGCAATATCTCTGCTTTTCCAAACACAGAACCCAAATACCTATAATTCTGTGCGGCGATTTTGATGAGCAGTAATGCGATGGCAATCCAGAAAAGAGTGAAGAATCCTCGGAAGGGCGACTCTGAGCCGCGTGGATTTTGGCGGTCAAAGGTGGTAAATTGACGAGTGAAGACCAAGTCTCGTATGCGTTTTGATTTCTTATTTGTTCCATTAAGCTTTGCGGCTTCCCGCTGTAGGCTTGCGTTGATGATTTCGCGGAATTCGGGATCGTCGGTGGTCAAGGTATAGCTGCCCTTGGAACCGGTCTGCTCAAGAAGCACCTGGATGCTTCTCCGTCTCCCATTGTCCTCCTTGTGTAGATTCTTCCAGTCTGTTGAGAAATCGGCGCTGCCTTCGTCTGAAGGAATTGCCGTAGTACCTGAGCTCCTCATGTCTGGTGGCGTATCGTCGTTGGATTGGGTATTCAATGGCGCTACGTGGTCTTCTTCCGACATGACCGACGAGGCATCCGGTGTAGCCCAAGAGTCTTCTCTGCTCATTGGGGCTGGACGCGTGGAGAGGCCGCTGAGGGCGTATGCCATTGCAGACTTGCCGTTTGTCAGATCGGATAGCGGCGGTTTCGCGTGATGCGGTGGCGGAAGATTGGTGTTTGAGTCGTCCATTTTGCAGCGACTGGAAAGTTGAGGACGGAGTAACTCAGAGTTACGCAATGCGGCAAGGTATGAGCACGGCGAACAAGTAGTGTGAGGTCAATGAGTGGAACTGTGGATGTGAATGCCGGGTCAGTTGAAGCTCCAGGTGTGACGCAACCCGGCCAAGGGCTCGACTTGTGCGGGGATGTAAGAGGACATTGCGGATCAGATAGGGTGGACCGCCCCCAGGAGACTGAACAATGGGAGGAATTGGGAAGCTGACAGGCGGCGCGACGGCAATGGTTCCGGAGCCATCCGCACAGCGACGGCCGAGGTTGAAGAACTGGAGAGCGAAGGGGGAGGTTTTGTTGCAAATGGCTACAGGAATGAAGAAGCTCCGAGCGGAATGCATGCAAGGCACGAACGCACGGCGGCGGCGGCAGGCAGCCCGCGATGTGGTGGCTGTCGAGTGGCTGATAGTAAGTCACGTGTTGCTTTCCTTCCTTCCCTCCTCTACCTCACCAGCCACAACACCACCACCACCACCATCTCACCATCTGGCACGACTCACGACTCACGACTCACGACCCACAAGCACTTAAGTACAGTACAAGCATCGCGACGACTGCGACCGTCTCCACAAGCACGGCCGGACTGCTATTGTACTCTAGTGCCCCTCGCATTATTTCAGATAGGAAAACCCAGCCCACAACGGCACACGATCGGCAGACAACTCGGCTCCCAAAACATAGCCACTCCAGATGGGGCATGGGCAGGACCTGGGGGCCCAATGACCAGGCTCACCGGTCGCCATCGTACTTCGCATTCAAGCCTTGCTACAAAAAAAAAAAGTCCAGGATAGCCCAGTTCGGCGACCAGCAATATTGACTGGACAACTCGCATCAGGCTGTGCGCGCATCACCGTGGATGCAGACCAGAGGTCAGAGGTTGCCCTCAGCCTTCTCCTGAACACAGCAAATAAGTCTTGGACCCAACGCGAACCACTCACTGTCCGCAAAAAGCGCCACACCTTACTTGGCGAAATCTTAGAATGATCCCGGCCCAGTCGTGATTCGACGCGCAAATGAAGACACGAGAGGGCTGCAGCCTCCAGGCAAAGCATAAAAATAGGCCTCCTACGATTATACTCACTTATAACTAGGACGAGGCTGCCATCACCACAAAACGCTTCAGCTCAAACGCCGTCTCCCTCTTCGTTTTTCTTTCTTCTCCAGTTTCTTGTTGCGCGCGCAACCTCTCTCCCCGCGCATCAATCACTAGCTGCGGATCCTCCATCCCAGCACTTGTCAGCAGCAAATCCCCCCGCTACCACTACCACAACCGCCACCATGGCTCCACGACGTGGCGGAGGAAGTAGCAGCGGCAGCAGCAGCTACAGCGCTCCGTCCTGCCCTGGTGCTTTCCAAGGTTCATATGGGACCTCAATCGCGTACTTCGTCTCCTTCTGTCTCTTCTTTGTCGTCCTCATAGGCCTCATCATTGCAAACTGCAAAGTGCGAAAGAAGCACACCACTCAGGGAAGGAGGATCATCGGCCCGTTTTACATGGTTGCTCTTCTCTTCTTCCTCATGTAAGTCTCGCTCCCTGTTGTAGCTTCTCCTGGATTTTGAATACTGATTGCTCACAGCGCCTACGCTTGCTTGATTATTGCCACTGTTCTGATGGAATGCAACACTACTTCGCCGGCCTCATACTACAATTGGGCCATTGTTTTTACAATCTTCCTTCGCCTCGGCATGTTCTTGCTCCTCGTGGTGGTCATGTGGAGCGTCAACATGCGACTCCGTGAACAACTCAACGCCAAAGTCGGGCTGTGGAAAATCATCTACCTTGGCATTCTTGGTCTCATGGGCGCCCTTACTTGCGGCAACATTGGTCTGAGCTGCTACAATTACTGGACCAATACCGATGCCGGACTTGACTCAAATGCTGAGACGTTGGGCGAGGAGCAAAATAGGTTCCTTCTTGGATACTATATTCTCTACCTCTTCAGTGTGGTTGCCGCCGGTGCTTTCTCGATCATTACCCTCGTCTCTCTACGATCTAGGCAGCATCCTATTGGCGTAAGTACTCTTCTGTTACCAGACCCCAAGGTTCCTGCTAATCCTTTGGCTCAGGATCTTCTCGGTTGGATCATCGCTCTCACCGTGTGCATGTTTGCCTGGGTGCTGTTCCTCTGCATCGAATTCGGCGCTGCGGTGCAGCAGGACTACTACCTTACCAGGGAAACTTACGAAGCCTTCGAGTACCTCATCGACATCTTCCAGGCGGCCTCATTTATCATCCTGCTCTTCATCGCCAAGGCTTCGGCGTGGAGCAACTCTGCGATGGCAGCAAACACCTACCAACCTGCCGCTGTACCTCCAACCTATCCTACGCAAACGGCTCAGGCGCAACAGCAGCAGCCAGTCTACTATCCCGTTCAGCAACAGCCGCCACAGCAACAGCAGTATGCATACAATCAGCCAAATGGGCAGCAGTACTACTACCAGCAAGCCCATGTCTACAATAGCGCACCTGCACCAGTAAACGGCCAGCCAGGCTTGATACCGAAGCAGTAGGAGCGAGAAAGGATTAGGAATGCACATCTTCAATGGAAATGACATATTCAAAGTCTGTGAATGAAGGATGCTGCATTGGAGGTGGGGGTACATCATGTTTGGATTATGTCTTTGATATCTACAACTTGTTCAAGCGTTTTGCTTCTATACCATACCGTCAGTTTACGAATAATTTGGATCGCCCGATCGCTCTTGTCAGATACCCAGGCCTATGTTAGGTAAAAATCTACATGAAATATATGCATTTATAATTGCATTCCTTATTGGCAGTAGTGTTATATTTGAAGTTGCGGTGCTGTGATATATATACATACAAGCTTTTCCAGGGTATTAAATGCATTATCCCTGTTTTGTTTGGGTGGGGATGTAGTGTTGTGGAGAACAAGGGCTTGTGTACATTGGAAGAGAAAAGGGAGGGTTTGGTACTTTTAATACTAGAATGATTGTCCCCAAATCGGTCATTGTCTTAGCTTTAGTAAATATTAGAATCCGTATTCAAAGTAATAGTATTTACTACTCTCCACAAAGTCTCCGTTCTCGCACTAGATCAAACACCAGTTTTGCATGAATTAGCAAAGGGAGCCCACCATCCCTCACAACAACAACGACAACAACACACACAATCCACCTATCCTCCCCTCATCCACAAACCAAAAAACCCCTCATCCTTCCACCTAGTATACATCACATCAAATTACTCACCGCCAAGCACAATCCACACGCCAAGCGCGCTCCGCCCCTAGGCACTTAGCCTTAATCAAGACACTGCACGGCGCTCCACCCCCGCAAACGAAGCTTGGTATCCTCTGGGCTGACGTTGTTCAGGCGTTCGCACCATGATGCGCGAGACAGCAATGAAAGGAATGCAAGAAATACTAAATCGCGATGACGGGCTTATCTCTCTGTTTGAATCTCTTGTCTTTCTGCTCTTTTCACCTTTACATCCTGAGTTGCGCCGAGCGGAGCTGTACCTAGTGCAAGCAACCATTGCATTCGACGTCGAATTTTGAAATCGAGAAAACTGTTGCAAGAGAGGAAACACGCATATCGTTTTGCTTTGCTTGTACGAGAAAATGGACGCTATCAAACACCACATCATTCTTCCCCGCGCGGGAGGCGGATCCTCAGAAACCCCATATCATCCTCCGCCTTCTATCGGCCATGAGATAGGCGTCATGTTTGGTGGAATAGGTGCTATGCTTTTGGGTAATTAGTTCCTTATTTCTACCATACTTTTCTCTCTTTGCCCCATTTAAATTATCTTTTATTTTAATTGGTCCTACGTATACTCCTGAAATGAAGTGCAGTGCTAATGAATGGCCAAGGCGCCCTCTTATTCTACCTCTGGTGGCGCGTCATGCTCGCGCGAGATATCAAGCGAGAGGAAGATCGTGTTAAGGGGTTGCGGGAGAAGGGATTTTTCGATGAGCAGAGGAGGAATAGTGCGATTGAGGAGCGGGAGAGAAGGGAGAGTTTGACACAGATGTGATAGTTGGTTGTGGACTCGAGATTGTGAGGTTTGGTCGACTTCGATAGGTGGCTTACCATGACGTCAGGGGTTGAGACCGGAGATTCTACAAGTACCATTCAGCACGGTTGAATTTATTATTGGGTGTTTTTTTAATTAGGACAATAGTGGAGAATGACCGTAATGGTTTCAATATCAATATTTTTTTAATCATTCGTAAATACTCGTACATGTGGGCGCCGCTAGATGAAAAAGAAGAGTATTCGTTGCCTAACCTTGTCCTTAACCAGAATATCAGTGAAAATCAACAAAAGAAATGCGAAACTTTGCGTCCGGCAAACTATTCGTATCCTCCAAAACGCAGGTATATTTACGACATTCATGACTAAAATCGACGCATAACCAATGCTTGCTTTATAGTTTCCCTCATATCTTCATTACACGGGCCTAAGCACCCTGTCTGGCCTTCTCTGCGCAGATGAGCGCAATGATGCGAGACAATTCGGCGCTCTGGGCAAATTGCTCTTGCTTCGTAGTCTCATCGACATCTTCGCTCGCGGCAATGTCGTTGCTGACCTTCAACATGCGGTTTTGGAGAGTGAGAAGTTTGGTAAGGGTGTTGTCGAGAAAAGGTGCAGAAAAGGTGATATTGGTAGGCGATTGACCTGAAGGAGGCAGACGGACTTCGAGCTTTCGTGGAGGCTTGCGAGTAGCTGGTGTGGCGGGAGAAGTTGGTTGTGACGCTGGTCTAGGATTTCGTTAGTTTTCTGGATGAATGAATGGTTTCGATACGGTGTTAGTACTTTTCTCGCTCGACAAAGGTGTAGTTTTCTGCCATTTCGGCTACACGGTTTGCAATTCTGGAAGCCATGATCTCATACGGCGAGGCATGGTGAGCTCCGTTTACCGCGCCATTTGCAGCTTTTTGAGCTTTGGCAGGGGCACCGGTTGAGGCTCTCTTAGGCCGAGATGCGGTTGATGTCTTGGGGCTGCGATGAACGGGTGCAGAAGCTACTGAGGCAGGCATTGTTGCGAGATGCGTCGGGCCGAAGATAATATAATGTATTGAGATCTGAGGAAATGTTGGGTTAGTATGCCGAGCGGGAGCATACCGTGGGGTGGATGGGGCTGGAACCAGGGTTCGGTATAGCAGCGGCCTACCACTCGTGTGGTGAATATACCAAGGAACTGAGAGAGGTAGCTTACCGGTCAAGGATGAGGATGTAGATGTCTGATGGTAAAAAAGAACAGGACTGAGGATTTTCGACATGCAGCTTCCGATGGGAGTATTAGGGAGGACATGGAAACTTGACCGTTGTGCCACATGAAAAGCGGGCAGGAAGCGCCACGCACTACGTCATCACAACGCGATCGCAGATGGTCGAGACTTGATGCGATCGACGTCTTGCGTACCCCGTACCCAACCAGCACACCCCGTCTCAGGCCTCATGTCATCGAGGACACTGCGATAGATGGCCGACTGAGGGTTGATTGTGAGCCTTTTCTATCTTTCACCCAGTCTCCAAAAATGTCGCCGGCAATCAAGCAGAAGAAGGACGATCTCGGGGCTGGCCTGCGCATCTCCAAGGACAACATCGCAGCACATCCCGCAGGCCCACCACGATATGGCGAATTAACACAGGCGGAGCGGGCATTTACGCTTGCGTCAACGTTTCTCTCGGGAGTGCTTGCGTAAGTAGACTGCCATATTCATTACCACCAAAAAGCCATCGCGACTAATGTCTGCCGTAGCATCAGCGCATCGCAATTCCTTGGAGCACCCCTCAAACTAATTGACCCAGTCTTCTATGAGGGCTACATGGCCTACACAAAAGAGTGTTTTGCCATTTTGATCACCTGCTTGACACAATGGTGGGCCCCTACGGTCGTACGGGTCAGTGGAGACTCGAGCATGGTAGGCCAGCTCAAGAAAAAGAAGGACGGGAGCTTGCAGTGCAACTTTGAGAACCGAATGGTATTGATGGCCAACCACCAACTATACACGGACTGGCTCTATCTTTGGTGGATCGCCTACACCAACAACATGCATGGCTTCGTCTACATTATCCTCAAGGAGTCACTGAAGAACATCCCCATCATCGGCTGGGGAGCCCAATTCTACAATTTCATCTTTCTTGCGAGAAATTGGGAAGAAGATCAGCGTCGCTTCCAAAAACATCTCGCTCAGCTCAACAAGCCCAAAGACCCCATGTGGCTCATCATTTTCCCAGAAGGAACTAACCTCTCAGCCACTACGCGTGAGAAAAGCAAGAAATGGGCCGAGAAGAATGGACTGCAGGACATGAAGCATCAGTTGTTGCCTCGAAGCACTGGACTACGATTTTGTTTACAGGAGCTCGAAGATTCGACTAAGTGGCTCTATGATTGCACAATCGCATATGAAGGAGTTCCGCCCGGTCAATTCGGTCAAGACATCTTCACCCTTCGCTCCTCCTTCTTCGAAGGTCGACCTCCCAAATCCGTCAACATGCACTGGCGCCGATTTCACGTCGATACGATTCCCCTGAAAAATACCAAAGCGTTCGAAGTTTGGCTCCGAAACCGCTGGCGAGAGAAAGATTACATGCTTGAGTATTTCAATCGACACAATCGCTTCCCTGCGGACGACTACTGGAAGGATCATCTCGATATGAGCGACCGCAGCTCACAAGGCAAAAGTATTCGAAGCGTTCCGCGGCCTGCTGTCCAAATCGAGACGGAGGTAAAGTCTGGCAACTGGAATGAGTTTGTCAAGATCTTTGCACCCATCACTAGCGTGATGATGGCTCTCACAGTAGCATATGGAGCTTCTCCTAGTGATCTGCCAATTCCTGGAGGAACCGAATTTTTTGAACAACACATGAAAACACTTCTAGGAGGTGGGGATATGAAAGGCCTTCCAAGTCCCGACGAGCTGGAGAAGATGATTGAAGGAGCAGCACGAATGGGCGCAAAACAAACAGCCGATCCTAAGAACATGGGCCAGGTGCAGCAATTAACACAAGAGAACCTAGCGAAACTCGTCAAAGAAACAGCTATCAAGAATGGCATGGTTCTTCCTGGAGGAATGAGACGAGCCAATACGGCTCTGCCAGTGGCACCCACCAAAACATTGGCCACGCCGACAGGCCTTGCCGGAACAAAGGCCAGAAGCACTACAAATGTGCCTACCACCGTGAAAAGATCCTCGGCTACTCCAATTGCCAAGCCGAATACAACTAAACCAAACATTACAAAACCGCAACCAAAAGCAAAGACCCCACCAGCTGGGCCGATGAAAGAAGTCATGACAGCCTCAGGTATCATGATCAAAGTACCCAAAACAGAAGTGGAAGAAGCCAAGAAGACAGGGACACTTGTAACAAAGAACGGTCTCGTGATCAAAGTGGGCAAGGATGAAATAGAGGAGGCGCAGAAAAAAAAGGGATCAACTATTATGACTTCATCGGGAATACCTATTAAAATTACACCCAGCGGCGCTATTACCGTAGAGCAAAAATCAAGCCTGCAAAACCAATCGGAAAAGCAAGTGTCTGCGGCTGGAATCAAGAAGCCGACGCCAATAGCAGCAAAGCCGGTGCCAAAAGCAGGTACAGCAGCTTCAAAACCTGCATCTGTACCTAAAGCTATGGGGCAGCAGGCTGCTCCGAAGAAGATGTCTCCGCCGCAGAAATTAGCTAAGAAGCCTACTGCTACCCCAGCGAAGATTCATATGGTGAAGCCAGCAACCAAAAAATCCTAGACATCGCAAAGTCTTGTTTTCAACGTGGTACAGCAAACCAATGCCAATGAGTTGGTTTCGGACTTTGGTTTATTTCCCATCGCTGGGATTCTTCTGCCGATTATTAATGTTCGCCTATGCTGCCTTCTTTTCTACCTGGATACCCTAATTTATTCTCTAAGCACATTTTCTGTATCTTAGTATACATATTATTTCTCCTTATAAGACTTCAAGTACGTCCACAATGTCTATAGTGATCATGCCTCAGGCAAACTGTGCTGTTGCCACGTCCGAATCCTCACTTTGTTTCACCACCCGGGTCCAGATATACCCGCATAGCCCACATATCACAATGTACAGTATTAATATATCACCACAATTCTCTCTCCTTTGTTTGCCATAGAAACTCTTCTACTGCACATGCCTGGCCCCCCTCCGCAACCATGATTCCCCAAACAATTGAACCTGCCCCAACACCCTCCCCGACCGCATTCCTCACCGGTCTCCGCGGCCTCGCCGCCCTCATCGTCGCCTTCACACACTTCATAGCCGGCGAACTGGAACTCGGATTCCGAGGCTACTTCGCAGAGCCCGCATCCGAAAACCAGACCCTCATCCAACTCTTCCCTTTCCGCATCATCTTCGCAGACCAAGCCATGGTGGCTCTCTTCTTCATCGTAAGCGCCTATTCAATCAGCGTAGGGCCGTTACAAAGACGAGATGCCGGAATCCTCGACCCCACCGCCCGAATGAAATTCTACGAGGGGCTAGCAGGGAGCCTTGTGCGGAGGCCAGTACGATTATACATGCCAGTCATAATCCTCGAAATAATATCCCACACTCTCTTCGCCCTGGGATTCTACCCCTCCACGGATCTTCGCGAGCAACAATTCCACACTGTCCCAGGAATTGTAGATCATTTCTTCGGGTATCTGGTTGAAGCCGTGTGGCCGTTTACCCGCGAGTTTGCGTTCATGATTGGGTTGAATATTCAGATTTGGACGATTCCGGCGGAGTTGCGGGGCTCGTTTGTTGTGTTTTTGGTGGTTTTTATGTTGGCGGGGACGGGGAAGGGGATGAGGGGGATGGTATTGGGAACGGTGGTAATGATGAGTATGTGGCATGAGGATTGGGTGGTTCTTACGTTTCTGTGTGGGTTGGGGATCGCAGAGGTTAAGAGTGGGAGAAGAGATCAAGCACGTGGGCACTCTCGGATCGAAGTTTCTGAAGAAGGGGAGTTTGATTCTCTGCCCGTGTATGAAAAGGGGAGTGTGAGGAGCGCGTGGAATTTAGTCGGCGAGCGAGTTTTGAAGATCGGGAATGGCTTCCTTTTCTTCACTGGATTCTACCTCCTCTGCATTCCCGAACAACCAGCCGAAAACCCCTGGAGTGTCGAGTATTTCTTTCTCCGTCCCTGGACACCATCAGATCCGTCTCGTTTCCCCCACCTCTCCCAAATGTTCCGCAGTATCGGGGGCGTGTTATTCATATTCGCTATTTCCAACTCTTCATTACTTCAGAAACCATTCAATACCCGCCCAATACAATATCTCGGGAGGATATCGTTTGGGCTATACCTAGTGCATATTCTGATTTACAAGATGTTCAGGGATGAGTTGATCAGATGGTTTTGGTTTGTCAGGGGCGAGGATGATGCTTGGGGGTGGATTGGTGCAGGGCTTGTGCTGGCGCCGGTTGTTTGGGGGGTTAGTCACTTTTTTTGGGTCGTTGTGGATGAGTGGAGTGTAAGGGCGGCGAGGTGGGTAGATGATTGGGTGCACGGGAGACGGTGAGGGTTTGTAGGGGAGGAGGCATTTCGTACTTATATTTGTTTGGTGTGGTTAGGAACTACTACTGTTGAAAGTTGTATAACCTGGTCATGGGTCTGATATACTTAGGACTGTATCAGAAGGTCTCCTTTCTTCTTGAATTGATAATCTAAATGCTCCTTTTTTTCCTGTTTAATCTTAACAACTCCATGAACAGGATAACCTATTGAACCCCTAGCGTGGAGTAGATGATAGGCATGCTGTAGCGAAATGAGGTCGCTTAAGTACTGTAGCACCCAACTCTGCCCAGCCCCAAGTGTGCAGAGCTTCTCGTTGTGCTCACGAGCGCAACTCATTTACGGCGCTCTATGCTAGCATCACATGCTTGAGGTAGAACAAAACAGTGAAGAAGTTAGAAGAAGTTACATGATTGAAAATATTTGACGACTATCTCAAGACCATTGAGCGTCTGGTACCTATTTTCTCCAGTCCACGGCTCGACTTGGATTTCTTGCCTGCTTGCGTTGTTATTTCGGGAGCTGGTGCCTCAGGAACGGTATGACGGTCCATTTCTTGCATTTTGAGCATATTGAAGTAGAAACCATGACACAAGCGGGTAGTGGGATGATCTTCTCCGAGAACAGTGCTTAATCCAGTGCATGCTCTTTGAAAAAGCACAGTAGATTCGCCGTAACGGTGCTGCAATAGTTCGCTAAGCCCATTGAACAGCCTGCAAGGGTGAAGGCTGACGCTCGATGGGCGCTTAACTTAGATTAGTCAAGTGTGTGGCAGCATATTCACGTGACTGGCACGTTGGAAAAGCCTCGAGCCCATATACCTCAGATAAGACTGTAACATATGTATTTGAGATTTTCTTAATTCATCACCAGAGGCGTCTATTATTCCCAAAGATTGATCACTCTCTAAGAGTACCCGATCGGGAAGAGATGTCGTCTAGCCATCGGGCCCCTGTTGAGTCCAGCCATGCCACAATCTACGTCATAGCGGGGAAGCGGCGAGTACGCAAAGTAAACCCCCGGACCCCAAGCAAGAAATGTCGACCCAAACTATGCCATGCAAAACAACATCATTTTGCCATCACTGGCTATCAAATCTCCTGGTCTTCTCTTCCGAGTCAAACCATACTCTCTTCAAAGCCGATCCGGCCCACGATACCACAGAAAACAAAGTAATTGAATTAGAAGGTCTTTCGAAGCTGGAACGATGGCGTCATTCATCCAGAATATCATCTGGAACTCTGTCGAAGGGTTTGTGGAGGCTGGGACGCGAACAATGGGAGGGTACGCAGGAGATGCATTGATAAAAGCGGGAGACTTGGTCGAAAATGGTGGACGTAGTGTGGGAAACGGTAAGCGCTGTTTTTTTATATATCCCTAGTAGCATACAAGTAGCATTCTTAATTCTCCCAATTAATGCTGACGATTCTCTACAAACAAGGCCTCGAGCGCAAGCTCTCCGGATACTGTACCACTATATCAGGCCAAACGTACCAACCCTCCCCCAAACCACTACCATCCACCGCCCGCAAACCCGCCATTAAACGTTCAAACTCCAGTCCAGCGTCATCAAAACCAACAGTAACTAAAGCTATTGGCCCTGCAAGCACCAAACCCATCGGAGCAAACAAATATCCCGGTGGAAAACTTCCCTCCACCGCCGCCAAAAAGCCACTGTCAAATGGCGTGACAGGCGGAGCTGCTAAGAAAGCAAACAGCGTCATAGGAGGCGCCCAGAAATCCCTCCCAAAACCATACACGCCTTACACACCTCAATCGTTGCAATCTAAAGGCACATCTACTCTAAACTCAGCGAAAGGAACCGCTGAATCCAAAGCGTCAAATCTCTCTAAACCCTATGGTAGC
Organism: Acrocalymma vagum; assembly: GCA_028476805.1. Classification (NCBI taxonomy): domain Eukaryota; kingdom Fungi; phylum Ascomycota; class Dothideomycetes; order Pleosporales; family Acrocalymmaceae; genus Acrocalymma; species Acrocalymma vagum. The sequence continues at coordinate 263,004 of JAQGEP010000023.1, forward strand.
AACTCATTCTCACACGTCCCCGAGAAACGCACAGCTGTTAGGGCCGGGAAGCCAAAGCCATTCACATCTCCCGATCAAGCTAAGAAAGATGATTCCGGGGTGAAACCGTATCCTGGGACGAACACATTGCCCGGTCAGGGGTCGAGGTCGCCGGTGAGGAGGAAGTATAAGCCCGCTCAGAGACTTGGTAGTCAGGTAGAGGAAGGGAAAAAGATGACGCATATTACTGTGTAATGTACGATTGAAGAACTTTGGGAGATTTGTATTATGAAATGACTTGTTTATTAATTTTGGAGTTATCAGGGAGTCCTTCGGTATAGGGATGGAAAAGGGAAGGGAAGGAAATATATGATCCCTGCATTGTATAATAGGAAGCACATGCCATATTTTGGTCTCTTATCCCTGAGTTGCGCCTGACCTTTTTGTAGAACGTGTAAACTGTGACAGTCTCAATGTAAAATCCAGAACCTTTGATAGCTTAAGGTGCCTAGAAGAAAAGAAAAGAGAATTTGAGTTCATTCACATTTTGATAGCTTTTAGTAAATCAAATAAAGAGGTATCACCATCATGAATAATTGATCATTAAAGTGGGAAGTACGAACAATTGAGCAATAGCAAGGGTACCTTTGACCCACTTCAACTGCAACGACCCCGCGACATGCCCATACTCACATTCCCCTTGCGCATGACTCGCGCTCACAAAAATTTCCAAACCCCACCACCATGTTTCCACCACACGGCAATCAACCTACTCAACATAACTCACTCATAATAACAAGATGAACGAGCCTTCATTCGCCATGGACGACCCCGCCTTCGCCATAGAAACGGACCTCCAAACCCAAAGCATCCTCCTCGCCGCCGCAAACCACGACGTCCTCGCCCTACGCAACCTCCTCCGCAACTCCTCCGCCAACGTGCAGGATCCAGAAACGCTATTCACACCTTTGCACGCTGCGATCGCATCATGCGAGCCCGATATTAGAGACGAAGATGCACAAATGACGAATGGAGACGGAAATTCCAACGGCGCAAATGGCACTGATGTTCCTGAAAGTGAGGGGAGGACACAGGAGCTTGAGAAAACAGTCAAGACGATAAAATTGCTGTTTGAGAATGGCGCGATTTGGAATGACATTGATGCGAATGGGGAGACGCCGGGGTGTATTGCGAAGAGGTTGGGGCTCAAGGAGTTGTATGAGCTTTGCGTGGATGCGGGGGTGAGGGCCGAGTTGTTGTTGAGTCGGTTGGACGAGTATCAGGTTTTGGTTGATGAGGATGATGACGAGGGGGAGGAAGAAGACGACGAGGGAGAGGAGGGCGATGGTGGAATGGCAGAAGTAACAGAAGGCGTTGAGACAATGGCCGTAGAGCAGAACGACGAGTCTACACAGAATCCTGCGTATCTCGCATCAACGCTTACATTTGATCGGGATCGGATACTAGACGAATCTGCCAACGGCGTAATGATGGAATGGGAGACCACGCTCATGGAGCGTTCTGCTGAGATCCTGCTGCCAAAATCTGAACTTCGGGTACTGAATGTCGGACATGGAATGGGCATCATCGACCGCATCTTCCAGGAAAAAAACCCCAAAACCCACCACATCATCGAAGCCCATCCCGATGTGATAAAACGCATGAAAGACCAAGGCTGGCACGAGAAACCCGGCGTCGTGATCCACGAGGGCCGCTGGCAAGACGTCGTACCCTCTCTCGTAGAAAAAGGCGAACTCTTCGACGCCATATACTTCGACACCTTCGCAGAAGAATATAAAGCACTGCGCGAATTCTTCACTGAGTATGTAATTGGTTTACTTGATCCAGCGGGAGGCGCAGATGGCGAGGGCGGCAAATTTGGGTTCTTCAATGGGATGGGAGCGGATAGGCAGGTGTGTTATGACGTCTACAATAAGATTGTTGAGATTGATTTGTTTGAGTCTGGATTTGATACTGAGTGGGAGAGTGTCAAGGTTCCGGATTTGGATGAGCGGGGAGAGTGGGAAGGTGTTAGGAGGAAGTATTGGGTTCTTGGAGAGTATAAGCTACCAACTTGTACCTTTATAGGTTGATGATGTATGTACATTAGAAGACAAAATAAAGAGAGAAAGATATGCCGAGATGCCAGATAGATACCCAAACACCAACGCTAGAAGTCATGTTATAATCAATTTAAACACTAAGCTTTTAGGAGCCATTAACCCCATTTGTGGCTTCCAAGCCGTTCATTAGTCCGTGCTCTTGTAGCAATTTGTTATATCTGTCTGGTTTCGGGTCGAGTAATTGCTGGGCTGCTTCGGCGCCGGAGACTGGTAGTCGTTTAAGTCCTTGGTTCTTGAGGTTCTTTGGAATAAGTTTCGGCTCCAGAAGTCCAATCTGCATGAGCACGGAAGCCTGGTCCCAATACATATGCTCCGAGACTAGTTTTCCTCCCCGTACTGTTACTATGCTGACCACTGCGACCTCTACGAACATGTCTGTTGGTGGTACACCAGGTAAAATCCAATCGATTTCGTCAGAATGGGTAAACGACACAACCATTTCATCGACCACGCGATCCACGCCCATTGTCCGCGACACAAGTCGAATTTCAAAGTCCTCAACGAGACTGGGGATGAAGAATTCCCGGTAGAATTCCGCCAATTTCTTTCGTCCTATGCCGCCCTGCAGTGTCGGTAAAATTGTCACATGTGGACTGTTCTGGGTCATATTTTTGACTACGCCCATGCTCCCGCGCTCAGGCGCCTCATCTTCATATTTCGCATTCCAAGCATCCTGTACAATGGGCTCGAGATCCACTTCTTTCTTAAAACCTTTACGCACACACGCCAACGACCGACTCCATGATAGCTCTGCCTCAATCGCAGAATATGTCTTCGCAGACGGATCCGAGAACCCAGTCGAGCAATTCTCATACCGATACAACTTCCACGCACACATTTCCGGTGGCGGGCTGACCTGACTCAGCCCCGCGATATGCACCTGCACCTGCAAAAGCGTCGGAAATTTATGCTGCGGACTCGGCAAGACGGTTGGATAAAACGCGGCAATGGCACAGCACCTCGCCATGGGCTTCATCGCAGTCTTGAGCACCACGCTAGCGGCCTCCCCATATGCGATGATGGCGTAGAGTTCGCCAAGCTCAAGGTCATTGTGGAGTGTTTTTAAAGTCCGGATGTAGTTTGCTTGGTCGGCGGCGTTGTATGGAAGATAGGTGGCGTCGAAGCCTTCTTCTTTCCAGGCGAGGAGGGATTTTTCGGAGGCGTGCGGGGAGCTGCTGGTGAGCCAAATGCGAGGGGGGAGAGAGTTGAAGGAGAGGAAGCCGGTGCCAGATTGGGTGGGGGTTACGATGGACATTTTTGCGAATCTGGTGTGGCTCAGGCTGTTTCTCTTTGATTCGTTTGCTCCGTCTGGAATTGGGGATGTATTTGGAACCCGGCGCAAACAGAAACGCACACTCGCGCCGGGGTGGAAGTGGGCTTTATATTTCAATGGCTGGTACCTAGTACATATCCTGGTTTTTTCTTAGTCCCGGTCAGTCGCTTTGTCTCTTCTTCCAAGTTTCACGTCGGAGTTAAATGCGTGGAGGAGAAGAAGGCGGGGTGGTTGGTTCGTTCTGGGTGGAGCTGCAGCATGACGTCATGTTCGAGGTGAAGCTTCAGGTGCCGCATCGTGAGATTGCTCATGTGCATACCACTACTTAGCTACAGGAGAATGCCTTCTCCGACATCATAGCTTGTAGAGAGAGAGGGAGAGAGAGAGAGAGAAAAGCATATGCGGGCTAAACCCGACAGACAGATCACGCTATGTCAAAACTACCATTCCTACCATCCATCAGAGTCCCCACCCATCGTTTTCGCTACTTAGCTAATCTCCGCGAAGGCCCTCCAGCATCTCAAACACCTCATAATCGTGCCGTCAGCATCTGATCAATTGCAGCTGCGGATATCATAATGGCTACCTTCCTTTCTCGCGCAGCTTCTCAAGCTTTTGACTTCACCACTCGCGCCGCCTCCTAAGTATGGATGCTCAAGGCATTGAGACAAGGAAGAACCTAACTGAATCAATAGCTCCCAACTTCACGGCAAAGACTAGCCATGGCGCCATTGAATTCCACAAGCTCATCGAGGGCTCATGGGCCATTCTCTTCTCACACCCCGCAGACTTCACACCTGTCTGCACGACCGAGTTTGGCGCGTTTGCCAGTCTTAAGGGCGAGTTTGATAAGCGTGGAGTCAAGATGATTGGGCTTGTATGGACACCATATGCACACCACAACTCTAATGGCTTCACATGTGCACTTGCTAACATGGAAGATTGCAGAGCGCCGACGACCTTCCCTCCCACGACAAATGGAGAGCTGACATCAACGAGGTCTGCAATACCAACGTGCAGTCCCCCATCATCGTCGACGCCGACCTCAAAGTCGCCTTCCTCTACGACATGATCTCCCAGGACGACATGGACAACATTGCCGAGAAGGGCATTGCGTTTACGATCCGTGCTGTCTTCGTTATTAATCCTCAGAAGAAGATCCGCTTGACGATGTTGTATCCCGCGAGCGCCCGACGCAACTCCGCAGAGGTGCTGAGGGCAATTGACAGTCTTCAGCTTGACGACAAGAAGGGTGTTTTGACGCCCATTGATTGGAACGCCGAGCGAGGATGTTATTGTACCGCCCTCGGTTTCGACGGCTAATGCGAAGAAGAAGTTTGTGATGTCAAGGAGGTGAAGCCATACCTGAGGTTTACAAACGTTGGTAAATAGACAACAGGCTTCTTTGGTGGCGTGCAGGATATGCACGTAGAAGGTTAAAATATAAAAACTTTGTGGGGAATTGCTTCCCCGGATTTATCTACGCTTCAGGGTGTTTTCATGTCCACGAATCCTTAACCCGGGCAGCCACAAGTGCCAGGTACCGGAGTGGCTGCAAGCACAGTAAAGACGGGCGTCACATCAGCGTCAAGCCTGCATGTTGCTAGCCGTTAGGCCGGATGATCGCTCCCACGAAGGCATGTCTTTGAGAACCGAAGATCTTGGTCAGGGGCAGGGGGGCAGGGAAGAGATGTGTGTCTCCTGTAGGTAAGGGTACCATCCACCAGTATCTATATCACTCTCTGAGACGATTTGTAAGAATCTTCAAGACCGTCCATGCCTCTCCATCTCCGGCTCCCCACAACCAAGGGAAGAATTAGAGACTCGTGTGACCACCGGGCGCGCGATGCGACTCTACGAGGGGGCTGTCGAGGTTGGCTGGCAATGTTTTGCCGAGGCTGAAGCTGGCTTGCCAGCCGAACCACGGCCGACGTGGGCCAAGCTCCGGAGAACGGGAGCTCTCACATGTCTATACAGTTGCGCTGCCCTCCACTCTGCGCACACTTTTTCTTTTTCGCTTTTTCTCTTTGTCAATATTGGGTCGCCGTGGTTCATAGACGCTGCATCTGATTTTTTGGGCATCTTCTTCCCTTGTTGCACCCGCAATCCCGCATTTCCGTATCTATCCCGCCCCGCGTCACTCCCGCACAACCCCAAGCCTTTCCAAGATGACAACGAAGAACTTGCCCTCTGCTGCGGAGATAAAGGAAGAAATCAAAGAGGATGTCAAGGCGGCGACCAACTCGACGCTCCAGCAGCTCCGCGCCTTTGCTGCTGGAGGTGTAGGCGGTGTATGCGCCGTCGTTGTGGGGCATCCCTTCGATTTGGTCAAGGTGCGACTGCAGACGGCGGAAAAGGGTGTTTACAGTGGTGCTATGGATGTTGTAAGGAAGACTGTTGCGAGAGAGGGTCTTGCAAGAGGTCTTTATGCTGGAGTGTCTGCGCCTCTAGTCGGTGTTACACCAATGTGTGAGTATTCACAACCCCAAAGTTGCCACCGTCTTTCCAGGAATTGCTACTGACGCGCCCAAGTCGCCGTCTCTTTCTGGGGCTATGATGTCGGCAAGCAGCTTGTATCCAGATTTTCCAAAGTAGAGAACAACCAGTTCTCGATCGCGCAAATCTCCGCCGCCGGTTTCTTCAGCGCTATTCCCATGACACTCATCACAGCGCCCTTCGAGCGCGTAAAAGTGCTCCTGCAAATTCAGGGCCAGAAGCAGCTTGCTCCCGGCGAGAAGCCAAAGTACTCTGGCGGTGTTGATGTCGTGAGACAGCTATACAAGGAGGGCGGTATTCGATCAGTATTCCGCGGGTCTGCCATGACGCTCGCTCGCGATGGCCCTGGGTCCGCATGTTACTTTGCTACTTATGAGATCGTCAAGAGGAAGCTTACGCCCAAGGACCCCGTTACTGGCAAGCCAGGTCAGCTGTCTCTGTCTGCGGTCATGGTTGCTGGCGGCGCGGCCGGAATCGCAATGTGGATCCCCGTGTTCCCCATCGATACCATCAAGTCCCGGTTGCAGAGTGCTGAGGGCCGACCCACGATTGGCGGAACGATCAGAGGCATTCATGCGAGCGGCGGCTTCAAGGCGTTCTTTCCTGGTATCGGCCCTGCCATGGCTCGCGCGGTGCCAGCGAATGCAGCAACGTTCTTGGGCGTCGAGCTTGCACAGAAAGCAATGTCTAAGATGTTTGACCGCGACGGAGAGTAAAGACACCAAAAAGCAGGCACATATGGAAAATATCTTTTCGGATCCACACATATTTCCTTAGATCGATATGTCTTGTCCTTTTCATATTCAGTCTTGGAAAGCTATGACGCCGTGGCATTGTTAGCGATTTTGATGGTCTTTCTTCTTTTTTTCCCATCTTGCCTTTTCGCGGCGTGTTTTTCCCGCCTGCGCGCAATACATACACTAAGTGAATAGACTTCCAGAGATCCCTTTAGATGAGAGGAATTTGTATAGTGCTTTCTCTGTATATTCCAGTCTAAATAATCCGTCATCACGACCACAATAACAAGAACATGAAAACAACACATATACTTCATTTCATTCCAATGTCCATTTCCCCTCATCATACATCTATATATCCGCATTCGAAATTTCAAGGGGCACATCGCATGCAACGCGACTGCGTTCGACGCGCCATTAACAGGACCCATCGAAATTTCCGGATCGGGACATCAGGAATGTAACCACGACGACGCAATATCACCGCAACTCTAATTTCGGATAATAGGCATTCCCACATCTACCATCTTCTCGGAGCGCAAGATGCTGAAACCAGGACGGAATTTCAGGAGAACATGCCGTTCTTTGTTGTGCTCATTTTCAGCTTTGGTTCTTCATGAGAAGGGATGTCGTGTTGGATTGGGTCGTGGCAAGTTTAAACTTTCTTCTCTCTTTATCGATTCTTCGAGGAGATCTACTTGGAAGATTGTGAGGTGTTTGAGCTGGGTGGTTGAAGATAAGTTTTTAGGTGTAGGTGAGTGTGGAAGAGATTCGGTTGAATGACGACGATATTGATTCTTTGATTTAGAGAGCGTTTTATTACCGTCACTTCTTCGACATACCATTTATCCCGAGGGCCATCCGTCACAGCACTCCACGCCCAAACTCTTCCTCGGAGGAGAAAACCCACCATGTCCTCCTCCAGACTATCCAAATCCCCCACACCACCCATCCCCATCCCCTCACTCCAACCCCACCAAATCTCCCCAACACTCGCTGCCTTTCCCCCAGACGCCGCACCATCGCTATTCCTCAGCCACCCATCAGCTCGTCTATCGTCCAGTCCAGCATCATCGCCTCGCATTGTCGACTCCCCGCCTCTGCGAACCCGCTCGATCAAACCGGAGATGAGCGATTTCATGGACAAGGGGATGGCACCTGGAGCCGATTTCTTTGAGGATTCGTCTGGAGATGAAAATTCAGATTGGGAGGACGATGGGACCGGGCATTTTTCCGAGATTGGGCGGTTAGTGCAACGGCGGTCGGGGGACAGTCATCGAGGAATAGGACTAGGACTGGAACATGATGGCAGTGCGGATGATGAAGAGGAAGAAGTGAGAGGAAGAAGATTATCAAGAGATGGTGAGGTTGTAACTGCGTTGCCACAGTTTAATCAGTTACCTACAACGATGCTTGAACCTTCTGACGCAACGGCAACTGAGGAAGAATCTCCCGATTCCCCGCTGGGAAGTTGTCGCCCCAAGAAAGCCCGGCAAATGTCCATTCGCCCCCTCACCAAAGAACACGTTCAAATCGTCCAAAGCCTCGTCTGCGGCGCCGCTGGACCTGGGGAAATCGGAATCGGACTAAGCGGGCACGAAACACCCGTAGCATCTCTATCAAGTCCCTCTTGCAAGACTCCTCCAGAAGGAAGCCCCAAACTCCGACAAGCATGGCCAGACATGAGACTGGTTGAAGGAGGGGGCAGAGGTCTAGCTACGTTACCACGCCCCGCACCACCTTTCCATGAACGCAAACGAAGGAATACATGTGAAAGCATACGTGCAGACTCGATTATAAATGCCCATGCTATTACACTGCGTGCGCTGGAAGCTTTATCGCCGACGGCGAGTTTATCCAGGACAAGGGGTCGCTCCTTTTCCACGAGTACGATGCGCAAGGATTTTTCCAAGAGTGAGGGTTTTGCGGAGCAGAGACGGGGTGGGTTGAGTCAATTGACGTCGACCGAGAACCCGAATCGGAATCTGAATTTGGAGAAAGAGGCCACTGGGAGTGTCCTGCCTGCGCATTTTATCAACACGCCGTATCCGTTTACGGCGAGGAAGGAGTTTCCGAAGCCGCGTGTTAGGCCTAGGCAACATGATTTGTTCACGGATTCCGCAGCGGTGACGAGTGATGTGAAGGCTGCAAATGGGCCTGGCATCGTGCCTTCGGGTGGGGAGTTCGATTTACGGAGTTTGCTGGAGAGAAATGTCGATTCAGCTGGACGTAGTAGGAGCTGCGCTACTACTCCTCCTGGACGAGAGAAAATGAGCTGGCATGCTGGGGAGGGAGAACGCCATGAGAGTATTGTGTGGCTTAGTTTGCGGCGACGAAAAGATGGGAAGAGTATGGATGAAGGGGTTGCTAGTAAGTTGGTGAGGATTGAGGTGCCGAGTAGTTTGACGGTGGAGTCTGAGGTGTACGGTCGTGGAGGGAAGTGGAAGAGAGGTGGTGGTTGTGCTGGCGTCGGAAATGGGAATGAAGAGAAGGGAACGCTTTCTTATGGAAGGGAGAAAACGGTTGTGGATTTCGATGATCAGTTTCTGGCGGAACGGTTACGGGAGGGGTACTGTGCTATGGCTGGGTCGTGGTTCACTCGAACATTCAGCGCGAGAAAACTCAAGTATATCCGGCTGGGTAGCGTCAATGTTTGGAGCGGGTCTGTGGTTGTGTCACCACATTGTGAAGGTCTTCAGAGCGATCGACTAGACGAGCCTACGACGTCGGGCCTCCTCGCAGCAAGAGATGGCATCAATTCTTCTCCAGATTGTCGATCTCCGTTCACTGAACGCAACCTCTTGAACCTGTACAGGAATCCGAAGAGTGGGAAAGCGAGATATACATGGGTTCATTGGGCACGACGAGTTGCGGCGTCCAATACGTCGTTGGGATACTCGACGTCGATATCAAGTCTTGGAAACACAACAACGACACGAAGACACAGAACTCGCGCAACCAGTCTAGACACCCCGTTCCACTTCAACCAAGCGGAACAAGGCAACGGTGATGCTATCGCTACGGCGGCGACAGCAGACAACGATGACGACGAAAAAGAACTCCCGACCCCCTCAACCGTCCACCAAACCCCACGGCCGCGGACAACCTCGCTCTCACCCTCCGCCCGTTTCCACTCCTACAAAATTCCCCTCCCAAACACCATCACAACAATCCAATTCATCCACACCTTCTCCGCCATCAAACTCTTCATCTCGCTGCTCTTCTGCCTCCTGGGCAGTGTTGTCGCGGCACTGGCGTGGATTTTCGCGGGGAGGGAAACATGGGAGGATGTTTTTTTTGTAGAGAGGGTAAGGGCAGAGAGGGTAGGTGGGGGAATGGGTGTGGGTATTTTGGTACTGCTTGTTGAAGGGGTGATTTGGTGTGGATGGGTTTTTGGGAGTTGGAGGTTGGGATAGTGTAAGGATTGGGTTTGAGTGTGTATATTCACGGGGGGGGTTCTTTTATTGAGGGGTTGTAATGAGGGTGCGATTTGGGGAAGAGGTTTTTTTAGAGGGTAATGTTTTTTATACAGTTTTCAGGATTTAGAGTTAGATCTCTGTGATTTTCTTCTGATATCTTTTACTGTGTGGTTACTACTAGACTTTTTGTCTATGGATAAACGGACAGAACCTTCCTGACATAGACGTACAATTTCAGACCTTTGCGAAGTAAACGGAAAGGCCATTGGCCTGGCTCTCTCTCTCACACATACATACACATACACACACAAGGTGGCGTCGAATGGTTAAATTTGAGAAGTGACATTCCAGCCGAGATGATTATCATATTTTCGTACTTCACGTTGACGCGTGTGCATTGCGGAAATTTCGAGTAATTTCAACTCTTCAAATAATTTGATGACAGTGGCAATCCTAGGCACCAATCGACGTCACGGACATGTCCCTCAACGAAGTCTTCTAATGAGTGAGTTGGCCGTTCAGCACAGCTATGTGGCAGTTCAAGACTTCGTGCGAAAAGCGTTTAGTATTCTCTTTTCTCGTTGAACAAGTTTTCAAGTTTTTACGGTCTTGCCAATTTGCAGACGATCATTTGATTTGCATATAGATCGGATGTGGGGGAAGCCTCTGCTTGTGCGACGTTGGAGATTTTGGCTTTGGATTCCCTTGCTTGCTGGGGGATATCGTGATCGGCCGCGAGAGTTTGCTATCTTTGCACGGGAAATGTCCTTACGAAGGTACCTTATTTATCAAAATTGAGAACATGTTGGGCACTTCAGTGTTACTTTGGTTTGTCGGGACGATTGATCTTGTTGTATAAGAGTTTTTGGAGACGACCTCCGTAGCAAGAGGATAATCGATTAGAGGAGGTGTTTGGTCATGCTGCGCTAACTTCCAGTCGTCTGAAAAATAATAAGTTATGTTGGTGAGCAAGGGTATATTCAATGTAAGATCCCGGAGCGGGATAGAGGAAGACACATGCAATCATGAGCCTCGCCAAAGAATAAAAAAAAAAAACTTGGTACGGCATGATGTTCTCACAGCATAGAATAGAATAGGTTTTTGAGGTGAGCGAAACAGGGGAGAAAGGTACGAAATTATTCTACTGATGTACTAGGATCTATAGATAGTTCTGTGCCTGTCTCCATACTAGTCAATATCGTGAATGCTGTCGAGAAGAGGGGTACATGATTGATTGTCCTGGCGAAACTTTTCTGTGAACTGGAGTCATCTGATGGAAACAAAAAGACCCAGGTGCGTTTGGAGCTTGTGGCGTCCAGCGTCCAGCGTATTGATGTGGTGGTGAATGTCAAGATAGAAGTGAAGGGGTCCTGTCACGCTAATCCCAAATTGGCTAGCTAAGCACAGGTATACAAACTTCCGCGGCCATGCATAGATTGTGCGATGCGCAACACAACCTGCTCCACCACATTCACTCTCCCACGTCTTTTCCCCGCCGCACGGTCCCGTCGCAACGGCCGAGCATGCTCCTCTTTCAGGAGACTTGAGCTCAATGTCTTCACAGCCTACGGGCAGCTTAAATCCAAGTATGTCAATCTCTGATCTCGTTTTCCCAACCTCCCGCATGGCACAACTATCAACACAATGAAACAAGCTTAAGCCAATCGCTGACCCAATGGCCTTCTAGGCTCGGAACAAGACGACTTTGACGCCTCTCAACAGCTTATTGACGAAGCAGCTCACGCACAATCTGATGCCATGGACGGGCAAAGAAAGATGAGCACGGCAGTATCACCCAGAGGACAATTTGGCACACCTGTCTCGAAGAAAAAGAAGAAGAGGAAGTCAAAGTCTGCAATCCCTCGGACGTCTACGTTGGATCTGAGCTCATACGAGGACGGGATCCAAGTGCCGAATTCGCAGACAAGCCCCTCGGTGCCTGCTGCTACGTCTTCTCCTCCGACCTCGACCCCAAAAATGCCCGCAAATCTCCCAGGAAAAAATAGTCATAAGGCAGCGTCCGAGAAGTCGCGTGCCGAACACATACATGAAATCGTCGAGTCTCAACAGATGTCTGCACATGAGGCAGAAGGAACCACTGGGACCGGTTCTCAACAAGTGGAAACCCCACTCAGTAGGACACGGAAGCGTAAACGCAAGCGAAGGAGCTTGACAGAGACAGACCCAACAGAAGGGAACATTGGGACGTTGGATACGGAGCACACTGGTGACATGCCGCTGATGACACAATCCACTCAAGAAGATGCAGAGAATGCTGCTACGCCTCATTCCAGCAGTCGCAGACACAAGAAGAGAAAATCTAGGGAAAGTGGAGGCGAAACTATCGATCAAGGAGGTTCCGTTGTAGCGAGTCAAGAGCAGGCTTTGGAAGCTCCAGAACACAACGAGGAACCTATACCAGGCCAATTGCTACTCAAAAAGCTGATAGACAAGAAAACATTGATGGACTCTGATGTCATTGAGACGGCTCCTACGGCTACTTCCGATATGGGATCTCTATCATCCAAGAAGAAATCGAAGAAGCGCCGAAAGACAAAGCAAGACGGCTTCGATGGAGGTGCTACATCACAGCAGGAGAGACATTATAACAACGATCAAGCTCCGGAGGATGCAATGGAAACTGCCACCCATGCTGCTCATCCTTCCCACCCTTCTCCCATCAGATCAGGCTCAGGAATAGCATTCGATGACGCAGACTTGGCAGAGTTTGAGACCAGAACTGCAATGACACCCGATACAGGACATGAAGCTCCCTCAGCAGACGCTAATTCACAACCAATTGTAACCGAGGATGAGCCGCCTATCCCTGTGCGAAAATCGTCTCAGATGAAGAAGCGCGAGAGCGGAAAGAAAGAATGGAAAACGCTAGAAAGATTAGTAGGAAGTCCTCCGAATCCAAGCGAGCAAAGCAAAACACCGAGAACGCGCAGATTCGGCAGTCGTAGCTTGCCAGTCACACCTCACATGAGGACTCCGTCATCGAGAGGGTCATGGACACCAGGCACTAGCCAGAGCGGCAGACGTAAAGGACGAGCCGGAGGGGATCCAACAAAGACGTACAAACGTGCTCCACGAGATGATGCCGACCAAACAATGGCTGATAAAGCGCTCGACAAACAATTCGACGTCAGCTTTCCTTCGGATCTGCGGACAGGTGGTGAATTCTCCGACGATGAACGAGAACTTATCCGAAGGGCAATTATGCACTTTCAGGAGCGTAACGGTCTAGATACTTCGGATCTTGTCGCCATTATTCAATATACTAAACCATACAGAAAGGTAGATGATTTAAGCAAAAGACGCGCTGAAGGAGGCTATCAAGATCAGGAAGCAAGCAGAGCATTTTGGCAAGAGGTGAATCAAATCGGCTTAAACCGCAACATGATTACAATTCAGAGATTCATTCGGCGGAACTACTCCCCCTTCAAGAGCGCGGGAGGCTGGACGGATGAGGAAGACCAGCTGCTCAAGAGCTTGTACGAAGCCAAACCAGGGCAATGGAAGTTTATCGCAGAGGAAATGGGAACGCGTGGCCCAGATGACTGCCGAGACCGTTGGAGGAACTACCTCCAATACGGCGAGAACAGGAACACCAAACGCTGGACCGAAGCCGAAGAAGCTTCAATGATACGTGCCATTTCAGAGGTTGCCCAAAGGGACGAGGATTTCCGGGCAGAATCTGGGCAGCCGCCGCTCAGCGAGTACACGTCAAGGGATATCAATTGGTCAGCCGTGTGCACTGAGATGAACAATATCCGCAGCCGTATCCAATGCCAGCAAAAGTGGAAAACAATGCTGAATCGCAGTCCTACGAAGCGACCGCATATACAGCCTCGCGTTCATTACAGAGAGACCCCAGCTGTGACAAAGCCCGTCGGGGGCAATGACATCGTCAAAAAGCTTCCCAAGAAACGCCGTCGATCGCAAAAGCAACAAAACTCATTCTCAACTCAGGAGACTGGTGAAGATCTTATCAACCCATCTAAGCAACAAAGGTTTCAGCAACTTGATTTGATTGAGACGATCATCGACACAGGCTGCGTAGACCAGGAAGAGCTTGATTGGGACGAAATTGCAGCCCGAATACAACAGAAGACGGGGAGATCCTGCTCCATCATTGCCATGCAGAACGTACTGAACGAACTTCTCGAATCAGTTGACACTCGCGATGGCTTCACCAATTCCTTGGAAAACATTTTATCATACATTAGCGAGCGAGATAAAGAAGACGAGGAGGAGCAACAAAGTCCATTTTCTTCGCCAAATTACCATATACCGAACACGAGTAATAAACGGAAACTTAAAGGACGGTCAGCGCAGTCCCGCTTTGAGTCTTCTGTCAAGAGCGCCCTAACTAAGTATCTTTCCAAAGAGTTCATCACAGCAAGTGACGACGAGGATTGATCGGCGCAAATTGATGGTTATGCAGAGCGTTTTACAAATGTATTTGGTTTCTACTCCAGGGCTCGCTTTGTTCTTGACTGGGCGGAGCTACTTTGAAGTCCGTTTCCTTGACCAGACATGATCGTATGGGCGGGCGCAGCGATGTTTCATTTTGCAATGGCAGACAATACCCAACATAGATCGATGAATAAACATCTCATGAAGTTTTGTTATGGTTGAAGATGTTTTGTGAATGCGTGCGTGAATTCGTTATGGATTCGCTATTGGCTTGTTCCGCCTCTCTCCCATCGCAGAAAGGTAGGAGTAAAAATGAGTACAAGAAGGTGAAGCCACTAAGCCACTTTATCTACACTAATTCATGAATACCGGATCGCTGAGCCCTATATCTCGGTTTGTAGCATTTACATAACATGGTCCCTCTCGTGTCTCTTTTCAACTTCACCCCCATGTGACGAACCCTTTCATACAAATGTTAATAGATTTCTAAGCTCGGCCTACAGTTATTGGAACATTCCCGAATCCGGTTCTGCCGCGATTTTAACTTATTGAGGTGGCCCAGAAGAGCAGAAGACTTGTATAACTGTTCGCCCTTCCACGTTTCCGCAATGATTGAGACTAAAAACGCGTATGACACTACGAAGACAAACAAGGGTAGGTTAACCCAGATCCATCTTACCTGAATATGAGTTTTGACTATGTGTATTTTGCCAAATGCCGTTATAGCGTTGTGATTTTAGGAGCTGCGAATGAATATGTCGAGAATGGCATTCATCATGTTCGCAACATTGGCGACGGATGAATTTGATAGGATATCCTTTACAAGGGGCATGCTGTGTAACGCTATATCACTCTACCATCAGAACGCGGGGTCATTTGCCTGACAGCCTGAAAGGCAACTTACTGCCTATCAGTCTTCATAGTTGGAGCCTACTTTGGTGCGGAGCGTTGGCGTTACATCCAAGAATGTTTTTCCTCGCTCTCAACGTATAGATAGCCCAGTGCTGGGAAAGTGATTCTGACTAGAATTTCACCATGGCTTTGGTATGCTTTTCATGTCGCAGAGAACAAACCTTAATGTTACCCATGATCATTATGAGTTTCTAGATATTTTGGGACTAAAGACTGGGGAATAACGCATACATTCTTTTTTTTTTTCGCTTTCTGTACCTTAATTCAGGCTAAGTTGTACGTTAACATAAGGTAGTTTGATGGCTTCAACTACTTGGATGGAAACTATAAAGTCGAGAAATAACTATGGGGCATTTTAATAATTCTTTGGTGATTCTAACACGGCCCGAGTCTGCTTAATAATGGCAACTTGAAGAAGATTCCATAAATGTTGGAAATCATGTTCATCGTTCTGATTAGGAGAAGATACATGCGTCACCCAGATAACTATCGCGACGCACGCGTCCGAGGCAGCTCCTCGCGTAAACGGCCGCTCCACCTCACCACTCCACCACTCCACCGCTAATCACCCAAGTACCATACCGCCCAGTATGGACATAGATTCCAGCGACGAGCCCTCAAGAGACTCTCCAAACCCTCCACCAGCTATGCTAGCAGTCCGCACCAGCGCAAACGCCTCACCCATCACGAAACCCACTGTCGCCTCAAACGAACCCAATGACGAACCCATCACGCAACCCTTCCGCTTCATGTCCCTCCCCGCCGAACTACGCCTCCACATTTACGAATGGCTTCTCCTAGACAAAACCACATACATCGTCCCGTTAGAACGGCTACCACCTGCGCGCCCGCTAAACGCCAGGCAGCCTTTCAGCCCCGCCATCCTACGCGTCTGCAAAGCTATGTACCACGAAGCACTTCCCGTGCTTTACGGCAGCAACACATGGATGATTCGCACGTTTCCGATAAAGTGGTGCGTTACGGAGCTTTTAGCGTATAGCGGGCAGAAGAATGCGGGATTGATTAGACGGGTCCTTACGCTGGCGAGGGTAGATACCGAGCTTGATCAGGCGGTAATTAAGGAGAGGTACGAAGCTATGGGCATTAAATGGGACCAGTTGAATTTGTGGGGGGCGAGGATAACTGGGGAGGAAGATGTCGAGACGGTAGAGACGTGGTTGAGGGAGAGTCAGGATTGGGTGGAGAAGGTAGATGGAGAGCAGGAGTTGAAACGGTTGGGGATTCATGAGGCGTTTTGGTTTGAACAGAAGATTAAGGCGATTGATGGTTCTTATGGGGTGGCGTGGGTGGTTAGAAAAGGGAGTACTGGAAGGAGAGGTTTGTAGGTCAGGTGAGTGTGGATGAACGGGGAGTGGGCCTAATGTCCGTAATAATTTGACAACTGTCAAGAAGCTTAACGAATAATTGAACAATTGAAAGAATGAATCATGGAGAGGGTTGAAATCTGCAAGATTTGCGGGTAATTTTGCCTTTTGAGAATCTAATGCAAAAGAATCAATCCGAATGTCGATGGATACGCGTAAACGCTGCGTGATTATTGAAGGGCCAATATCACTACAAAAACCTGGGCTTTCAGAAAGTTGGAAATGGGCACCTCTTACCACCTAGCCTAGGAAGAGGGCCTTCCAGTTACACTTCGTGGCCCCCTCAAGCTAAACTTTGCTTAGACAAACCCAACACCCACGGTCTACACAATCTGAAGGTCTTTATACCAAATGTAGTTAAGGGGGTCGGAGTTTCATAAATCGGTCTTGATCCAATTCAAAGAAGACATTTTCCACATATTTTGTTTTGTTTTCTCATGGGTAAGAATCATGAATGTATTGAACGGAGATTAATACAATGAGAGAAGTCAGATATATACATTCATAGATTTCTATGATTTGCTTCAAGAAAGAGCAGATACTCCTTAGTCTTCTTTTTAGCATCTGCAAGATCGGAGAACAGACACCTCCACCACCACAATATTATCAAACACTATATTGACCGAACAAATTATATTTCCAAAACAAAACCGGACTTCTACAACACAACACAAGACGACAATGACTCCAACATTCATTACTACGATCTAAAAAGCACCCTCATAAAACAACACAAAATCGATAGAACCAGAACTTTTGGCGTCCATTCAAACGATGAATATCCACAATAGGTGTTTATGCACCATTCAACAAACAATGAGGGGAAGTCAATATGAAAAATAGTAGAGATAATATTTTTGTACATTTGCTTTCGTTTCTTGATAAACGGCTATTATGAAAATGCGAAATCAGAATTTTCTGCAAAATGGTAATAATTCAAACGCATTTCGTTGGAATGTAAAATTGAAATGTCAACGAACAACTAGCCATTCAACATGCGCACATTTGAATATTTAGAACATTACTAACTTTTCGAAATGCTCTTTTGATTACACTGAATTTTCGTTAGGCTATTTGAATAATAACAGTACGGCACCCACTCGCTCAATACACATAAACATCACAGGAATTGCAAGTACAATTCCGCTATGTTTGTAACACCACATTCACAAAGATGTGCTGCAAAAGCTTTTCAACCTTATTTCAAGCAGTACCCCTGATAACACCTCAACAAACTCCGCGGCACTATAAACATTAAAATACCAACCTGCACGATCATTCTCCACTTCACCCGTCGAACAAGGATAGAAACGAACGATGGCGTTCTTAGATGCTGTGTTGGTGTTTATGTAGGCCCGATTTCCTGCGTCTCTAGAGTTTCGTCGCGCTGGTATCATCTTCACCTCGCCAACGCGAACTGAGCCACATTTCAACATTCGTTTCCTTCCCGTGATTATGTTCACGATATATCTATCTATTTGAAATCCCGCCAAAATTCACAGGAATCCAAATCCTGCACATCATTCATTAGCGATTCCACAATCCAACCAGCCCCACGAGCTGAAACATAGCCGCTGAAGCAAAAACCGGCTTTTGCATCAGAAGCACGTCTACATGCTTGATCGTGCTCAACAGCTACGCTCAGCTTTTGATAACTTCGCGGATGCAAACTTTTGCGTAGCTGCAGGTTTTTAGGTGGCCGATGTTGGAATAAGGTTGTTTCGTTGTTGCAGGTCCTGAATGCAGGGCAGCATGGTGAAACTGGCGTCCTTCAGAAGCCGATCTGGTTCACGCGAAAGTGGGTACTTGACGGGACCGCTTTTGATGCCTAGAGCCACAACATCGAAGTGGAAGTTGAACGATATCATGTTGGTAGAATACTCGGAGTAGAATCATTCCCGTATTCGATAGTTGTAATCCAGAAACAAACTTTGAAGAATTTGTGGGGCGATGTAGATGATGCAGCCGTCCGCTTCACGATTGGTCGGACTGATTGAAGTAACCAAATCTCTGGGAGAGATGATTTACGATATGAAAATTTCAATTCATGAAATCTCCATGAATCAAGTATTCAGCTCCAGCAGCGAAGACTCTCCAACACTGGGGATCCTCCAGCTCGCTTGGCTCAGTGGTAGAGCGTATCACTAGTAGCCGCATGGCAATGATAAGGTCGTCAGTTCGATTCTGACAGTGAGCAGTTCTTTTTGCTCCTGCATGTGCATGTCGATCGCGGCTCGGTTAGTCGTTTTTGGTGCTGACATACGATGACAGGGGCAGTGTTATGAGCGGGGTTTGGCGCGTAGTGTGATCACACCGGAAATTTTTTGCAAGATGAAGGAAGCGGTCGCAATAGGGGGATTACAGCGCCTGCTATTTTTGAGGCTGAGGTATACATAGACAGCATGAATGCAATCAATCAATCATCTATTTTCGGGGGCGATTCAAAGCCAACGGGTTGCTCGAGCTGTGGGACTACTTCCACCACAGTTCGCACAGCTGAATATTGTGCATCGTTTCCACATGGAGGCAAAGTAAGTAAGGAAACGGGCAGCGGGATGACGAAAGAACATGAAACGTCTGGTTGAGGGTCAGCGGATGGAGGCTCATTTCCACGTGCTCGAGGGACAAGAGGCAGTGCCGGAAGAGCTCCCAATGATGGCGAGGGACGAAATTGCGACTCGACAGTAGCTAGGCCTTCCGTGTTGAAAACGCAATAGTCCAAACGCCGGCACAAGTGCGCAGATGAGGCGGGCATGGCTGGTAATTGAAGTGCAGCGCTCCTAAACATATGTCACAGCTTGGTTACGGGTGCAGCCTCTCGGGCGTGCGTCTTGTCGTTTCTATTCTGTACTCTCTCTTTCGGTCTTGAATGCGGCTGAGCGAGTTCAGGAGAGAATGGTTAGCCACAGCGAGGAACGCGAAATTGGCAGTGGATTCTGGCTAGTAGGAAGTCACGCGTTAGCCACTTCGTACCCAGCCGAGAGGAGACTGGTTTGACATAAAACGATCATGTACTGAATTTCGGTACAGATGGACAGGCGGGAGATGTGGATCACTGCGGGCTTTGTCGATAAGAGTATCGTGCTTGTGTGCCTCACCGCGAGGGCCAGGAAAAAGCTGCGAGCAAAGAGACAAGAGGCATCGTCAAAATAGCACACGGCTCAGGGCAGGGGAGGAGAGCAGGGGCAGTCGAGTACCCCCAGGAAATTAAATGAAACATCCAATGAGGGCAGAGGTGTGCCTGTCTGTGTGCCTGCGGTGCCTGAGGAGTCTGTGGTGAGTGTCCGGGATGTTTGTGTGAGCTAGAACTGATGGCGGAATGATGAACACACGCACGAGCCAGCAACAGGCACGGCAGGCGCAAACAGACGCCGGGCGCTTCCTTCCTACGCACCCTGCGCTCCTGCCCCTGCTGCTGGCTCGCTCTTGCTTGCTGCTTGCCCGCTCTTTCCTCTCGTGTCCTGCCAGGCACGCCAGTAGGAACGGCCCAGCTCGCCGTATTTGCCAGCGTCCCTGTCCTTTTCCCTTCTGGGACAGTGCGAAGGGTCGAGTGCCTTCCACCCACACCGTCTTCCCGCGTCTCTCTCTCTTTACCCTCTTCTCTCTCACCTCACCTCTCACCCTCGCCCTTCCTTACCTTCGCCTTACAAACCCCCATTGCGACCCGGCTGTCGTTCGCCCTTCGTTCATCGAGCGCAGCCCTCGCATCCATTCGCTCTTTACACCACCCACGCCTAATTCACACTCCTTTTTTGTTTAGTGCCCAGTTTGCGATCCCTACACCCTACCAGCCCACACACACACACAAACCACCGCATTCCAGTTCGAAGGACTCATAGCCACCAAAACCATAACGCATTCCTCGCCGCAATCCAAACCCCCTTTGGCCCTCTTGTATTTATCGCCGCCTGCCGACTGTTTGCGCGTAATCAATAATAGCTCCCGCACCTGAAATAGAGAAGGAAGAGAAGATAATACCTAAAATCGTCGCACTCGACACTGCCCTGCGACCCATCAATCTGATCAATTGCACCAAAACCAATCAACACTC
This sequence comes from Acrocalymma vagum, assembly GCA_028476805.1. Classification (NCBI taxonomy): domain Eukaryota; kingdom Fungi; phylum Ascomycota; class Dothideomycetes; order Pleosporales; family Acrocalymmaceae; genus Acrocalymma; species Acrocalymma vagum. Next base: position 283,801 of record JAQGEP010000023.1, read on the forward strand.
AAGCCTCCATCGTCACCAATCATGAGGCACCATCAGCACGTCGAATCGCATTTGTTGCCTCGCCAACGTTTCCGTAACCAGGACGAAGAAGAAGAAGAGGAGGAAGACAAGGAGGAGGAAGAACCAAAGGTTGTGAAGTCTATCAAAGTTGTGACTCTACCCAATACCTTCACCGGAAAAGTTGTCTGGGTCACCGCCGGACCCCAGAGCGAAGAAAAGGAAGCTCCCAAAACACTCATCGCACCCGTTGTTGTTCAGCCCACTTCTGCCAAGGATGAGGAGTCAGAACCTACCTCTAAGGCTGCTGCTAGCTCCAATAAGCCCGCATCCACCAAACAGCAGGTCCCTATGACTACTGCAGCCGAACCATCCACTCTTCTGGTCGCAACCAACTCCCCCGTGCAGACTGCTCCGTCCGATCTTGTAGGCGCAGGCCTTCTCTCGGCCACTGTCTCCGTCACTGCTGCCTCTATCTCTGCCACTGCCTCATCTGAACCAGAAGCGGCTGGCATGTCTGGAGGAGCTAAGGCTGGTCTCGCTCTAGGTATCCTACTCGGCGTGGGCGCGCTTTTGGCCGGTATTCTTCTCATTTACAAGAAGAAGCAGAGCAGTATGCGACGTCAGTCTGCACAGGCTGACAGGGAGAAGGCTGAAATGGCAATGGCTGATGCTCCCCCACCGCCACCTCCTCAAGTTGAAGCTGCTCCCAGCAACCATTCAACCCGCTCTCTGGCAGCCGCTCCTCGTCTCAGCCTTAGGCCTGTTACCCAATTCTCTCCCACATTTGGCGAAAACCGCAAGAGCGCTGGGAACATGCTTGTTGCAGCTGGCGCCATCCCGTCCTCCCGCAATGGTCAAGAAGAGCGTTCCCCAGTTAGCCCCTGGGAGCGACCTGGCGCTCAACACTCCCAGAACCCCTTCAATGACCCAGAGCCTCGTTCCGTCAGCCCTCAGAATCCCTTTGGCAACAACGCTGCCATTGAGACCCCTCAAGTGTCGGCTCCTGGGACCCCTGTGCACAACTCCATGAACCATTCTGCGGCCCCCAGTACCGATTTCGCCAACCCTGCTGCAGCAATTGCTGCTGCCGAAGCCGCTGGCCCTGTCGCCGTAGCTGGCGCCATGGCTAACGTACCACCACATGCCCAGGGTCGTCCAGCGCCACCACCTACTCATGAGCTTCCTCCACCACCCAGCATCAAGTCCAACGTTGATTCGGTTCCCCCAAGCCCTGCCTGGACTGAAGACATTCCTGCTTCCCCCGGCCCAGCTCCTACCGGTCCTCCCCCAATTGCTGTCGCTGGCGGTCGCCCCAACGGCCCTGCTCCCGCACCCGCTGCCGCTCCTGCTGGCCCGAACAATGTGCATCGTGTCCAGCTGGACTTTAAACCTTCCATGTCGGACGAGCTCGAACTCCACGCCGGTCAGCTAGTCAGGATGCTTCACGAGTACGATGACGGATGGGTAAGTTGATTTCTATTAGCCAACTGATTCTGACAAATTTCACTAATCTTCTATAGGCTCTCTGCATTCGTATGGACCGTACTCAACAGGGTGTTGTTCCCCGTACTTGTCTCTCCAAGCACCCTGTCAAGCCTCGCAATGGACCTCCCCGCCAAGGGCCACCACCAGTCAATGGCCGTACCTCTCCAGGTCGCTCTCCCATGGGACCTGGAGCGCCTCAGCCGCGCCCACAATCACCTGCCACCGCTCCGCGTTGTGAGTCTCCTCACCCGCCGTCACTCTCCCCTGCTGGTGGCCGCATGTCTCCCGCTCCTCGATCGATGAGCCCATCGCCCCGTCAAATGTCGCCGCCTCAGGGAGCGCCTCGTGGTCGATCAAACAGCAACGCGCCTTATGCCCGACCACCTCGTTCGATGTCCCCTGGTCCTTACGGCGGTGGCCCCCAAGTGGCTCCTCCACCAGAGATGGGCCGACCACGATCAAACTCCGCAAGCCAAGTTATCGCGCGTCGCCCATCACCGCCCGGCCCTAGCCCCATGAACCCAAACGCCACCATGATGCCTAGGAAGCCGCTTCCTGGCCAGGCACTATGATGACTTTGATTTCATGAGGAATGGCATTTTTTTCCTTTGTGATATTTCATTGACATTGGTTGTTGGAGCCATTTGATTTATATTTCATATTATGTTTTCATTATTTTTTAACTTCTATTCGGAACTCATCTGTTTCCGGGCAAGCTCCCTATGGTCTACATGTTGTGGTCCGTCATCTACGGAACACAGCGTTGAGTTGGTATCATAGCTTCTTGTTTATACCCACAACCTTGCCTTTGTCAATGGAATTGTCTTTTCTCACTGCAACTCGCGGTGCGACGAAGCAAGGTCAGCAAAGTCAGGCAAATTTGAAAAGTCAATAATGTCTTGAAGATATTCTTTTTTTGGTTGAACTGAACATAAGCCTCAGGAGGGGAGATCATAAAGCAGTAACTCCGTCCGCTGGGAGGGTCGGATGAAACGAATGTTTTTGTATGGCTCACTTATCACCAAATTACTCGGCTGAATTGATTGATATGCTTTCTTTGGAAGGTTTTCTCAATTCCCGGGTTTTTGAGGCATTATCTCTGCTCGATGGTGATGGTGACTATATACCACTCTTTGGGAGCCATAGTATAAGATGGGGTTAGATAGTTGAGTTATGAATCTTAGATGCTTTTGTTTTACTAATGCAGTTGTGATGTTTTGGCTGTATAATACACTGTAGGGTGTCATTATTAGGTGTTTTATATATGTGGGTATACGTTTGGTTCCGAGGATGACTGGGGCGGGGTCGATGCGAGGGTAGATGTAGATAGGGTTGTATAGAAGACCTTGTCTTAAAGCGATGCTTACTTTGAGGTAAGGTTAGGCTTTGGGGCTTGCTGAATAGGTGCGTTGATGTGAGCTCATGCTGCTAAAGAAAAGTAGTTATGCCTATTTGCGGATCAACGATTCTCACATTAGTTTGTTTTTGTTTTAGACTTTTGCATGCCCAATGCGCTAGGCATGGTCTCACCGCCCAGTGCATTCGTGTTTGATTCCTCAGCCTTGTGAACAGCCGAGCCAGTGGCAGTACGCGAAGGCTTCAGCCTTACATCACACCTCTGAATTGTCACATTTTGTCTCCTACATGTGGCGGAGGTGTCCGCGCTTAGAAAGGGTTTTCTTGTACGGCTATTGGTGGAACTCTGGGAAGGGAGAAGGAATAGTATTGGTTAACTACGTGCATGGCTGGTAGTTAGATGTGAAGAGACAAGCTGAAATATACTAGGTCATGCTACGATCTGCTGTGTACGGTTTGTAACCTGCATCTGCATTGTTGAAAAAAGACTTGTCGTTCGTTCCAGGGTTGCGGTAGCGCAAGGTTACGCCCTTGATGAGAAATAATTCACTCAATCCCATCTCCCAAATACTTTGGCCGATTTCTGTTATTTCCATCCGTTCCCTTACCACTCCACTATATCTAGCTAGCAGCAACAGCGGGAACCGAAGCCTTCTTCTTCTTCTTTTTACTCTTCTTCGTTGCGGCTGGCTCATCAGTTGAGTTTGTAAGAGCCGGTGAGGTAGCGACAACAACCTCAGGCTTTTCTGATGGAGCCGGGACTGGGATCGGTACATCATCAGCCTGAATGACGGAATCAGAGCGAGTATGTGTAGGCTTAGGCTCCTTCTTGCCCGTTTGCTGGAGATAGGTCTTGCTGGTTTGGAAGCCGAGTTCATCGGTGAAGGGTTCGGGTGCGGGTGCGGGTGCGGGTGCGGGAGCGGGCGAAGATTCGACGGTGGGCTCGATTTCGTCGAGTTTGAGGAATTCTTCCATGGGGTTGTTAGATTGCTTAGAGGCTATTTTGAGGAGGGGATTACCAATGCTTTGTGCTTCTTTTGCTGGAGCCGGAGACTCTTGCACAATTGTATTTGGCTCTTCAACATAGCCAGGCTTTTCGATACGTTCGTCAATTGGCTGCTCAAGAGGTTGCTCCTGAGGCTCTTCGAGTGGCTCGTCACGTCGCAACTCACTCGTCGGCGTTCGAACCTCAGACTCATCCGCGGTGGATGACCTGCCCCCTTTGGAATAACTATTGACGATGGCTTTCATGACTACTTGGCGATAGGTGCGGTTGCCCTCGACATGATCAACAAACTCCTCGTGAAGAAAGAGTCCTGGATCTTTGAGAGCAGCCTGCATGATTGTTTCCTCAAGGTAGGTTGGATACCAGGTCTCGTCCTCTGGGAGCCCTGGGAATGCGCTTTCGCGGGCGATCTTGAGGACATCGAAAATACCTATCCGTGGCCCAGACTGAATGATTCTGACTTTCGCTAGGTCCGCGAGCCTAGGTAGCTTGAATCGAGTTGCAGCACAGTACACGCAAGTGTCCAGTTTATATGCATTAGTAGCTCCTTTGTCAGTGAGGACGTCGGGATTCAAGATCTGATAGCAGCCCGTGTAAAGGAAATGCACCAATGCATGGGCGGCACCTTCATCGAGTTCTGGCAAGAGAATTGCCTTGCTCACATATTTGCTGATTTTGTTGCTGTCTGCTTTTGCTGCTAGCTCAGTGCTCTGGGCTAGGATAGCGCTGTGGATTTTGAATCTGGTCTGGTTGCTACCGACATCTAGGGAAATGATGTCTGGGTCTTGGTATGGTCTATGTGGAACAATTGTTAGCAATTGCGTCTATAAAAGAACTATCATATATGTGATGTGTTTAGTGCGAGGTACTGACGATTTTTCTAGGTTGCTAATAGCCAATTGGTCTCCCTCGTAAGTCTGGCCCTCTGAATGGGACATCGACTCATCAGGGTCGCGATTACCCGCAATTGTTGAACCGTCGCTTACAGACATATTTACTCGTCTTACAGCACCAAAGGCGAGAGGAATTGAAAAGAACGGATGGACCGTTCAACAATGCGCCGCACCTCATATGCATTTTAAACCAGTCTTGTGCCCTTAGACATGGTAAAATGAGGCTCTCCGAGCAATGAGTTGTTCATTCTGTCATACATAACGAGAAAGAGGGGCTTGCATACGTTATGAGTTGTCAGTTCCACAGGGTTTTCAGCCTTGTGGATTTGCAACGCTGGTTCGTCAGCCTTGGGTCCTCGGATGCAGGCCGTTTGGGGAACCCCCGTCGTCTTACGGACTTAAGTTGCTGACTCAATCAATGACCGGTCAGGATTGCGTGCGGCTGTTTTACTATTGGAGCACGTTCGGGCCGTGATGCGTTGGGGGTTTTGATGTCGGTATGCCGTTGCCTTTTCCCAGGGTTCTCGTCTGTGCAGGGGTTGTGGGCATTTCACAAGCTCGGGTACCGCCGATTAGACAACAGTGACAGTACATATTAGACTGTATGGAAAGTCGAGTAATGGATATGTATACTCTGATGTATTCGCGGCGGATCTACTGTCAAATGGAGATTAAGATTCACTGGAGATTTTGCAGAACCTGCAAGTGACTCCTGTTACAAGTTTATTTCCCTATTCAATGTAGTATCATCTATTTGCTCATCAGGCTCAACAAGGCTGAAGCGATATTAATAATCCTCCAATAGAAAATAATAGTACTGACCTTGCCATGGCACGATTCTGTTAATGCGATAGAGAATCAGACATAGATCAGAGCCGTCTCTTGAGTTAAGTTCAGCCTAGTCAAACAAGATGGCCATTTCTACCTTTTCCAACGTGGGTACCTCCCATAAACCAAGATTCTCCTTCCACTCTAACCTGGCTACAATGGCCGTTCGCGATCCTCATTGTGTTTCGGCTATTCTAAGAGCCACTTCGAGCTGTCTTTGAAATGCGGCGAGGAAAGTGAAAAAATGTTTTCAATCATAAGATCTCCTGGAAACTTGATAGCTGAATCCTATTAAATGAATTACACAACTTTTCATTAAGTTGCCTAGGTGTCGCATTTAAACTAGGAAATGGTAAATTAGCGTTTACCTCTTGCCGCCGTGCGGAGCAGTAATTTTTGGTTCCTAATAAATTCTAAGTAAAAACTGTGTCTTATTCACATAAATTTGAACGTCAACCTTTTTATACATGTATATTGTCAATGATACAGTTATCAATATCATGGATAAATGCGTTGAGGGATTCTTGAGTATGATAATATACAGCGAGAAACCTAAAACCATTCGTCTTCTAGAATGGCTTCTACTTGTTCATTTCAACGGCCTTAAGGATTGAGCTTCTTGAGAATAATCCCCAAATAGACTGAGGAGAGTATTACTACAACTTGCTGCCGTCTCATTTTTGAACGCGAGACGATGTGGCGTTTATAAAATTGACTCGCGTAAAGCCATGGAACTTTGAAGTCCCTATGTATTCCACACTCAATAAGCCACTTGTCCACGGCACCGCCAGCAGCACGAATTTTCGGAAAGGCCGAGAACGCTAGGTATGTGTATAGATAAATCTAATGACACTCAAAACGTCTGCCCTTTTAATGACCATCCAACGATAGGTCGTTATTAAACCTCCATACAGAGTACACAGCACTTGAGATCTAGTAAGTTATTATGAAGAGGATTGTTCATTGGGGCCTCAATTTAAACAACCCCTGGGCCCCTCCATCGCAAACTGGCTCAGCAACTTACTGAGCTCAACATAAATACAACATCGGCCGCTCCCGGAACTCCTTCGTCAGCCACCGCTTCGGACGACGCCGCCACAAAGTCTATGTCGACCTCTACAGCAACTATCCAGCGATTCAGTGAGAATTATCGTTCTCGCGTCACTTGCGAATTCTGGATCTCGTCGTCGATGTATCACCCCGACATTATTATAAAAAAGACGTGCTGCAAATTGTCAAAGACGTTCGTTGCCTGGTGATAGAATACTGTCCCTGTAGTGACTCGTATAAAGCCATACTTTGCGCCGAGAAGCTTGAAGTGGTCGAGGCAGACTGCTATTTGAAGCAGCCGATGTGGGCTGTGGAGTGTTTGTGAGAAATAAATAGCCTATCGCGGCGCCTACGCCTGTAAATATGCTTATGTAACGCGGAACGATTAAAATCACTGATTTGGCAATGTGGAATGTTTTCCCACGGTATGGGAAGGGGATGTCTATTTGACGACTGGTATCTGTGGGTATGCACCGTAAATTGTGCCTGAAGAGTATGCGAATGACAAGTTCGATTCCCGTGCTGTCGAAGTGTAGACTTGTATCATTCATATGGCTATAGGAAGTCAAATTCGCCTGTGGCGAATTGTACAGAAAAACAATGATGAGGTGTTTCAACGTTACGGTACAGATCGCAAAAAAGGCAAGTGGTCGCGGTTCGACTGAAACCTTACAAAAGTAGGCCACCGGATACACTTATTGTGTTGAGCTTGGGAAGGAATTCATTGACTTTGTGTCAGCCTCTATATTGAAATGTCATCTAATCTGTGCTTGAACCGACTCTTACATGCAAGGAGGGTGAAGCTGGAAAATCGAGACCTGTTCATAAACGAACCTTTGCACTCATGTCGGAAATGATTGAGTAGATTGCCAAGTAAAGTGTTCGACATCCAATTGCTTTGTTTTCCTCCGTTTCTTCAAGGAGGACTATGACAGATGAGAGTAATTTGCATTTGTGTGATCATGGTAATATGATCCAGTGCGTTATCTTTGCAACAGCCAAAGGCTCATGAGTCTCCTGCTAGTTGCCACCGTGGGTCAATGTCAGGGAATCAGTGTTACCAAAACATGGGGCACTGTTGCTCTCAACAAAGAACTAGAAAGGAAGGAATAAGCTGTGAGGAGCATAGCTCTAGTGAGGGCCGCACTCGATTGGGCTTTTCTGATTATGATCTTCACACCCCCGTTTACGTTCCTGCTGGCTTTAGGTCCAATACAATGAGCGGAGCTAAGCGTACAGCGCTTGCAGAATAAGAAGTTTCTTGCCGTAGCTGTCGCGAAGCGTATGCTAGTGTTAAACTAGCCGCTTGGTGCTGGCAAACCAGCCATCATTTGCTTCATATAAGCACTTCCACTCTTGAAGTGATTCTCTGTTCTGAGTTGCTGGTGCTCCAGCTCATCCCCTGAGATGTACGCTACTTCCCTTGCCCAGCCCTCTGGATCAAATAACGGTAAGTGTGAATTGAGTGGCTTACGATGCGATGAACGGAAGGTATCGCTAAGCCCAAAGCCACATCAATTCCGGCTTTTAGTTCACTGATCTCCCATTTAGCTAAGACCCCGAAGGATGAATTTGCTCTGAAGCTTCTTTTGGATTGCCTTCCCAAGGCTATGGAATGGCTAATCCTGTCATCTCTGGGTCGTTTCCCTCGGATATCCTTTGCATATTTCAAAGACAATTAAGACAGGCCAAGCTCCGCGAAACGCGTGCAGTCGGACGATTGTTTGCAATTGTTGGTTTTTTTTGGAGGCAGTTATCGTCCGCCACTGGTATCTTGGATGCCCTTGGCGCCTTAGGCGGGACTCGGCGGGAGATGAGAGAACGGGGAAAGAAACTGCCAAGAATGGGCGATGTGTCTTGGCGCATGTTATTTATGTTCATGTGGGTGGCATGGAGCCGGAATTTTCTCCCAGGATTTTACAAGACAATGCCATGGCTGCCGTGAAGACATGATCGTCGTCGCCAAGGGTTACGGTAATCCACAAGTCGTAATCGATGCTCGATGCCACTGTTTCAGGCAGCGCACGCCCTTCGGGTAAGTCGGCACGTCAATGTAAGAGCCTGTCACTCACTGCGCTAACCATTCAAGTTTCATAAAGTTGAACAGAGCACTGATCCAGTGATTCTTGGAGGCACGGGTACTCCGTAGCATTATTGGGAATATACTTAGTACAATAGAGAGGCGCTTTGCTTTGGTTTGACCCCCTATCATCATCCAACCCACACCCTCCCGCTTCTGCTCAAGTCTCTCATTTTCTTTGCCTTTCCAGTTATCGCCTATAATGATATTGTAAATTCAGCCGGCCTGGTATTTACAGTGGATGGTGCATCAACCCCCCTTTCTCTTCTCTTCTCTTCTCTTCTCTTCCCTTAAGACGTTTTTAGATTCATTCTTGCATTTTGAGCGACTGGCTTCTCGTTGAAGTCGCAACCATGCCCTCCCTTGATGTCAGTGAGCTGAACATTGTCATTGCAGTCCTTGGTATGTCCACCACTTGAATTCAATAGATAGGAAGACTGATTGGGAAAACCTAGGTGCTTTTATCGTTTCCTATGGGGTTTGCTCTGTGAAGATTAAGCAGGTGTGGTACTTGGGCGAAGCCTGTGAGTTACATCTCCTCCCTAAAGTTCTCGCAAAAGACTCATCAAGCTTACAACCTGCAGTGCCTGCTGTTGTGCTGGGTATCATTCTAGGGCCCGTTTCCGCCAAATTTCTTAGTGCATCCCGATGGGGTTCTGCTGAGGAAGGGCAACAAGAGGCCATCACTCTGGTGAGCCGCAAGATAGTGTTTGTCAGCGAATTCAAAAATGCTGACTTTTGGTAAGGGACTATGTCGCATCGTCATTGGTGTTCAGCTGGTCATTGCTGGATTTCAGCTGCCCGCCAAATACCAACAACATAATTGGAAGGAGATGGCTATCTGCCTACTGCCAGTCATGACTATCATGTGGATCTGCACGAGCTTGTGCATCCTGCTCACAGTGCCAAATCTCTCTTTATTGGCGGCGTTGGTCATTGGATCCTGCGTAACTTGCACTGATCCAATCCTATCTCAGGCGGTTGCTAAGGGCCCCTTTTCTGACAAATTTGTACCTCGTGCTCTGAGAGAAATCATTTCTTCTGAAGCTGGTGCAAATGATGGATTCGGGTTCCCTTTCTTGCTGTAAGCCGTTCCATAACTTACTCTTTCCATTCTAATGCATGCTCCAGTTTAGCGACCTACCTCATCCGCCATGCCGACCTCGAAAATGTCAAGTTCAAAGAAGGTGCTTTAGAAGGCGCTACCGAGCTAGCTCATCGTGCAGTCAACATTATGAAGCGTGAAGAAGGCGTCGGGCGCCTAGGGGGAGGAGTCCCGAAAGCAATGGAACAATGGATCGTCGAGGGATGGTTGTACATCATCATCATGTCGGTTGTCATTGGCGTCATTGTCGGATATGGCAGCATGTATGTGATCAAGTTTGCGCTGAGAAGGAAGTGGATTGATTCGGAGAGCTTCCTCCTCTGGCCCATGGCGATAGGCGTAAGTGTCAATTCCAACATCATGAATACTGTGACTGACAAGCCCGACTCAGCTCTTCCTTATCGGAGTTTGTGGCATGCTTGGAACGGATGATCTTCTTGCCTGTTTTGTTGCTGGCAATGCCCTTAATTGGAATGGCCAGTATCTTGAGGAAGCTGAAAAGCGACACGACGAGGTAAACAGTTGTTTCGATGTTATCCTGAATTTTGGAGGGTTCATGTACATCGGTACAATCATTCCTTGGTCGGAATTTCACCTTCCAGGCGTTACAGGCATCACAATTGGAAGACTTATGATTCTCGGCTTCCTGGTATTGGCATTCCGAAGAATTCCAGCAATATTCCTAACCTACAAACTCATGCCCCGTTGCGTCAAAGATTGGAAGGAAGCCTTGTTCATGGGATACTTTGGGCCAATTGGTAAGCAATCAATATGCATGTGCAGGCAGATAGATCTGACGTTTTCAAGGTATTGGTGCTGTCTTCTACGTCGAGCACACGCGCCACTTATTCCCCAAGCCCGGTGAAGCCACCACAGAAGAAGAAGACAATATGGTTCGCGCTATGATTCCCGTGGTCTATTGGCTTGTAATCTTCTCCATTATTGTACATGGCCTGTCAATTCCCGCCCTCGACGCATTCTACAAATTTAAAGGAGTGAAGCCAATAGAAGAGGCCGAACCAGCCGAAATTCGAGCTCTGTCTGACAACGAAGCGCTCCCAAATAACTCTTACAGCAATCCGAAGAGAAACTCAGTCGTGGTCCATAATCGCTTTTCTCGACCTCAGTCTACCTTGGATGACCCGAAATTATATCGGTGGGATTCTATGGACAGTTTCAGCTCAACTCAGGTACTAACTCGCGACGCTGAGAAGCTGAGTTACATCAAGCAGGGTGGTAGTATAGTTGAGGGAAGGATGCATCAATCACGTGAATGACGTTGGCTGTGTGTCCTTGAGTGGGCATATCAAGAGAAAAAAGTTGAAAATGAAGAAAACAGTTCAAGAGTGACTGTTGAAGCAAAAAATAGAGTCGATGGTCTTAAACCCCAGACCATGGACATTGAACTAGGGAATGGGATCTGGGGAGATGGTTTGGGAAATTACGGGGGGAAAACGGTTGGGAAGAAAAGGTATGTGGAACCATACACTCGCTTGATAGATCTCACGACTACATTCATTTGGCGTTGCATTTCAAAGTCCCTTTTTGGCCCTCTGCCTTTCGTTGAATGTATTATAAATGTCATGCTTGCTTCTGTAGCTAGGAAATATAACACTATAAGCTGGCAATGCAAACGAGGCCAAAGTCATAACCGCTTGAAATGTACCGATAAGGAGAGCATGACTGTTATCCATTTCCAAGTCTTGCTATTGTGTTACCTTTCCCCACAGGGCTCTACGTTCGGCTTAATGGTCATTTAAAGTTGGGAAAAAGACCTTACCCTGATAAGGACCCCCGCCCTCCCTCCTGTCGAGATACGCTCTGCTCTGTTTAGATCCCATATTTGTATGTCCCCTCTCTTGGCGCAAGGAAATGTGCGGAAAATAAAAGGCTCGATGTCCAACAGCCCATCGCATTACTTTCAGACTGACGTGTCCTAGAAAGAAATAATAAGATATAATCAACTTTGTTAGCTTCTATGATTTATAATACAGGAAGTCCAAATCGCTGGTTAGTTTAGTTTGACGGCTTCAAAAATATTGTTCAAGTCTTCAGACTTCACTGCAATATAGCAGGCCCCGAAGCCATTGACCACAGCCTGTTTTTCTCGTCTCCATGAATTATATGTGTGAACTGAGTAAATATTGTCATTAAATCTGTCTTTTATTGTTCTGACTAATTTGTGCTTCCAGCCTCCCTTAAAATTTGAAAATGGGTGGTTTGGTTGGAAATTTTTATTGGTGACATCAGGTTAAGCCGTGTGAAACGAAGCAAAAGATCACGTATACAATCATGCATCAAAGATGTGACGTAGCTTCCTCGTTAGATATAGCCTTCACATTCATTGGGATTATCTTCTACGGAGGAATCATCTGTTGTAGAACCGTTCTAACAGAATCTGAATCATAGATTTGCGCCTTGCCCCTCGAAACCCTCATACTATGGAGCGTCACCAGTTGGGATGCAGAAAGGTTAACTCAAATACTCTGCCTCCTAGCTCATTCCCTTTTTCATTAGCCCCAGATCACTCCTTTTGAACTATTACTTGCATGATATCTTTAAGACAATGATCATCTTAAAATGAGAGACATGCCATTTTCTCCACCTACACTTTACTCTCGTGTGCATTGGCTTGACTTATATAATATTCATGAATTTGCTAGTTCCTTAACTATTCAATAAGAACTTCCATCAACGTTTCGATTTGAGCTATTATGATGGGTTCTTTTGGTCTCTCTCTCTCTCTCTCTATGGACACTGCACATGCTACGATATCCTTAATTTGACTCCCATTGAGAACATGCTGAGCTAGCTGCGCGATGTCGCTTTCCCTAAACTCTCCTTTCTCAGACTTGGTCATCTTGTTAACGATATTCGTCCACACCGCCTTTCGGCTGGCTTCGTCAAGCTCCGGGTGGTGGACTGAGAGGTGAGTTCGACCTGGTGAGCATGTCCGTTTCCTGCGGAGAAGGAGATGAGAATTGATACGTACACAGAATGTCTTCATTATTAAACAAATAGTGCCCAAATTTACCAGCTAGCTGCTCAAGTAGTATCACCCATGACGAGAAAGTAAATTTCTAAAAGCTATTCTGATAATAAAACACCCTCCCCTCAAACAAGCGTCGAACGGTCCTTGAGACAACACATCTCTCAACCACAGCAAATTCATCCGAACTCGAGGCCACTACCTCTACACTGATAGACCCACTTGGATGCGAAATCCTTACTGTTTCCCGATCAGAGAGCACACCGCGTAGGCGCTCGCCAGTTTCTGAGAGAGGACTTGGTGTCCTTTCAGGCGTTGCCAATTGCCATGCCGAACTTGCGGTTACCTGTAAGGCGATTTGGTGGGGAATTGTGCCCTTGATGCATACCGCTGAGGCTAAACATGCGGCACCCGTGAGCTGTAAGCTTGGATGAGGCTTCCCCATACTGAAGGCCAAGACAGCTATACTTGGACTATTCCCATTGCAATCGTCTTCTTTCGAACTCTTTGATCGAGCAGAAGATACGATGGCAATCTTTGGCGTCCCTTTGACTTTCGAGGCAGCATCCGTGGTTGGCGATAGGCCCATTAGAACGGCCCCTTCACGCCGTATTAACTCAATATTCTCAAGAAACGCAGATGAATCTTTAGAGCATCCCTTGAGATGCGGCGGTAGCGTTGTTCCATCCACAATGACAAATGGATTAGCGACGTCGATCAAGGTAACTGCAACGGAGAACTTCTTCCCGCTTTTATCTTTTACGATGATAGGCTGGGATCTTTTTTCGGTGGGAAAAAGTTTTCCAGTCATACTACCCGCAGGTTCAACGAATGCTACCTTCACTTCGCTTCCTGTTCCTTTCACGCCTGGAATTATGTAGTCGCCATCTTCTTTAAATAAGCCGTTGCCGTCTAGTTCAATGGTATTGATAACAATACGCGATGTGTTTGTATTGAATATTCGAACATCTAGCTAAGGATATCATTAATCGTATTGAACCTAGCTTGTGAACGATGAACTTACAGTTCGCTGGCCAGGTAGCGCATGCACGAGACCCTCTTGAAGTGCAAATGGCCCGACACCTGAACACATGTTCCCACAATTTCCGCTGAAATCAACCAATTCTTGTCCTACTGCTACTTGCACAAAGGTGTAATCCACATCCACGCCCATTCGGGCTGATGGAGACACCACAGCAACTTTGGATGTTGTAGAAGTTGCGCCCCCTACCCCATCGATCTGTCGAGCATCATTGTTTTGAGAGCCCATGGCAGCAAGCAATGGGCCTACCCAAGCAGTTTCGGAGGTCGGCAGATGATGTCGGTGTACAAAGAGACCCTTTGAAGTTCCAGCACGCATTAAAACGGCTGGTAGGCTACATTGGATCTTTTTTGGGGGCTTTTCGGTTTCCATTGTGTGTCCCGGTACGAATGGGGAGAGCGCTCGAGGAATACAGGACATATCAATGGTACTAAATGGTCTTGCAAATGAGCGAAGCATCAACAAATGCCTTGGTTTATGGTGGCGCCTGAAGATATTTTACCACAACGGTGTGTGACAATCATACTGCCTCTAAAATTACCAAAGACCGTTTTATACTCCTCTACAGATGCATGGGATTTTTTAGGGCTGCCCTTGACTCTTAGCGCAAAGACTCGGAACCGCGTCACGTGTTACCCTATGGCGCACACTACTCCCGCGGGAGTGAGTCGTGGAGGCGATGCCGCGGGAAGAATTAATGGCGATTTGAGTGGTCGCATTGTAGGGCTTCTTCGTTGCCGTCTATCGGCCCGGTTCTGATGGATAGACACCGATCTGAACCCTCCAGCGAAAGTAGTGGCAATTCATATGATATTCGTTTCTAGGATAGAGAAACTGTCCAAGGCAGAACCATTGAAGCCGTACAAAAGATCATCCACAGAAACCAGAGGCTCTCCGTACGGCTGCTGTTGGCCATGATATAACCAATTTCCACTACTGTCGTAGGGAAGTGTGCCAGTATCATGTTGTCCAAGAGAGGGCGTAGGGCCTGATGTGCCTGTGGAAGGGTATAGCCATGGCGGTGGCATAGTAACAGCGGTATCCGATGTGATAATACGTCCCGATGGAGCTGTATGTCCCATTGATTGATGATTTTCCTGTTCCCGGGCAAAGCTTTGGATAATGCCATCAATATCGAGGCTCTGCAAGCTGGGCTCACGTCCCGTTGATCGATTCGATGATGTATCTGGAGTACTATGCAGGCTGTTGTTGCTACTGGCATCCCTGTGAATGACGGTTTTGTCGAGGCTAGGGACAGCGACTCCCAGTCTCTTCACCAGATTCTGCACAATGGCATTCGCTCGTTGAACAGCCCAATTTGTCTCTTGGTTCTCGCGGAAAACAGCTAAGCAGGTTTCGAGGCTACTATGAGCATTGGAGCCGACTGCGCGCTTGGCTGCAATACGCGCGTGTATTGTTGCAGCAACATAAGTCGCATAGGATATCAAATATGGAGCCCTTCGCACGCTAAATGCTTTATCATAGGCTCGTAGAAGTTGGACAATGTTATCTGCCGCTGTGGCACAGGATATAAACGAGTTTACCGAGATATTGCGAGAAGTATTGTAGAGATGCCCGTCAGCCACGAAAGGACGATGTAGGAGAATCATGAGGACGTTGTACATAGCACTATGGAAATTTCAGTACACGTTAAACATAACTTGAATCTGGAGTGCTTACTGTAAGCTCAGAACATGCGGAGGTGGTTGGGTTGGTTCCCTAGCTGGTTCTGTCGCTACATCGATGATGAGGTGATCTGGGAGGAGGCCATGCCATGTTGTCAACTTTGCATGAATGCTTTCAAGTTTAGAAGAAAGTTCGCCAGGACTTGAGTCAAAGCTTCTCTCCGTGTATATAGTGCTGAGAATATCGCTTAAGATTACAGAGAGCTGGCATAGATGGCGGAATGTGGAAATGCTATAAGCTGGAGAGCCCGCGTAAGTGGCGCTTGATTGCGAAGAGTAAGCGAAAGGAGTCCAATTTTCGAGTTCCTCATAGGTATCGAGGAACTTGATGGGCACAAGAGTATCAGACTCCTTGATACTAACAGGCCGGCCCTGGTATAAGCTTTGGATCTTGTCAACGACTATTTCTCCAATTAGCAGGGCATGGCTGTAAGTGAGGAATTGGATTTACCAAATGCGGCCCAGAAAACACGCCTTCGAATCTCATAATCCTCGTCAGAAAACTTACGAGTGCTCACAAGGTCTATCTTGTCTACATGCATTCCGAGGTCAATAATCATACGAAAAGCTAAACCAGCATATAACCAAGCAGCACTACGTTCATCGCCAAGGGCGAAGAGGGAGTTAGTCATCACTAGTAAAGCCTGAATAGTCGTGACTTCGCTCTTATCCAAAGCTTCCCCAAGCAGTTCTCGTACCCTTTGACGAAATTGCCAGCCCGCTGTGCGCACATCATCCGCTACCCGTCGAACCTCGTGACGCGGACTGAACTTCGATGCGCCAAAGTAGATGGCATTCAGAAGTAATTTGGAGAAATATGGGCCGCTACATGCCATATCGCGCATGAACGCTGGACGATATGTTGTCAGAAAGGAGTGATGTTGTCGATTCCAATGCAATGACAATAAGTGCATTCCCAGCTCTGGGTCAACACCATCAAAGTCCAGCTTCCCGAGGCGAAAATTGACATTTTCGAGCTGTCTTTGGCGAGCAGCTTCAGCAACAAGACCCCTTTCAATCCACTCATCGGTCATTTGAGGGCGCACTTCGGTAGTGTGCCGGTCATGGGGGTTTTCATCAAACAAAGTACTGGTGCGACCATGATAGCTCGACGACCCATTTGCCGTAACGACAATGCGTGAAACACTTTGAGGCGCAGGAATGGCAGAACTGTGCTCAGGGGCTGATTCTCTCCGGTGAGCCTTGTTTGGACGGCTTCGAGTGTGTTGAGTATCTTCTAGGGGTTCATAAGTGCACGTCGTGCCATGCGTTTTGCAGCTTGCGCAGGAAGGCCTCTCTGCACTACACTTGATCTGTTATTTTCAGCCTCTCGCTACTCACGAGTAATGAATGATGCTGTCTTTGACACACCTTCCTTCTCCGACAGAAGGTACAGGCCTCGGGTGCGCGTTTGCGTACTCTACCAGCGGCAGGCTCGCGATTGGGGCCAGCCATGCTACAAGTCCCGCGGTAAATCTTACAATCAGAATCAATACCGCAACAGGCACAATATCTCGACGTGTGCTGGACGAGGGCAAAAGGTGGAGAGTTGCGGGAGGAAACGCGGCGAGGGCAGGAAAGGTAGACGACCCAACGTTCAGATAACCGCGGAAATGCCGCGGGAGGGCTAGAGCTGCCGTGCCGAACCTACCTAACAAAGACAGTGAGACCTTCCCGCCTTCCCGTCTTGCCGTCTTGCCGTGGATGGAACTACCTGGTCAACCCACTTACACCCGTCACACAAAACTCATCCACGACCTACCAGGGGCAGTGTATTTACAAAGTTCAAAGCCTACTAGAACAACATGGCGTCCTCCAACACTTCTACGCAAACAGCATCTCACAACCACCATGAGCGCACTACCAGCTGCAGCTGCAGTTCCTAATCCGACATCACGCATCGTCGGCAGACAACAACCAACCCTCAATACCAATCTATCCCCGAAAACACCACCTTCACAGCGCACTCCATCACCGCTGGTCTCATTGGTATCTGGTGCCGTTGCCGGAGGCATTGAGGCAATGGCAACATATCCATTCGAATTCGCCAAAACACGCGCCCAGCTACAAGTTGGCATCAGCGCATCCAACAATCCCCTCACTGTCATAACCCACGTCGCCAAAAGCGATGGCATCGGAGCCATATACACAGGCTGCTCTACCTTGATTTTGGGTACAGCCTTCAAAGCCGGCGTCCGCTTCCTTTCCTTTGATGCTATACGTAGTCGCCTATCCGACAATAAAGGAGCCTTGTCTCCCGCACGAGGCATATTCGCAGGCATGTTGGCTGGAATTGTTGAAAGTGTGGTCGCAGTGACACCAACGGAGCGTGTCAAGACCGCTCTGATTGACAATGCCAAAAGCAACCAACCGCCCTATCGTGGAGGGTTTCATGCTTGCAGAACAATTGTTCAGACCCATGGTATTGCAGGCCTCTATCGAGGGTTAGTTTCAACAACAGTGAAGCAGTCAGCCACATCTGCTGTACGCATGGGCTCATACAATGTATTGAAGGAGCTCTCGCGCCGCAAAAATTTGCCGCAGAATAGCGCGGTAACATTTGGAACTGGTGCACTTGCTGGTATTGTCACTGTGTATGCAACACAGCCTTTCGATACAATGAAAACGCAAGCGCAGAGTGCGCGAGGTGCAAGTACGAGCGAGGCCTTTCGAAATATTTTGCAGCGTGCAGGAGTACGCGGCTTCTGGAGTGGAAGCACAATGCGACTGGGTAGGTTAGTATTCAGTGGCGGGATTGTTTTTACAGTGTATGAGAATGTGGCCGCTCTTCTGTGTGCGTTTTAATCGCCTTCGTATGGAGTATACAGACATAATACAACACAGTGTAATACTATTCAAGTTAACCCAATGAGAGCTCTCCCTGTCATTATACCTTAATAACCACACTTATGTACTGGAACTGACCTGCCCAGCTTGCAACTTGAATACTAAGTACGCTCTCGGGGACAAATAGGAGAGGCAGGTGCTGGTGCAGCCAAAAAGCCCCACTTTGAGCTTCTTTTGTAATGTCACTCTTGTAATGATACGATACTTCATGTTCCACTAAAGATTTGACTATTGGTCATACTATATATGCTTTCATTTCATGCATACCTGGCTCTTGTAGAAAGGGATTCTTAGGATAAATCATGTTGAAGCCAACGAAGCTGTTCGGGGAGGGCTAATTGACTCGTAGCGTTTTTCGGGGCTTTTAGTCTGGAGCCTGGTGACAGATGATTCTGCAACTATCAACACCATAAAACCCAATGAGGTCAATTCTTCTCCGTCATTTCCGATATAAGGTCTTCTTGCTATCAAAAATATCAACGGTAGTCCATCCCGGGTCAAACCGATTTCCCCGAGCGGTGCATGAGGAGAATTATTTCGCACCCGCGGGAAACATCTCAGGGACGCCTTTCTTCCCGCGGGAAGCAATATCGGCTAGTTTGAGCACCTAGACCTGATGCCAAGGGCGCTGGTTTTCACAGTGGCGGACGGTCACCACCTTGGTTCGCCATGATCTGGGGCCCCGCATTCTTAGTTCACTGGCAAGTTTGTACGGCACCGGGCAGACCCAGCCCTTCTACTTTCACGATGTATATAACAGGGATCTCCATCTCCTTTACGAAGATCAAACCGGCAGCTTTCAACCTCTTTGACCCTCCATTTCTCAACACACAATTGAAGCGTATAGGGCATTTGTTCAGGCAACATGGCAGTCAATGAAGTCGACAAGAACGATATGAGCAGTGCTGAGCTCAAGGAAGTTGTCGCCGAGCAAGGCAATATCACACCGCAGCAAATCCAGGCTCGGTTTGAGACGCTTCGAGATTTGAGTGAAGAGCAGATGGCTGCATTGAACAAGAAGCTCGTCAAGAAACTCGACTGGAGACTTATGCCCTGCATAACACTCATGTTTCTCATGAAGTAAAATATACATAGAGCAGGTCTTGAGTTTTCCAAGCTTACAGAGTGCAGTTACCTCGACCGCATCAATGTCTCCAATGCGCGGCTCGCGGGCCTGCAAAAAGACCTACATATGAGCGATACAATCTGGAATACGGTGAGTAGTAGAAGCCACCAGATCCTATTCGTTTATGAATTGACTGTATCGCACCTAGGGTATTTCGACATTCTACGTTGGTTATCTCATTGGTCAACTTCCGGGCAATCTATGGCTTGCCAAAGCGGATCCGAGGTGGCTTCTGCCATCCATGATGATGGGATGGAGTGTAGGCACCATTTGCATGCCGGCCATGACCAGTGGTGCAGGCTTCGCTGTTTGCAGATTTTTTATTGGACTCTCTGAGGCGCCCTTTTTCCCAGGAATTACACTCAGTAAGTTCAACGGCATCGATCATTACGGGCCATTGGCTGACTAGTGATAGTGACATCCTCGTGGTATACAAAAGAAGAGAATCCTATGAGAATGGCTATTTGGCATGCGGGGAACACGATGTCCAACATTATCTCTGGATTTCTAGCCGCTGGTATTTTGACTAACATGGACAACGTTCTCGGCTTGCACGCGTGGCAGTGGTTCTTCATTATCGAAGGCGCCGCGTCCATTCTTGTAGCTCTCTGTGGCTACTTCCTTCTGCCTTCGTGGCCGCACAATACGAGATGGCTATCCCAAGAGGAAACAGAAATGGCACAGTACCGCGTACAAGTCTCTAATGGCGGTCATGATGAGGTAGCTGGTGGGACATGGGATGGGCTCAAAGAAGCAGCCAAAGATCCATTCACGTGGTTCTTCTGCCTTATGCACTTCTCTCTTGTAACGGCACAGAGTTTCAAGGATTTCTTGCCATCGGTATGTTACCTCCTTCACATTCGCTGCTTATGTATCAATAAATAGCATATGCAGCTAACACATAACACAGATCATGGAAACGTTCCACTTCGACAAACTGACCACCTACCTCGTGCAAGCCCCACCCTACGCGATTGCATATGCAGTGGCATGCGGTCTTGCCTACACCTCAGGTCGTTTCCAAGAATCATGCTACCACATCGTGATCCCCATTTTCTTCAGTGCCATAGGATGTAGTATGCTCATAGCTACACTGAACGTCGGCGCGAGATACTTCGGACTTATCCTCCTCATCAGCGGTACCTATTCCGGGCTCAACTTGCAGCTAAGCTGGGAAACAACACTAGTACCGGCCCCAAGAAGCAAAAAGGCTGCACTGATTGCGATTGCAAATTGCATTAGCCAGGTTAGTCACTGGTTTAGTCCCTACTTTTTCCCGACATCGCAGGAACCGTTCTATCGTTTGGGTGGTGGCTTGATTTTGTTTGGCTGCCTAGCCTGTGTTCTTTCAGCTGCTTTGGTAAAATGGCGAGCGAAAATGCTGAATAGAAGATTGGATGAGGCAGAGGGATGGTCTGAGCATACAGGAGTGGAGCGCGGATGGAGATTCATGTATTAAGTGGCCATCACGATTTGTACGTGGTGATTCAATAAAGCCTCCCGTAACTTTCATATAGCTGTGCTCAAACAGTGGATTCAAAACTGCCCACTAAATGGTATGCACGTATGAAGCTATCAAAAAAAAAGGTTCAGTTCATATTCTCTTAAAGTGTAGTAGCAAATGGAGCAGAACGAGAGCTGTCCGCTCCCTTGTGGGAGTTTCCCTAGAAGCAAAGTCTAAGAGGAATTTTACCATAGATTTTAAAGCTAGAGATAGTGAGATGCTAGAGTGGGAACTCCTCTTGCTGCCTCGCCTTCATTATCGATTACATGATGTCCTTGGTCTCTATGCATGACTTAGTGACTGCCAATGAGAACATGTCCAATAAAGCGACTTTGACAATACACAAAAATTGTGTTCACTATGATCAAACTTTTTTGATTCTGAACTCTATGATCCCGATCTCAATCGAAGCACAATTGTAAGAATTCATAGAGATATTTGATGGGTCTTTAACGACAGAAACGAGAGGTGCAGGTAGCTCTCCGGTTTCGTGAATATTTACTAATGGCACATTGATTCTGAAGGCCAACACGGAGGCTGGCAATCTTTTTAAATGGGTGTCTTTCTATCTTTCTTATCTGGATGAGAGACACTTTTGTGATCATGTAAAGACATACTAGATAGACCTAAACAAAAAACATCAAAATTATGGATACGTACAATTTGAGGTTGCAACACGAAATAATAAGCGGAAATGAAGGCGTAGTTAATGAATATTGATGACACACCTCTGTCGTGGGTTGTGCCTTCCCAAAGTTAATGCGCTGGCGTACTATGTACCTGGCAAACATCGCGGCCTCCCAGCCTTCTCTCTTTCCCTCACCTCGCTCTACTGGCCGAATACAACGTCTATTTCAAGTTGAGCCTTTTAGTCTGCTTCGGCCACTCACCTTCAACCGCGACGGCGCCGGCATCATGGACCACTATCGTTCCCTGCTTTGCTACTTGTTCTTGATCCTCGGTGCTTTCCATTATGCTAAGACTTCCTTGCCTCCCACTCCATTCACTCTCACCGGGTGTGTGGTGCCCCTCTGTGCACTCCCCCATTATCACGATTGCTAATACGCTTAGTGGATCCATCTACTTCTCTGCGCATCCAGCCGACAGCTTGCTCTTCCAAAACCCCGACCTATTTCATGACCTTTACGTTTATAAGCCAGTGACCGCGGTTATCTTCACTTCAGGCGATCGAGGTATCCAAGGAAACTTCTCCGAATTTCTCGAACGTGGCCTTGAACATGCATACTGGTGGATGACTTCAATGTCAAGAGGAGAGTCGGAGTGGGGAGAGGCAAAGCTCAAAGTTGACATTGGTCACGCCGTGCTCCGTTGGCTCAAGAAACTGCCAACTGTTCAGATTTTATACCTGAGCCTACCAGATGGCGCCCCTGCTGGTGAAGGATACAAAACGAACGGGGGGGAGTCCCTGAGAAAACTCTACCTGAGAGAGATTCAGAGCATTTCCGCAATAGATGGGAGTGCTACGTACACCCTTGAATCCCTAAAAGAGTTGATTGCCAAAATTCTCCATTTGAGGAAGGCGAACGATATCCGAGTGTTGGACTTCAAGACACTGCTTCCTAGCAGCGACAGAGACAAGAGTTGCGATCATGCTGATCATGCAGTCACCGCACGCCTCGTAGTTGACGTGGTCAAGCAGCGGAAGATTGCAGGGAAGCTTCAAGGGTACATTGTCCTCCTTGCTCAACGAACACGATGTTCACTTACCGTCTTTAGATATGCTAGTGGATTCATGAGGAAGCTGAAACCCAATATTGACTCACAAACAACGGCATTCTCTCTCAAAGCAGATGCTTTCTTTAAGTATGCTGAACATGATGTGCAAATGGTGAGTCAGCCTTTCTCCACATTGAAACCGCTCTGACCATAAGCAAGTGTAAAAATTTGATCGAATGTGCAGCTCATTTCAAAGATAATCCAGCCAAACTAGCCCTAAACGACGACGTTCATTATGCTACCCAATGGCTCGAGCGCGAATACTATGTATCATGAGTTTTTCGCTACATTCCACTGGTAAAATTCATCGTTAAACCAGGCATATACCTTCGAATCTCATATTATACAAGCTTGTAACACGGATGTGATGAAAACCAATAGAAAGTCAACAAGGTTTTAGTGCTGAAGAGTGATCACAAATATTCATCAAAACAAAGTTGCCGCAAAAGTTTCTATATAAAAGAGTTCATGTAGCTACGCTTAAAAATAGAAAAACATGTCAAAAACGTCCGGCGTCACGTGTGTACGAAGACATTACATGTGCCTTGAACTCCAAGAATTAATCTTACTCCTTAAAGGCAGTCAGTGCCCCAAAAAAATTAAAACGATGAACTTTCTTGATGAAATGAATCATGCCTCGACAAAAAATCCAGTCATCATCTCTCTCTAACTAATATAGCGGAATGAAATCGATAGCCATGTTCCAAATCTCCATCTATTTCCCCATGCTCTTTAAATAAGCATCCCATCCGCCCTCAAGTAGTGCCCGGTCCTTTCTCAACACCTCCTTCTCATTGCCCTCCATCCAGACTCTCAAACGCTCCCTAATCTCTTTATCCTCAGCTCCTAGGATCCTGACTGCCAGCAATGCAGCATTTGTAGAATTGTTAATGCCAACTGTGGCCACGGGCTCACCCCTCGGCATCTGCGTCATGCTCACCAGACTATCCCAACCATCCATGTGAGTAGCCTTGACAGGCAATCCAATGACAGGAAGCGTAGTCCAGGAAGCACACATGCCGGGAAGATGCGCGGCACCACCCGCAGCACCGATAATGACTCGGATCGAGGTATCGCCTGCGGATTTGGAAAAATCGCGTAGCCAGTCGGGTGTCCTGTGTGCAGAGGTAATACGTGTCGTGAAGGGAATAGAGAGTTTCTCGAGGATTTGCAGACCCGCTTTTAGAACGGGGAGATCGGAGTCTGAGCCCATTATCACGGCTACGAGTGGCTCTTTTTTGATTTCTCGTCCTGGGCTTACGGTCTTGCCTTTCTGGCTGTCGACGAAATCGACGAGGGGTTGGATCTCGCATTCAGCAGCTGCTAGCGTGGGTGCTGTGACGGTAATATGGCCCATTTTGCGACCAGGTCGCGCGTCGCCTTTTCCGTAAAGGTGAACGGAAGCGTTGGGCGACTCTATTGCCTTGTTTGCGATTTGGACGTGTGAGTCTAGGCTCTGCCCACCGAGTATGTTAAGCATGATCGCAGGCTCGCGAAGACGGAGACCAGCAGCTGGGATGGGCAAGTCGAGAATAGCTCGGAGGTGGGCATCATACTGTGACAGCGGGCAAGCCTCTATGGTGTAATGTCCAGAGTTGTGCGGCCTCGGTGCGATTTCGTTGATCAAGAGAGTGTCGTCTTTCAGCAAGAACATTTCGACGCCAAAGACACCTTTGCCCTCGAAAGCCCCGATCGCCTTTTGAGCCAGATCCTGCGCCCTCTGTGCGGTCTGCCCAGAAACATTTCTTGGTGGTGCATAGGTCAGCTTGCAGATGCTGTCCTCGTGGACCGTCTCGACCGTCGGGAAAGTAAGGACCCCATCCTTTGTCTTGACGACCATGACCGCAAGCTCCATCCGAAAATCCGCCCATCGCTCTGCGTAGAGGGGTCGGTTTCCAAGTGCTTGGATTGCGGCATCAACATCTCCCTCTGTATTGACGGCAAAGTTTCCCCGGCCGTCGTAGGCCTCTGTCTTGCTCTTGAGCATGTAGGGATATCCGAAAGTCTTGCCTGCCTCTTTCAGTCCCTCTGCACCCTTCCCCTCCAGATCTACGCTGTCTGCAACATCCACTCCATGCTCTTTCAAGTACTGTTTCTGCGCGAACTTGTCTTTGATTGTCCGAAGCGTTTTCCAGCTTGGCTCCACAACCACTTCGCCCGCCACTTCTTCCAACATATAAGTGTCTACGTGCTCAATTTCCACAGTGACGACATCCGAAGCGTGTGCTAGCTTCTTGACGGCGGCAGCATCCTTGAATGATCCTTCAACGTGGCCAGTGTGCGCTGATATTTGTTTTGCAGGTGATGCGGCTACATCCAGGACATTGACTTGAATGTTGAGGCGATTCGCGGCTTCGATAAGCATGCGACCAAGTTGCCCACCACCGAGCACGCCAACCTTCCTGTTATCGACCATGTTGGAATTCGCTGTGTATGGTGTCAGATACAGAACTTTCCGGCTCGGCCTGGCAGGGCTATTTCATGGCACGGCCTGCTACGTGGGTTGGGATCGCGGGGCTTTTGTAGGTGGTCTGGGCTAAATGTGGGGTGGCAGAAATTTTAGTTTGTTGAAAGCTTTATGCGCAAACTTTTTGGCCCCGGGTTTGCCATACTTTTGCCATAGGTTGCCATGTGCTGTATGTAGTAGCGCTAAATTCGGGAAAGATGAACTTCCCGTCACAGGAATAAAGAAATGTGGAATAACGTATGGTAGTAATTTCATGAGACTTTCCCATGAGCTCGGAAGTGCTCTTTGGGATGCTTCCATTGCATGATCCGACATTGACTATCTTTTTATAAAGCCCTTCAAAGGGAACTGCTTAGACATGATGCACGCCGTAATTCAATACCTATGACCATGCCCACGCCGACGACCAAAGAAACAATCGTTCCCAGAACCCGTTTAGACCTTGAAACCACGAGACCTTCTACGACCACGAGCACGCTCGAACTTGCGTCCCTTGCTCTGGACGTAGGGTTTCTATAACACGCGTTAGAAAGTACAATCCACAGTCGAATGCGAATGAACATACCTTGTTCTTGTGGGGGCCGAAACCGAAGTGCTTGACGGCTTCACGGGAATTCTTAGGGCCACGGAGAAGGAGAGTGTTGGCACCGGTGGGGGAGCGGGTAGCGACCTCGTCGATGGTGAGAGTCTCACCACCGGCCTTCTCAATGCGGGCGCGAGCGGCGGCGGTGAAGCGGAGAGCAGCCACGGAAAGCTTAGGGAGTTCTAGAAATTTATTAGCAATGTCCCCAATCATCTACCGGATGGAATGCCACATACCCAAAAGGCGGTTGTCATCAGTGACGGTGCCGACCTTTGCTTGAGTTAGCCTGAATTCCTACGCACACGACTTGTCTAGGTCCGTACAATGACAACGGTTTTGCCCTCGTGAGCTTTGGCCGAGTGCTTGTTGGCGGCCGTGGCGACGATCTTGGACAAGCTGACAGCTGTCAAAGAATTAGCCTGGTATATTCGAAGGTTTCTGAACATTGAGTTCTCTTACGAGGGCGGTTGATCTTGGACATCATGAGGCGTCGCAAGACGGCCTTGTTGAACGGCGCATCGGTACGGCCTAGATGTGTCAATCAGCTCTTTTTCGTCGCTAACATGCAGCACAATTACTTACGGCTCAAGAACTTGTAGAGGCGAACCAACAGCTTGACATATGGGTTGGTAGACTTAGGGACCTCTGTATACTTGTCAATGGCCGCACATTCGGATATCATGCTGCGTCCAAAGGACAGCTACTCGCCAGCGCAATGCGCCGACTCGACGGGGTGGATCACATACTGCGGTGCCCGTCTCGAACATGATGCCGATCAAGATCAATTCCCATTTTGACTGAGATTGAGTGTGTAGTGTCGTTGAGGCTGTGGGTTAGTACGATGAAACTTGTGAGAAGTTGGAATTTCGACCTTCGTGGGCGACGGTGCTTAGCGGTCTTGGCATTTCCACACCGCCTTCGGCATAACTCAGGGCCCAAAATCGGCAAAAAAAGTTGACAGCCACAGCCCCATACACTTTGCCAAATACGATAGTCACTTCAAGAATGCAGCACATACATACACTAAACGTTATATCTCTTTACAGCGTCTATTACGATTACGTAGTTGATGTATATATATATATATATATACCCGTGGCGGCTCGTCCAGAAACCGCAAGATTTCTCTATAACACAGCGTATAGTTTTTTGTCATCGCCCTCCCGTCGTTGCTTGAAAAGTGTGAAGTGTTACTGAGAAAACTACAATGCTATATCTGCTCGCGGGTCAACCTCGAACCCAAAAAAAAGAGAAATGTAGAACCGTCCCAGATCTAGCACTGAAATGTGGCCTTTGAGGCTTAAAAAAAGAACCTGTTTGTCTATGCTGTCAACACCGATGATAACCATGGACCCCATTGCCACTTCAAGGCCAACTAAACCAGATAAAAAAAAACAACGAAGAAGAGAAGCCCAACTATAAGACACAGGTCGCAAGTCTCTGAACATAGGAGGCCATGTTACTAGTTGTTGGAAGAGCATGCGCGTGTCAAAGGTGAGGTGGGGAAATATGCCGTTAGAGTATTCGTTGATCATACGCCTTTCTCGCCCATGATGTTACCGATGCCGCTGTAAAGCTTCTCGGTAGAGTCGGGAGCATAGCGTGGGCCAAGAGCACCGAGGAGCATGAACATGGACATGACAACAGCGCCAAACACCATGATCTTACGGAGGGCTGGACGGGTTTGACCGAACTCAGCCCACATCATGTTGCCCTGGCTGAGGTACTCCTTCATCTTTTCGCCGCCAAGCTTGTAGTAGACGAGACCAGCAAGGGCAATGCTGTAGCCAAAGGCCTGGAGGAGGGTAACTGGGTCGCGGAAGAGAAACATGGAGGCAAAGACGAGGAGGATATCCTTTAGGACGCCAGACAAGGTGAGGACGAGGGATGAAGTCTTGCCAATCTACAGAGGCATTGTTAGTTTGGGACATAGTCGACATGGAGAATCGCTTCAAACATACCAGGAAGACAACTGAGACGTTGAGCAAGAAGGCAACAAGCGCGTTAGCAGTCAGTGTGAAAAGACCGACGCGATAGATGTCGTCCATGGTCAAGACGGGCAACTCAGTGAAGAGCAAGACCATGCCGTTCATGATGGCGCAGGCCGGGGCGTAGTAGTAGAGGGAGACAAGGGGGTCCATCTTGAACTCGGCGGAGCTGAGCAAGCGTTGAACCATGACAAGACGGATGGCCTCGAAGATGATTCCGCCGCATTGGAAAAGGAAGCCAATCATGACGAATTGAATTTCGCCCATGGAAGCAATGACAACGCCAATGACAATGAAGGAGACGTTACCGAGCGTCTTCATGTTGGGAGGGGCAACACCGAGACTCCAGGTCGCAAGGAGGACAGCGACAGGGGTGGTAGCCTGCATAAAGTGTTAATGCGCTATTTCGGGTGGTAATCAAACTGGCTTCAGATCGCACATACCTTCAGCATCTGAATGAAAGCAACGCTCAAGTACAGGTATGCCTGGTTACCGCAAATCAAGCTCAGGCTGAAGAAGACGCCGATGGGGACAATGGCGCGGAGGTAGACGCGTCCGGTCATAGGCACTTTCTTTCGCGAGTCGAGGATAGTGGTGAAGCGGGCGAGGATCTGGGTCATGACGGTCGCGAACACCAAGTGCCATGTTGTCAGGAAGATGGGAAAGTCTGCGAGCCGAATTGTTAGTCGGATGGGGAGAATTAGGAGGTGGTTGTACACCAAGGGGGGGGGGGGGTTCCCATACGAAACTTGGCCTTATCTAATATGTACTTGTTGAAGACGATGACGCTGGAACTGAGGGCAATCCAGGTTCTGGGCAGGAGTCAGTGTATGCAATCTGCAGAGGGTATTCGTGCAGACATACGCAATGTAGACAGCAGGATGGAAGGTGGGCGGTTCAGGCTGAGCCGACTTCTCAGCATTGGGGTTGACGGTTGGCAGGACGGGGGCAGCTGGGTCGCGGGCAGCGTCCACCGAGGACCTGACTTTCTCATCCGAAGACATGTTGAGGAGTGCAACGGAAAACGACGAGCGGGCACTGGAGGGAGGGCGGTGTTGAGGAGTGGGTTGGTGGTGGAGGTGAAGAAAAGAGTGAAAGAGGTAAGAAGTGAGAAGTAAGAGATGCTCCTTGGGGCCGCGTCGGTGAAAACGAGGATGGGGATTGGCGCGGGCGGCGAGCGAGCGATTGGCCGGGGGGCGTCTAGGGGCTCAGAGCACAGATCCGGTGGCTCTAAGAGGTACTTGTTAGGACTTTAGAGCACCAGGGTTTGCAGGCTTTCTAAGGGGGCTCGAGCAAAGCTGCAGACTACCCCTAAGTAGTCTAGGTAGGGCAGCGCGACGACTGGCAGATGGGAGATGGGGGAGCAGAGTCGCGAAAGGGGGAGAGGGAGAGAGAGAGAGAGGAGAATATTGGTTGTTGAGGCGGAAGGGCGAGGATGGGGATGGGTAATCAGGACGGAGGCCAGGGGCGGAGCGGCTGCAGACCTCAGCACTCAGCACTCAGTACTTAGCACTCAGCGCTTCAAGCGACGAGCAACCTAATTAAGTAGATGTTACCTAGGTGGTATGTCGTACCCTACACCCTACACAGACGCGCTTCAAGTGGGTGAGTGGGTGAGTGGGTCCTCCAGACAGCTCAAGAGGGCCGTCGTGGTGGTTGTTACTTGTCGCTTTAAGGCGGAGAGCAGAGGTGACGTTTGTGCAATGCGAAATGAGAGACGGCAGCAGCAGCGGAGCAAGATGAGATACGTAGTATGAGAAGCAAGAATAGAAACAATCAACAAACTTGGACGCCAGATGAGGATGGACGACGACGGCACCACGGGAGCAGCGCGGGTCATGGCAGCGGCCGACGACGTGAAACAGATCTGCCGTCGACGCCTTTTTGTACGCGCAAGCTGCCGCTCCACCACTGCTCCCTCAAATTATTTTTTTTTCTCGGAGAAGGCGTATTTGGACGCCCAGAGACATCCCGCCAAACACACACCAATGGCAATCCACCAATCCATGCCAATATCGCGCCGATTGCAGCGGGGAGGGAGGGTGAGATTCGGTTGCAAGCAGAGAGAGTGGCCGACGTCCGACATACGCAGGATACGCATTCGACATTCGACATTCGACATTCGACATTCGACAAAATCAGGGCATGCACATTTGATAGCTGGCGCAAACACGCCAGAGGGCCATAGAGCCATAGAGCCATAGAGCCATAGAGCCAGAGAGCCGTAGAGCCATAGGGGGGAAGGCTATTTTCCCAGCGGGTAGAGGGTACGAGGCGAAGAATGTGGTCGCAGGTTGCACTGCGCAAAGCACCACGCGGAACACAGCAGCTGTCGTGTGCCCTCTGCGCGCTGGCGACGGGTTGGAGTGGTGCTGCAGCCTCATGGCCAGGGTTTTGAAGAGGTCGAAGGCGTGAGGGTTTTGTCCAAGGTTTGCATACTGCATTGCCGTTTTGGGCAAGCAAGAGAGATGGATATGTATGGATGCAGGATGCAGGATGTACGATGTACTTAGCATGCTGGGCCTGGGCGAACGTGCAGCCTCTTTGACAGTCGGCAGCGACTCTATCGTGGCAAGAGACGATGCTCCTGCGATTGCAGCAAATTGTCAAAATCGCCCATGGTCCTTTGTTGGCGTCGCCTTTGCTGCGAGGCTGAGAGCCACGGCCAATCGCTGCTGATCAATGCCCCACGACACGACGGTCGTGTAGTGCCCCTTTTTTTTTTCTCGCTCTCCAACGTGTGCCGCCGCTTTGAGCTCAGGTCTTGTACGCAGGGCCCAGGGTTGACAAGGGATCCGTATCGGACAGGTTCACAGGCACACAGGATATGGCATCTGGGCACCCCTGGACCGCTCGCCTCAAGCTTTGCCATTGCAGTCTTGCCAGTTCCCCGTTCCCCATTGGCATTGTCCATTGGCAGTCAAGCGTTCTTCCAAACTTGTCCAAAGTTGCCTCTGGTGCCTCTGCCTGGCGCAGGCCTCGCTCGGTGCTAGACTCCTAGCTCTGCACGTCTGTCAACCTCTGCCTTGGCATCGCTTGTTTTACAATTATATTTCCTCCACCCCCAGCACCAGCTACACCACCAGCTCTCCACCTCCACCGCTCCACCACTCTACCACTCCACCACCGCCACCACTCCCCTTCCCTTTTTTTTTTTTTTTACATGCTCGGCCTCGCCCGCAAGACTTTGAAGAGAATTCCTAGCTTTCAAGAACTTTTGCAGGGAAATATGGGCTCCGCCAAGGAAGAAATGTACGCCCTGCCCGCCTCACCGCCTGCTCGCCCCTCCATCCTTCCAAACCCCTCCAACATCCCCTCGCTTTTCCTCCAGAGCTCTTCTCGCCGCTGACCGTCCGTAGCTCTGTCGATGTCCTCGTCATCGGTGCTGGCCCTACCGGCCTCGGTGCTGCCAAACGCCTCAATCAGATTGTAAGCCAGCAAATCCCCCCAACTGGTCAAACATGGCAGAGCAACTGCTAAATACCTCTAGGATGGCCCCTCATGGCTCATCGTAGACTCAAACGAGACACCCGGTGGTTTGGCCTCTACAGACGTTACCCCAGAAGGTTTTGTGGGTACCCTCCTCTGCCAATTGCCTTGTCCACGCCACTCTAATCCCCATCCAGCTCTACGATGTCGGCGGCCATGTTATCTTCTCCCACTACAAGTACTTTGACGACTGCATTGACGAGGCTCTTCCCAACGAGGATGACTGGTACACGCACCAGCGCATTTCCTACGTCCGCTGCAAGGGCCTCTGGGTCCCTTACCCTTTCCAGAACAACATCTCCATGCTCCCCAAGGAGGACCAGGCAAAGTGCATTGATGGCATGATTGATGCCGCCATGGAAGCCCGTGTCTCCACCAACAAGCCTCAAGACTTTGACCAATGGATTCTCCGAACCATGGGTACTGGTGTTGCGGATCTTTTTATGAGGCCTTACAATTACAAGGTTTGGGCGGTTCCCACCACCAAGGTACGAAGTTTCTCAGAACATACCAGTCATTAAATAAGCTTCGTTGGTACTTGCTCACACTTTCCAAATAGATGCAATGCGCATGGCTCGGTGAGCGTGTCGCCGCTCCCAACGTCAAGGCCGTTATCAACAATGTCATCCACAACAAGACCGCTGGCAACTGGGGTCCAAATGCCACTTTCCGTTTCCCTGCTCGAGATGGTACCGGTGGTATCTGGATTGCCGTTGCCAAAACTCTTCCTGAATCCAAGACACGATTTGGTGAGCACGGCTTCGTCACCAAGGTCGATGCAGACAACAAGCGCGTGACGTTGAAGGATGGCACCGTAGTCAACTACGGCAAGCTCATTAACACCATGGCGGTCGACGCTCTCGTCGAATCCATGGGCGATAAGGAGCTCATCAGTCTCAGCAAGGGTCTCTTCTATTCCAGCACCCACGTTATCGGTGTTGGTATTCGCGGCGAGCGCCCTGAACGTATTGGTGACAAGTGCTGGCTCTACTTCCCCGAGGACAACTGCCCATTCTACCGCGCCACCATCTTCTCCAACTACTCCCCATACAATCAGCCACAGAAGAATGTCAAGCTGGCTACCCAACAGCTAGCTGATGGCTCAAAGCCCAGCTCCTCCGAGGCCAAGGAAGGTCCTTACTGGTCAATCATGCTTGAAGTCTCTGAGTCTAGCATGAAGCCCGTAGATATCGAGAACCTGCTCAAGGATTCAATTCAGGGCCTTGTCAACACCGAGATGCTCCGACCTACAGACGAGATTGTTTCTACCTACCACCGCCGCTTTGACCACGGCTACCCCACCCCTTCGCTTGAACGTGAGGGTGTCCTGACCAAGCTCCTCCCTGCTCTCCAAGCCAAGGACATCTGGTCACGTGGTCGTTTCGGCTCGTGGCGCTATGAGGTTGGCAACCAGGACCACTCTTTTATGTTGGGTGTAGAGGCCGCTGACAACATTGTCAACGGTTCTGTGGAGTTGACCCTCAATTACCCGGACTTTGTCAACACACGCAAGAACGACGAGCGCCGTCTTGTTGATGGCGCTCAGGTCTTCGCCAAGAACAAGAAGTCCGCTCAGTAAACGCAGTTGAGCAAGAAATATGGATATGAAAGGAATATAGAGGTGCATTTGGGCATGATTTATTGGGATACCACGTAAAGAATAGCGACATCATGAACGAAGGAACGAAATGGGAGGGACTTACCAGAGTTACTGGAGAGGCAATGGAGTTTGTGTGGATCTTGCATTCTCGGTACACCCTTATGAGTAGACGGTTTGTCACTTACTTGATTGTCTTGAGTTGATAAAATTACAACCGTCGTAGACTGAGCACACCAAGAGCTGGACTAGAAGCTAGTATGATACACATATTTCTTCCATCTCTCGCAAATAGACAGGATGTGTGCCCCTCCTACATAGAACTCTGTGCTTGTTATTCAATTTAAGCTACACAATGGATATTATGAGTTCTGTGTATCTTTTTTTTGGGTTCAAGTGACCTTTCGGTCCCACTGTTTCTGATCGCCTAGCTAAGCGGAAGATCAACAACAGCAACAACAGCCTTTGTAGTTTCCCATTCAATCCTCCACTTTTAAGCCAAGAGGGCGAGGATCACGTTCCTGACCCCTGAATGTTCCACTTCCCAGGCCCCACTTAAAAAAAAAATCAAACTCTTACAAACTATACACAATGTCGCCCACTTTCATGCTAAACCTGGCGCGTGTCATTGTTTATAAAATGAGGCTAGGTAGCTAGGTACGACCAGGTCTAGCCTCCCCACCCACTGCCTGTCAATCTGTGACAAAAGGGCAAAACAAGAAAACATGCGTCAAATCTCTGGGGTTGCCTAGAGCTGTTTACAGTAGATGGATATAAACTAGGTTCCTACTTACATGTCAAGGACCCAATTAGGGGAAATACTAAGGGAAACAGAAATGGGTGGGTCGGACAGTAACGGCGGGAGTGGGAGCCATGGTAGCACCGAGGTTAGATGACAGGTTGGCAAGAACACATGCGCGTGTACGTTTGCGTCTGTTGGAATGGAGGACAGACATCATGCATGCATGCAGCTACGGGTAGGTCAGTGGAAAGAGAGGGAGGCGATTCAAAGGCACCTCGCTGGTTTTCCGTTGGGGAAAAGGTATCCCCCGTCATACGATTTGGTTTTCTGTAAATAACGAGCGACAGGATCGAGTTTTTTTCTTTTGTTCTACCAGCAGGCCCCCCTTTCTTTTTTTGTATATCTTCATTCTTTTATCCCGGAGAATAATCAATCGGGACAGGCGCAAGAATTCAAAGCCCAAGTCCTCCCTCGACTTGTACGTCTTATTTTTCGAATTGTCGTTTGGCCCATTCTCGTTTCTTTCCGCAACTCACTAGGCTCACGATGTATTGAGTTTGCGTGCCCTGAACTCCCTCAACAATTTTCGCTCTTCCTCATCCCTTGCCACCCCTTCCTCGTCTCCTACCGCCAGTTTCTGATGCTTCCATTGCTTCCCACTAGAGCCGTATTCAACGCTAACCTGTGCATCGCCCACAATCACCCACTTGTAGATACATAGTCCCTCGAGTCCAACCGGACCCCTGGAGTGGATTTTATTGGTAGAGATGCCAACTTCGGTTCCAAAACCGTAGCGTTGGCCGTCTGCCATACGTGTCGAGGTGTTCCAGTAGACCGAGGACGAGTCAATCGCTGCGAGAAAGGTTTTGGCAGTGGATTCTGAGTGGGTTAGAATCGCGTCGGTGTGGTGCGAGGAGTGACTATTGATGTGTGCAATGGCTTCTTCAACGTTTGACACGGTTTTCATGGCCAGAACAAAGTCTAAAAATTCTGTATCAAAGTCCGCAGATGAAGCTTCTTGGAGTAGAGCTGCCGAATGAGGGTCTAGCTTTCCTTTGAGGGCAGTGAGGGAGGCTGGATCGCAACGGAGCGACACTCCTTTTTGTAAGAGAGCTTCTGCTACGGCAGGTAGGGTAGTTTTCAGCGCAGATTCTGCGACAATGAGCTGCTCAAGGGCATTGCAACCTGCAGGATAGGAGGTCTTTGCGTCGATGATGATCTTGATAGCTTTGTCGGCAGGATAGTCGTCGCAAAGATACGTCGTACAAATGCCATCTGCATGGCCTAGAACAGGAATCGCAGTGGAGTCTTTGACATATCTAACGAGTTTGTTTCCGCCCCTAGGAATGCATAGATCGATGTAAGCGTCGAGTTTGAGGAGATCCGCAATGACATCGTGAGTTTGAACCAGCTGCAGGCAGTCTGAAGGGACTGCGCTTGTCGACAGGGCCTTTGAGATAATGGAGGCAATGGCAGCAAAGCTCTGGCTCGACTCTCTGCCACCTTTAAGGATGGCGGCATTGCCAGATTTGATAGCGAGGGCAGAGATGTTGGCGATGACCTCAGGGCGAGCTTCGAAAATGATGAGAAGTACGCCGATAGGGCAGGTGACCCGCGAGAGGATGAGATTGTCATCCAGAAGAGTTTTTGCAGTCGTTTTGTTTACTTTGAAGCTTTGGTCAGTAAGTACTTAATACGGGGTTTAGTAGAAAGAGAAACTACAGTAAACTGTGGGGGTGTGGAACTACATATGCGAGGTGGCAATATGGACAGGCAAGTATGACTATGGTTATAGGGAGTAATTGGTTACAAGTAGAGTCAATTTGAAGAGAGAGAAAAAGTAGCCTTGTTAACATACTTGGGTCTTCTAGATCTCTGACGTCGAGAATGCCCTGCAACATGTCCTCATACTTTCCAGGTTTGCCCAAGTCCAGTCGCTTGACCAAACTTTGGCTTAGCGTGCCGCCAGCTGCAGCTTTATGGGCAGCTTCCAGGTCCTGAGCATTGGCTGCCAACACGGCGTCTTTACCGTCAGCGAGGGCCTTGTGAATGGCAGTCAGGGACGCATTTCGCTCCTCGGTGGTGAGGACAGCGAGTTTTCGAGAGCCTAGTCTTGCGGCCTGGGCAACTTGGAGCGGGATTGCGTTTGTGAGAGACATTGAATGAATAATGAAGGAGTTTGAGTTTGGGTCTGGGTTGTGCTTGATAATGCTTAGTGCCGTGGACGAGCAAGTGACTCAAAAGAGGAAGGTTTTTTTGCTTGCTCCTACTGGATACGAGTACGAATTGTGCAGGGTCCACAGCAGGCACTATTGGCACTAGCGGAGAGAGGCAGATGTCGGCAAAAAACAAAGATAGGGACGAGCTGTCGTTATAGTTGGCAGCTCGTAGCTCGTAGCTCGTAGCTGGTAGCTGGTAGCTCGTGCTTGTGGTGGTGGGATGACTCTGGTGTGTTGTGGCGGCCATCAGGGCCAGAAGCATCAATGGATAGATTTGGCAGTTGGCCCGTGCGGCTTCTCTCTTCTCTGACCACACCTCTAGCTGCACATGCTCTGTTCAATATTTCTCTCCCCAGGCGCTGCCACGCAATCAATAAAACCCGCTTGCGACAGCCCGAGAATTGGTTTTTCTCAGGGCATCGTCTGCTAGCCACCAGCGGGCATCAACTGTGGGTGGTGACGTTGCGCCATCGATAAGCTGTGGCTGGGGACCCGCCGCCAGCCACCTCCAGTCGTCTCAGAGCCAACCTCGCCCTTAACCACCCAACCCGCGCACGGCAAAATCCACACCACACGACTCAGGCCTGAATCACCAGCTATCACCCACCTCGTACCAAACGGAGATGGCTGGAAGCAGTCGTTGCATTCAAATATGCACCTCCCCCGGCCGCTCCTCTTTCGACATTCGACATTCCACATTCGACATTCCATTTTCCATACATCCCCATCAACACTACCGAGCACGTGAAAACTGCTACACCACACCACACTTGTCATCCAATCCCCTCCCACCTCGAATCATTAACTATCATCATCATCATCATCACCCCGCCAACATGCGCTCCGCTATAAGAGCTGCCGCTGCCGCTCTCGCTTCCGCCGCTTTCCTTGCCGGTCCGGCTGCCGCACAGACCTACAGCAACTGTAATCCTACCCTACGAAGCGACTGCCCGCCCGATTCTGCTTTGGGCCGAACCGTCAATATCGACTTCACCTCCGAGTCTGACAGCTTCACGCCTCAGGGCAACCCGACCTACGACTCCAATGGCGTCTCTTTCACCGTCGCCGGCTCCGGCGATTCTCCACAGTTGACTTCAAAGTGGTACATCATGTTCGGCAAAGTAGAAGTGCTCTTGAAAGCTGCCCCAGGAGCGGGTATCGTGAGCAGCTTCGTTCTCCTGTCTGATACTCTCGACGAGATTGACTGGGAGTGGCTTGGCGCCGATGCATCAGAGGTCCAGACCAACTATTTCGGCAAGGGACAGACAACAACCTACAACCGTGGTGCCTTCCATGCCGATCCCGACAACCAGTCCCGCTTCAAGAAGTACTCTATCGAATGGACCGCAAACCAAATCATCTGGCAAATCGATGGTGTGACCGTACGAACCCTAGAGCCTGCCAATGCCGAAGGCCAGTATCCTCAGACCCCCATGCAAGTCAAGATGGGAGCATGGAGCGGCGGTGATCCAGCAAATGCCCCTGGAACTATCGAATGGGCTCGAGGACCGACCGACTATTCCCAAGGCCCATTTACCATGCAAGTCAAGTCTCTCATGGTTTCGGACTACTCTACCGGAACCCAGTATGTCTATGGCGATCAGAGTGGTACCTGGGAGTCGATCAAATCTGTCGGCGGTACCGTCAATTCCGGTGGAAGCCCGATCGAGGAGAACGCACCTGCCGTCACGTCCACAGCCAATGGCCAGCCGATTCCATTCACCCCAACAGAAACTTCCGCTTATGTACGTCCAAGTGTCTACCCCTGGGTTCCGAATGAATCGGAATCGGCTACGCCACAATCCACTTTTGCGAACTACCCGGGGCTTCCAAGTGGCTGGACAGTCTCTTCAACAGGCAAGGTGGTTCCTCCTAGCTCGGCACCTGTCAGTAAGGCCCTTCCTTTATCTGCTTTTTATTCTTCATTGTAGAAGTACTAACAATCTCCACAGACGTCCCTTCCCGCTTCGTCTACATTCTATTCTGCAGCTTCGCCTTTGGCTTCTTCTGGCGGCTCTGATCTCCAGGTGATTACCACCTTTAACGATCAAGGCTTCTTGACAGTGTTCACGGCAGCGGCCGGTGCATCTGCATTGCCCAAATCGTATGATTCTCAGGGCTTCCTTGTCACCAATGCGCCTTCAGAGCCTACACCTAGTGCAAATGCCAAAGTACTCAGTGCAGTTCAATCGGAAGGACCTGCCCCTCCAGCATCATCCTCTTCTAGAGCTTTTCGGTTGCTAGTCAACTCGAGCGTTGTGTTAATAGTCGCATTTCTCGGCGCCATTGTCGTTATGTAAACCACACAAAGACATGCCTCGCGAGGCTACCATTTTCTCAATATTCTCTTACTTTTCAGCATTAGCGGCGGCGTTTGGGGTATTAGATTTTTGTTCGGTCTAGTATAGGATCGCATTA
Organism: Acrocalymma vagum; assembly: GCA_028476805.1. Classification (NCBI taxonomy): domain Eukaryota; kingdom Fungi; phylum Ascomycota; class Dothideomycetes; order Pleosporales; family Acrocalymmaceae; genus Acrocalymma; species Acrocalymma vagum. The sequence continues at coordinate 322,037 of JAQGEP010000023.1, forward strand.
CTTGGTTTGCATACGTAGGGACATATCTGTGAATATATCCCTTCATAATCACAATGATTGATGTTGATAGCACGATGGATGAGCTTATGGCCCTTGGGGTAGACGGATGATAATTATTCTTACGAGAGATATAATGTATCTAGAAATGAAGCAACCGTAATTATCAATTTGCAGTTCGTACCTCAAGGCGAAACATGTTTATTTAATAGAAGGCATCCATGTCATAATCGTCTAGTGGAATAAAGGCAGCTATTGCGAATGAACGTAAATGTTCACGGCATGCCGTTGGTTGAGGAAATATAATGCATGGTACGACCATGTCAGTCAAAGGCTCGCCCCAAGATCTGATACTCCTATACGAGTCAGCACAATTACTCGAGCACCCTTTCCGCATCCTCGTCTCTCCTGACGGAAATCATCAACACCTTCGACAGTTTTTGGGTAACAGTATTGAATGGGATGGCTCTCTCTCAGAGCGAGTCAGGATCTCAGATTGAATTACCACGGGCAGGCACTCATCGGTCAAACGGATATTTTCTCAGGAGGCATGGGCGGTTTGACAGGCGGAAAAATCTCAAAGAGAGTCATAGAGTTTACAATGGGATGGGATCTGAAATGCGGGGGTTGGCGCCTTCGGCCTTCGGGTCAGTTCACCCGGACTCTCGGACCAACTTCAAAGGAGGCATAATTGCAGCGAACGCCAGCAATAACACCAACCCCACGGGGTCGCAAAAGCAGTCAGAAGTTGAGCCATGTCGACCGGCTCTCTAGACGGTGGGCCAGAAGCGAACGGTATGGGGAATGCCAAGGCAATACCCGATAACCTGGCTTGCAATGGCTGCAGGAAAGCGAAGCTGCGATGCTCACGCGATCGGCCAAGCTGTCAACACTGTAGGAAGACAGGTGAGATTGATATTTGGTTGCAGTGTGGAGAACATTGAAGTTCGGCTAGGATGGAAACTAAATATGGCTTCAGGACTCGAGTGTGTCTACGAGACAAAACGAATCAAACCGGGGTTGAAAGCTGGAGCAGTTGAAAATCTACATAGAAGATTAGGTTTCACAACTACTTTGTCCTTCTACAAAATATATACTTATATGTTTTTAGATAATCTCGAAAGCTTACTCAAAGTTCAGAACCAACAAGATCAGGTCACAATTGCCAATAATACCAACTCAAGAGAAACAGTCGCCTTGGACATTTTGACATTATTAGCCAAGGAGCTTCCCAAGTTGGTAAACGTACCAGCAGCAGCAATAGAGCAACCATTGTCTACACCTGCATCCAGCGAAAGGAGCGAGGGAAGGTGTAAAAGAAGGCGTATTGATAATGAAGACATTGAGACAAAAAGTTCCAGATCTACCTTCGATGAATCTCCGCAACTACCCGACCCTGAATTACTGAAAGCAATCATATCCGCCTATTTCTGCCATATTCACCCATGGATTCCAATGATCCACCAAGGCCGATTTCTTCAGAGACTCGAGGACCCGGTTGAGCGTACGAAGCTCGATGTCGTGTTGCATTCAATAATTATTGCGGCGTCGAAGTTTGTCCAAGACTCAAATATCAACACCGATGTTGTGTTACGCACCCGTAGATGGGTTGTGTGGACAGCTATGGATCGACTTTCTCTTGAAAGCCTTCAAGCACTCATAATACTTGCATTCACAGATATTGGCAACGGCAATGCTGCCAAAGCTTGGTCAATTATCGGCTCGCTCACGCGGACTGTTGAATACAGTCAACTGACCCAAGAGCACGAAGATAGCGATCATCACACCTTCTGCCAGCCTTACAGTTCCCTAGATTATACCCAAGACTGGGTGGAAATTGAAGAAAGAAGGCGTATCTTCTGGAATGTTTTTCTACTGGATCGTTATTGCTCAGTCACTATGAGCTGGAATACCAGCTTAACATCAGACGACGTATATCGGCGATTGCCGTGCGATGGGTATGCGTTAACCTCCACCTACAAAGTCTCTGGCGAGCTCTACTAATTTCATGATTGCAGACATTTGTGGCGAAAGTGTCAATCCGTCGTTACACCTTACTTTGGCATATGGGACAAATCCGCAGGCCGAATTGGCAATCCAATAGCTTTCCTACCACCATATCCATCACCAGGCCAGTCGGCTACAGAATTAGACCTCCCAAATCAGCCAGACACAGCATCTAGCGTTGGCATAACCCAGGCAAATTTGACCGACATGTCTGCTGTTGGGGCCTTCGGATATAACGTCGAGGCAACAGAGTCTATGAGTAGAGTAATGAGCTACTTTCTCCAGCAAAAAGTCAACATATGTGACCAGCGGGAGATCAGCTCCTGGTTGACCCGTTTCAAGGAACTAGACCTCCGTCTTGTACACTGGAAAATGCTGCTACCCCAGAAATGGAAAACAAACCCAAACCTAGTGCGTGAGGTCGCGCTGATGGATCCAAATCTTACAGCTGCACATGTGACGCATAATGCTTCGATGATTCTACTTCACCAGTTAATTGCGTATCCGCCTCTGAGCTGGGCTTTCCGGAATAGATTACCCAGTTCCTGTTCAGCAGATGCATGTTATTCTGCCGGAGTCGAAATTGCTACTATAACTGAAAACTACCTAAATAATTCACAAGCCGGTTCTCCTCTATCCAGTCAATACGCTTTCTGTGTTTTCATAGCAGCGAGAATGCTCCTGATCCATTGGCGATACTCATCAGACAATCAGCTGCCTCAGGAATTTTGGTCCCTGACACAGAGTCTTGAGGAAATGTCAAGACGCTGGGTTGGGTTCTCTGAACCCCCTATAGGAGAACAGGATGTGTCTATGAAGTATGCAACAAGGCTAAGAGAATTGTATGACATGTGCTCGAGAGATGATTCATTCCGGATTAACGTTATGGACTATACCAACGAAATTGATCACCACTTTTATAATCGCACATTTCTATCAATTTCGAATCCTCAATGGCCATCTGAAACCTCGGTTTTATCTCAAGCAGTCCCCGGACTTAACATACCTGTGCCTGAAAACTTGGACTCCACAGATTTCAACACAATTCCACAAATGATGCTTGATCAGCACTTTATGAACATGGATCGTGTAATAGCGTTTGATGATGGGAGCATGTTTGCACTTGATCCTGGACAATGGTAGCTTTCGGAGTCTCATAATATTTCAACAGAAAAAGTTTCTATTCAGCTCTACATGTATCGCAGAAATGTCAAAAAATAAGTGCAAGTAGTTGAAGGCACCAAATTCCTCTTGCGCACTGTGAAGGCTATCTGTATTCTAACATATCAAGGTAAACAAAGCTGGATCTACTAGATGACTGTTCTTATTGTTGTAAACACATGAGGCCCATTAAGTTGTTAGTTGAGGCCACCAAACTTTCGTCGATTCGAGAGCCTACTCCAATCCCATCCGAAGCAGTTGATTCCCAAATTCCACCAAATAATAATCACCGTACACCAGACCGTGATTAGCGTATCTTTTCCTTGCATTGGCATTGTTATTAGCAGTGCCAAACTTGAGCATCCCATCATATCTAGATGTCGGGACCATTTCTTCGGCTCGAATGTGCTCGTATGGGTCAAGTATCAGCCTTGTCTTTTCGGTTGCCATAGCAAAAAGAATCGTGTCTTGAACGATGTTGAGCGCGGCTGTTCGAAAGTGCGATGCAAGGACACGCTGATTGAGGCCTTCTAGGGCCTGGGATAGCACCAGCATCCCATTTGCCGCGATTATGCCCGCAGATGAGTCTCTCAAGGGCATATTTTCGTCTTGAAGAGGTGCATCAAAGTCCCATAACGGCACATAACGCCCAGTCTCAGTCCTTATACACTCTGGGGCTGTCTCTAATCTGTGTAGAAAGTACTCTGCTAGACCACAAGACGCTTCCAGAAATTTCCGGTCTTTGGTCCACATGTACGTTTGTGCGTACCCCATGATACCCCATGCCTGTCCTCGGGACCAGGTTGACTCGTGGTCATACCCCTGAGCTGTAAGACGTTGTTTCAATGAGCCCGTTCTTGGATCAATGTTGGCAACATGGCACGTTGAGAACCACTGCCCTCTGTAGCAGTTCTTGGGTTTTGAAGACACTTCCTCTGGCCGCAAATGAGATCGCAGCAATGTAGTTGCATGTTTTGACGCCATTTCAGCGAGGCTGGGGTCCTCGGCATGATGAGACGCATAGTACAGGAGATCCAGATTGCAAAGGCTGTCAATGATGACTATCATATTTTCCTCTTGGTCCAGGATCTCGATATCCTTTTTCTTGAGAAGATCCCAGCTTCGTATAGCTTTTGCGGAAGAGACATATCTAGTTGCAAGACTTCTTGCGGCACGAATTATGGATTCCAGGCTCCGCTGGTTTCCGGTGAGTTCCCAGTCAAGACGCAGGGCAGGCATCACGATGAATCCAATATCGTGGGTGTCTGTTCGCCCAGCCATACCATGTAGCGGTTCACTCCAGCTGCAACAGAGCGTTTTCAGTTGGTTTCTTAAATGTCGTTTGCTAATTCTTGAGTCTGCGATATTGATACTCTGAGGAAATTTCACAAATCGCTCAAAGATCCCGTACAGAGTACCAGGAAAGAAGCCGCAGGTCCAAAACTCGGCTTCCCGCAGGCTGTAACTCCCATCGTGGCCATCTTCCTGGGGAACGATTTCTGGGAAAGCGGCTGGAACAGCTTTCAACGCGACTTGAGCTGTTCGTACTGCTTTTGCTATAATGTTTTCTGAATAGATTTCTGCAACAAGGTCCCCGATTCTAGAGGCAGATATAGTTACCAACTGCTCTGTCTCATTGCGGTCACATTCTGAGGCGGATGTGCTAGTCAAAGGAGTTGTTTCGAGTTCGAATGGGTCTTCTTCTGTTGAACTTGAAGGGGATGATGAGGTTTGTGCGGGGCTTTCTGAGTCCATTTCAATAGTAGCTTCAGTAGTTGAGGAAAGCGCTTGTTCTAGAGTTGAATCATGCGTATGTCTCTCGACCGTGCCATTGGAAGTGACAGGACATGTCCCCTCCTTCGCCGGAATATTCTCAGGAATTCCCAAAGCAGCCTCGGATATTGTGGCGAGTCTTTGCTTATCCAACGGCTCATCGTGATGGTTCCCAATGCTGTCCTCGGGGTTGAGATCCAAAAGGAAAATACTGTTTGGACTCATCATGGGGGAGCCATGAGCTGTAGAACCCGCATCATGGTCACTTTTTGCATGAAGCTCGATATGCTCCCCAATACCCAGGGGTTTATTTTCGGTGGTCGAGGCTCTCTGGACATGGTTACTGCCGTGGTCCTTGGGAGGTTCTTCGGGTAGTGCTGTGGAACCGTGGCCGCCAGTGGCAAGTAGAGCTTGCATTTCTCCTTTCGAATGAGCAGTGTCTCTTCCGTTTAATGATAAAGGATACCTGGTATCGGAGGAAGGATGGCAGTGCTCGACGTCCAAGCATTTTTCAAGAGCTTGCTCGGCCGTGGGAGGCGCTGTTTCGTGGAGGGTTCCCATATCTGCGCCAGGCTGGCTTGAGAGAAATACTAAAAGATATCAAGGGTGGAAGCATAGCCGTCTTCTGAAGACGAGCAGACGAAAGAGCCTCTTTTGAAATGACTGACACATCATGTTCGAAGTCTTGCCCGACACGACGTGAGCGGAGTATCGCACCGGCAATCCCGGATGCACGATGAGCAATCTGCATGACTCCGTTCTCAATAGCCCGAAGTATGTAGGATGCGAAATGGAGAGGTAGATTACGCCGGACGCCCATTGCTCCAGTGTCCGCTGCCAATGCTCCGACAGCGTGATAATCAAGCAAGCGTTGAAGCAAGGCCCCCTTGTGCCCCTGTTGTATGGAGTCCCATGGGGTGAAGCCACTAAAAGCCACTACGCGGGGAAACGCTATTCGGGTTAGGGGTGCCCGACAACTACACAACCCACTTCAACACCCATGAGATGCAGAAGCCAGATAGCGGCATGTCAGTACTTAAACACTCCACCGTGCTGGGACTTCCCAGGGCACCTCTGCATCTGCATCGCCGTGCCTCTCCTCCAACATGTCTCGGCCACTCGACAATGAGATTGCACAAGTTATCGACTCGGATTTGAAGAAGACGGTCAAGCTCGGCTCTGAGGAGATTGTTGTCAGCTCTGCCACGGAAAAGCCAAAGAGGTCCTTCTGGCTTGCTTGGCTCTACATCTTCGATTGGTATCCAAGTCATTACAGTAAAGAAGAAAAGAAGCTGCTGCGGAAGCTCGACAGTATCCTACTGACCCTGTGCTGTCTCTGCTTCTATATCAAATGGCTCGATCAGAATGCCCTTAACAGCGCGTATTGGTCAGGTATGCGTGAGGATTTAAAGCTCAAAGGCAACCAGTGAGTCGGGCAATATCTGGCGTGTGCAATTGGTCGCTCTAACGTGCGTCAGATATTCGCTTTTTGGTACCTTTTACAATATTGGCTACATGATTTTCGAAATCCCCAGCATGATGATCATCTCGCGTCCGCAATTCGCCCGCTACTACACTCCAACTATGGAGACACTCTGGTCTATTCTGACCTTCTGTCAATGTCTCCTCCAGAACGAAAAACAGATTTACGGTCTCCGTTTTTTGCTCGGTGTGCTAGAGACCCCTGCATCGACTGGCAGCATTTACCTCCTCACCTCCTGGTATCGCGCAGACGAGGTGTTCAAGCGAGCCGGTGTGTGGTATGTTTCGAGCAATGTGGGGGCAATGTTCAGTGGCTATCTGCAAGCGGCAGCCCACAAAGGGCTGAACGGAGTACTTGGTAAGCACACAGGTTTCTTCATTATTCTAGACGTCAATTGACACCTGTTAGGCCGAGCCGGTTGGCGGTGGCTCTTCATCATCGATGGTAGTATCAGCTTGCCCATCGCTCTCATCACATTCTTCTTGCTGCCCGGGATACCAACAAGCCCAAGAGTTTGGTGGTTGACTGAAGCTGAGCAAAAGCTTGCACAAGCACGCATGCAGAATGACGGCGTCAAGAAGAGCTCCAAGATTGGCAAGCAAATGCTGAAGCGCGTCTTCACAAACTGGCATTTTTACTTTGGAGTCCTTATCTATGTCTTTTTCCAGTGCACTTCCTACGTCAGTGGGCAAATGGCAGCATACCTCAAGGACGAAGCCGACAAGCACGATACCTATTCTATCGAGCAAATCAACCTCATCCCTACCGGGGTTCAGGGCGTGGCAATTGTTACTGGAGTCCTTGTCACTAGTTTGGTCATGATCTATCCCATGTGGATTGTATTTTCATGCGTAACGGCCACCTTGCTGTTCTCCAATATTTGCCTGTTGATCTGGAACATTCCACTTGGATTACGCTGTGAGTAGCCCTTATTCTTGTTCTGACGCTCTACTAACCGCCACATAGTCCTTTGCTATTATCTGCTGGGTTTGACCTCATGCGTAACTCCGATCCTGTTTCCATGGATAAATCTTTTAATGAAGGACGACAACGAGGCAAGGAGCTTTACCACAGGTGCTATGATGACCATTGGGTGGGCATTCTTCAGTTTCTACCCCATCACAGTGTTCCCGATTGTCGAAGCGCCAAAGTGGAGGAAGGGCTTCACCGTCAACACGATCTTTGTGATCTGCTACTGGACTCTGTTCATGATCGGCCAGTATCTGTGGAGAAGGGAGATAGCGGCCAGAAAGTTCGATATCAACGCACCTGAAAACAGAAGTGATGAAGAACTGACCAAGAGTGAGACTGAGAATACTGAGATAGCAATATCTGCAAAGGAGACCAAATCCTAGAACAAACCCTCAGTATCCACATTTCGGGTTTCAGGGAAGCAGAGTGGTTTGGAAGTAGATATGCTAGGTTGAGAAAGGATTTACTCGCACTCCCGTGTGGTAAAAGGGTTGGGAAATCAGTCTAGATAGTCGATGCAACCGTTCCTTTTATGTGCTCTTCAGCATATCTATATATCAACATGGAGACGCCAAACAAAAATTAAGCACACATATGGAAAACCATTATTTATTTCGCCGTGCTATGAGGTATATTGAAGCCAAAAAACCATGACAGCCATATGATTCTAATTAATTAATATTGAGGCTTATTTGCCAGGGATTTCTTGACTTGAGATTTGTGTTAGGAGCGTCAATCGGGTGTTTGATTTATAGATGGCATATGGTTCGTTGAGTGAACCTTGGCGTACATACCTAGGTAGCATCGCAACGATTTTAGTCCGAATTCCGAGATCAATGAGTACTTAAATCAGACACTTCCCTTCGCCCTTCTCTTGCGACTTGTCTTCCTGTTGTTTCTCAGACTCGCACTCATCGTCGACATGCCGGCCCTTCCTGGATTCTCCGACAATCCTTTTCGATCTCAGGCAGATGTCATTTATTCGGCCCTGTCATTATTACAACCACTTGAGCAGTACAAGTCACCAAATAATGCTCGAATCAAAATAGCCACGTCAACAGCTGCGGGTTTCGGTGAAAGCTCCTCGCAGCTTGAGGGCTTTGCAAGACCTCTATGGGCAGTTGCAGATCTCCTACGGATCAAATCCGACAAACCGGAGTCTAGCCTTTGTCCCAATGATGTCCGGCTGGAATCATGGGTAGCAGGGTTGAGAGCTGGCACTGATCCTCTTTCTTCGGAATACTGGGGAGACCTCTTCGACATTGACCAGCGTATGGTAGAGATGGAGGCAATAGCCTATGCCTTATTGACACATCCGGACGCGTTCTGTTTCGCAGATGATGAGGCAGCGAAGAAAAATTTAATCAGGTGGCTGCACCAAATCAATCAATACAATCTTCCCCAGAACAACTGGTTATGGTTCCGCGTTCTGGTCAACCTTGCACTTGTCAAAGCCCTCTGCGTTCCCCTCGCAGAAGTTAGGAACTACATTGACAGCGCATTTCAAGTTTTGGACACTTTCAATATAGGAGATGGGTGGAGCAGCGATGGCATTTGGGGACCACTCAGGAAGCAGGCGGACTATTACTCTGGGAGCTTCGCCATCCAATTTGCCCAGCTCCTCTTTGTCAAATTTGCTCCGGACTATGATGTTAATCGAACACGGAAGTATAAAGCTGAGGCAAGAGACTTCGCGAAAGGATTTTGGAGGTACTTCAGCCCTGAGGGTACGTGTTCAATAACATATGCTCCATTGACTTATCCCTTACATCAAAGTTAGGTGCGGCAATTCCCTTTGGTCGCAGTCTGACATACAGGTTTGCAATGGCCGCCTTTTGGGCCGCTGTGACGGTTGCGGAAGTTGAATTACCTGCACCCCTAAACCATACTGGTATCATCAAAGGTCTCCTGTTACGACACTTACGATGGTGGTCTAAGCACACGGATATTTTCAACACGGATGGAACCTTGAATATTGGATACACCTATCCAAATATGTATATGGCTGAGGACTACAATTCCCCGCAATCCGTCTACTGGAGCCTCAAGTCCTTCATCATACTGGGACTTGATACCGCCCACCCATTCTGGTCTGCTGAGGAACAGGCCCATCCCCTTTCTGCATTGTCATCTTCGCATGCAATACCAGAAATTGCAATTATCCAGCCACCTCGTCACGTTATCTGCAACACTCCTATACATCACTTCCTTCTCTCATCTGGTCAATCAACCTCCAAACGTTTCAAGGCTCGAGAGGCCAAATACGGTAAATTCGCATACTCTTCGTTATTTGGCTTTAGTGTCCCATGTGGAGCATTTCTTGAGCAAGTGGCCCCCGATTCCACCCTAGCAGTGAAATTGGACGATGAGGATGATCCTTGGAAGGTACGGTGGGATCCGTTTGATGTACGGAGTGGCACGATTGTGGCTGGAGAAGAGAAGGTACCCATATTAACCAGCAGTTGGAAGCCATGGAAGAAATGGGATTTAATTATCGAGACAACATTAGTTCCTCCAACTGCAAAGTGGCCAGGGTGGCATGTAAGAGTACATAAAGTGACTGGCAATTTGGGGGAGCGTAACGAGTCTATGCCTGTGCTCCATTTGGTGGATGGGGGATTTGCAGCATCCGCACAAACTTCGCAAAATTTTTCGATTTTCGAGAGACCCTTAAGTAAAAGGTTTGAAGAAAAAGATGTCGAATCACAGCAAGGGTGGTGGAGTGACGACAAAGAATCGTTGGTGATATCAGAGCATGGTGCGAGCGGTGTTGTCGATCTGACCAAGGACTTTACAGTCAAAGCAATTAAAGGACTAGAGAGTACGACTATGATCATTCGAGCAGATCCAAACACGTAAGTTTCAGCGCTCGGCGATCCTTCCTCAAATGTCGTTTATCTGACTCGAGGACTCAGAAATCTTGTTGCACAACAGTGTCTAATCCCGGCTGCAAAACACATCCTGAAAAAGAGCAATCACAGAAAAGAGCAACACTTGTCTAACGCATTTTTCGTTACGGGTATATTTGCATCCGCATCCAACGCTGGTAAATTACACAATATTTGGGAAATATGGAACTCGCGGCCAGTTGGACAAATACAAGTCCCAAATGGAGAAATATGTCTAGATTAAACATCAAGACAACAACATCGGGAAGATATCCTCGTGTAACCTAAAGTATGGTGAGGATTTAGTCACAGAAAGCTGCGAAGGTATAGGGAATGTACAGCAAATGGTGCGAATATAGCCCAACTTAGAAAAGTCTATAATATATAATTAGTAAGCTTACTATAGTATAGTAGCTTATAGGCTAGTATTAAAATAAATACTAGAATTATAAAACTAATAACGTTTGGGATAAGCGAGCGTGCCATTTTCACGTAATCAAACACTTAATGTACGAATCAAGCTCATGATACTAGAGAAGGTAGCGAATTAACTATCAGAGATTAAAAAATAATTAATTATCTATCTTTTCAACATATACGCTTAGTATGGCTAGTCTCCCTACAGCGCCTATAGCGTCGCTATTACTAGCCAGTAGCTCAAGCCTAGCTCCTAGTTTACCCTTCCTCTACCTAAATTTAAGTATTAAGCTTAAGCTATAATTACTTGCGCCTTAGTAATTAATAGATCCTCCCTAGCTCAGAGATATTACCTTTTTTATTTATTTTATTATAATACGGCTTCGTTAGCTTCTTATAGAGCTACTAGCTAAACCTCTATTAGCGCCTTTAATATAGTACTATTATAATACCCTTTTATAGCTACTAGAGTAATTTAATAATTGGTATAGGTAATGTAGTGTTGTTCGGGCGTTCGATTGTGCAACCCACACAGTCGGTGGATAGGCAGAGAATCGAGCGGAGTGAACAACTGCGTGACGGGAAATATTACGAATAGTAATCGAATATCCGCTTGTCGGCTACTTGATTCTTGGTAACCGCTATCTATCTGTCTTGGGCCTTGGTGTTGCTTGTACGATACGATACTTCTCCTTGGTTTTCCGATCGCGAGTTGAAAACCCTTTTTGCGCAAGGTCACCTGACTTTTCCCTCACGTGTCCTTTTCTCTCCCCGTCTATACACCCTTTGTACTACACTACAGTATTTGTATTAGTATAGGTATTAGCTATACTATATACCTGCGCTAAATTCAGCTCTTAAATAGCCCTTATTCAACGTAGGATTAAGTAATATTAGAGTAGCTTACTGTAGTGTAGTACAAAGGGTGTATAGACGGGAGAGAAAAGGTCACGTGAGGGAAAAGTCAGGTGACCTTGCGCAAAAAGGGGTTCTACTTATAATTAGAAATCTAAGGAGGAGGATATTAACTAAGCACTACTAAGGTCTAAGATAGATATATAGTAGTTACTAAGAATTAAGTAGTTAATAAGTAGATATTTAATTACTATTTGTAATATTTCTCGTTACGTAGTAGTTTACTCCGCTTAATTCTTGTTAGGAACTCACAAAAGCAGAGGGCAAGCTTGCTCTTTAAAGAACGATAAGTTGACAAGGCACAGCGAGGTTAACCTAATACCCCGCTAAGGGGCTAGCGTTCTTACGTTATTCTAAGGTTATGTGGTCCTATAGTCCTATAGCTTAGCGTAAGAAGTACCTTTAGAACTATAGGATACTACGCGTATCCTATAAGATACTATATATATAACTAGTAGATAATAGGCTCTTAGAGAGTATTATATTTAATCTAAGTTTCTACTTAAATATACCTTCTTCTAATACTCCTTACTATGAAACGCCTTATTACTACACCTCGGACACAGCTATCCTAGAGAACCAACCCTAAGCCTTACCTCAAGTCTTAACAATTCTCTGCCCATCCACCGACTGCGGGTTGTACAATTGAACGCCCAAACAATACTACAATAGGATCTTTGTATTTTACTTATTTATAATTATACTATCGCGCGAATTTAGCTAAAAGCTTATCTTAACGTTTAATAAAGTTATATAGCTAGTTAATACCTACCTAGCTAGCGCCGTGCTAAGTAAGTAGCTTATTAGCTATTATAGTGTTGTTTGGGCATTCGATTGTGCAACCCGCAGTCGGTAGATGGGCAGAAAATCGAGCGGAGTAAACTACTGCGTAACAGGAAATATTACGAATAGTAATTAAATATCCACTTATTAGCTACTTAATTCTTAGTAACTACTATCTATCTTTTTTAGACCTTAGTAGTACTTAGTTAATATCCCCCTCCTTAGGTTCCTAATTGCGGGTAGAAACCCTTTTTGCCTAAGGTCACCTAACTTTTTCCCTTACGTGACCTCTTCTTTCCCTGTCCATACACTCTTTGTACTACACTATACTATCTATTAAATTTTATTATACTAAGGGGAAACCCTTGTCTAGCTAGCTTAAGAATATAATTAATAAAAGCCTCCTCTTCTAGCTTTGTAAGCTTCTTTATATTTAGCTTATAATTAGCTCAATAAGGGACTCTAGCTCGACGACGATTAACGCTTATTCGGCCGACTTTATACACCTCTGTAGCACGTTAATTACTCCTTAACTGCTTTTTTTGAGCTGCTGTAACAGCTAAAAGAACCCTTCCTTCTTTATTACTTGATTGCTAGTTGCTGCATTGAGCTATTACTGTTTGAAGTTTGTTGGTGAGAGATCCGGGTTACGTGGCACGCTCGCTTGTGGGAAACGTTACTTTTAGTATTTATTAACTCTTATCTATTCTTAGTTTTTTACTTTTTATTTAGCTATACTTTAAATATTACTATTGTATCGGCGCTAGTCGATTAGTATCCGTTACTAGTAGGACTCCACTCAGAGGCATATAGAAGTACGTAGTGTAGTGTAGTACAAAGAGTGTATGGGCAAGGAAAGAAAAGGTCACGTGAGTGAAAGGTCAGGTGACCTTGGGCAAAAGGGGTTTCTACTCGCAATCAGAAACCCGGTATCAGACACCAACGAAGGCCCCAGACAGCAAGACAGATAGATACCAATCATCAAGAATTAAGTAACCAACGATCGGATATTCGATGCCATTCGCAATATTTCCAATCACGCCGCGGTTTACTCCGCTCGATTCTCTGCCTATCCACCGACTGCAGGTTGCACAATCGAACGCCCAAACAACACTACAATACTTATTCCAAATACATATTCCAAATACTTTTAGCCAATTATATATTATACTATTATATATTATACCATTATAAAATTGCTTATATAGTAGAACTTTAATTATTATATAATTGAACTTTATTATAATTATATACGTTATACAAAATTCGGCAATTTTATATAGTTTTGTAAGGCTGATTATAAGGCTGACTATTACCGGGTAAGTTGTATTACCAGGTAGGTTATATAAGCTTATATTTTTACAATATAGAGTAGGTAAATATATATATAATAGGTATATAATATAAGAATACTATGGATTATTATATAATTAAAT
>JAQGEP010000230.1:0-64975 GCA_028476805.1 Acrocalymma vagum
GAGCTCGTGACGGAGTAGGAGAGTAGCTGGAACAGACTCCGTATTTGTCAAATGCTGTAATTCGTCGTCGTTACTCAATCCTACAGGCCCACGCTTACCACCTTTAGCATGGAATAGCTAATCGTACACCTATACGTCGTTCGTTAAGTCCTAGATCTTGTACCTAGTAGGCGTTAGCTTTATTTTAATAGTAACAATTTCGTTTAAGCGGCTAGTAAATCGAATAATTGATTCGTTAACGCAGAGGTGCCTACCTAGTGTCCAATACTAACTATAGCACGCCCGGATGTACTCGGATACCTCCCAAATTCTTCTAAACGTGCTTGCAAAATCCTAATACGGCGTTATAAGATAGACGAAGCAATTAAGCTGTTTAAATCGTGTTTATCCCATATACTTACTTATACAGTGTACGGGCGAGTATAGATATAACTAAACCTAATACTCTTAAATTAACGCCTCGGGGTGTACGCCTATATAGACGACGATTCCTAAGTACAGATATAGCTCTAATATAGACGTAGGTGCCTAACGACGTACGAATTTAGTATCCTAAAGTTAAGCTTGCTAATTTATATAATATACAATCCTATTAAGAAGCTCGTCTAAGAAAAATAGCTAAAAAAGCTTAATAGGAGAATTAGTATCTACTCTATCCAGCAAACGGGGCTCTCTAAACGTGCTATCCCCCTCGATTTTTAGTAGCCCCTAATCCTTAGGTAGCCCTGCTTCTAGAAGAGGGGGTTTCTGCTTGCTATTCGAGTATTTTATAAACTTAACAGTATCTATATCTTCTAGGCGACCTATCCTAATCGAAAGAAATACAAAAGTAAGTGATTTTGTAATAGAATCTGATAGATCTATCCCCTGTAACATCACGATCGAAATCTGGTGTTTGATAATCGTCCGAAAATCCTACTTCTCTGATTGGCTGAAAAGAATTGGTCCGTGCAAGGCGGAATCGTACGGAGCGAGGGATAAGAATATAATTTATCGTCCATTCATCCGTCATAATTCATGTTGCCATTAATCATGCCGATATTCCCTCTTTGTGCAGATTCTACACATTGATCCACCTACCCATCCAAGTGTCAACAATCTGCTTAGCCTCATCGACCAAACCCATATCCAGCAGCAATTGCGTCGTTCCACGCACAGCTGAGTCAAGCGCCGAGAAGATCCAAGCATGGGTGTAACTAGTGTGCTCACCAACGAAGATAGTGTTGAACTCGGTCTCATAGTATGCAGGAATGTAAAGCTCCTGCTGCCCGACAGTAGGTGCAGCCCATGCGCCTGCTTGGTGCTCATCAACCTCCCAACATTGTCGGTCATACGCGCCGGTGAATTGCTGGGCTGCGGTATCTCCATGGACCTCAACCATTGCACGCTGCACAAGGCCAACGTGGTCGGCGGTGCTGAGTGCGGCCAACGAACGAGCAAGAGTACCAGACTGATAGGATGCCAGGATTACTCCGGGGCGGGTTGAGTTGATCTCATATGCAGGATAGCAAACGGATCCGATACCGGCAATGTCAACTGCACCGCATCCACCAATGATTGGTGGTGAAAGCTTCTCCCAGAAACGGGTCTTGTAGTGAAGTGCAACCTTGCAAGACTGTTGGTAGTTCATAGTGCTGATCGCTCGAGACAGGAGGGAAGAGTACTTGGGAAGACTCCACAGCCTGACCTTGGAGAAAGGAGCAGAGACAACGGCGTAATCATATTCTTCGCTCTGGGGCTCCATTGCGAGAGGATCTTGACGCCAGCTAAGCGAAACCTTGCCAGTAGCGTTGTCGTAACTGAGGCCTTCAATCTTACGACCAAGAGTAAGACGGTCTTGAACGTGAGGAAGGAAAGCTCGAGGAAGAGACTCAAGACCTTTGTCGATAGTACGCCATGTTGTTGCAGAGAAGTATGCGGTGTCATACCACTCACCCCACATAGGGCTATTACCAGACCCAGCGACAAAATCGACCATATCGGTGGTCAAGTTTAGTGCATATTTCAAATAAGCCGCTTCGGACCAGTGGAATAGGCCCCTCTCAATAGCTTCCTTATGAGCTTTGAAGATGTTGGTAGAGACATTCCTGATCCGGTCATTGGTGGCATCAATAAGCTCCTCAACTTCTTCTTTTGCATGCTCCTGAGCCTCGGGGTCCGATGCCTCAGGACGCGGAAGCACCAAAGATGGATTGGCTTTGATCTGAGCAGCACTAGGGATGCGACCATTTGGAAGGCGGTAGCCGTTCGAGTTCGCAGGAACATTTGGGCTGCTCTGGATCCATGGAATAAACTTTACAGCAATTTCAGGATTGTTCCCATTCATCTCGTTCAACACATCGGCCAGCTGGAAGACCATCTTATGATCTTGGATGTCCAGCGTCTCGTTTGTGTCGGGATACTTTACTGACACAGGGAAACGCATCGGGCCCATCTCCTGGTACTGGTACTGATCTGGAGAAGTTCCGGCAAGGTATTTGGTTCGGATTCGACCCCCAATGCGGTGAGAGCTTTCCGTGATGTGCCAGTCATGAATGCCTACGGAGTCGAGAAGCAGACTGGTCATCAAGCCAGACATGCCTCCACCAACAATCGCGATTTTTTTACTTTTGGCAACTGCAACCGTGGAGGCATTGTTCTGCTTCCCTTGCATGTAAGCGACACTGTCGACTAATTCCAATTAGTAATTGTCTTCAAAGTGGGTCTCAAGGGCCGTACACCAGGGACCGCTCATATCAGCGATTTCTGAGATTTTCTCTCTCTTCCTCATATTCTGTTTTACAGAAACAGGAGTAGATCGCCCAATAAGCAGCGACCCAACAAATGCGTGCAGACAGCCACCATGAACCGTGTTGTCAGGAACAACCCAGATGTAACGGTCAGGACGAGATGAGGGCTTGATAAACACAGATCCAACTTCATGGTGCATCTCCTGAACACTGGCCATGTCGCAGGAGCCATATACCACACGGACCTCGCCCTCAAAGGCCTCCTCGCCATAGCTGACATGAATGTTGTGCACCGAGTCGGGCGTAATGATCAATGGCTTGAACTGAACATGGTCGGAACGGGGTGTGACTGGGCTGGAGAAAACCGCGGGGATCAAAGAGAGAACCGCTAACGAAGCTGCAAAAAGCCCCTTCATATTGACGACTGCAGAGAACGAAGTATTGAGATGACCGATGAGGAGGCTCAAATCTGCGGTATGACCTACACTTCAAATACTTTCTTGGGATATGGTGGTGTCGGGCCACCATGAGCAACTTAGGGCTTATCTTCCCAGCAATTGGTCATCTGAGAAAAGTATACGCCTCATAGAATCCGCATCAATAGCTCGGGAAGCATTGAATAAGGTAGTGCAAATGCCGGCGGAGCTGCAATGTCGACTAATGACATTACGATAAGACAAATTTTTTTTTTTTTTTGCAATCACTATCATTGCTTAAGAGAATTTGCGGACAATACGGGCGGTTGAGCATGTCAAAGGGCGCGTGCTATCTCTAGTCTGGGGTGATATTTCATTCACGCTGGAGAAAATGTTGCAGTAGCAGTAATCCTCATGGGTGGTAGTGTGGAGGTTGAACGGCCGGAGAAAGATCGGCGCCAGGGAAGCCGATAGAGATAACAGAAGCAGATGGCAAGAGTGGGGACCAGTTCCTTTCCGATTCCGAATGGAGAGGCGTAAGCCTGTAAGCCTGTCAGACTGGGGAAGGACAGGTACGACAATACGATTTGCTGTTTGGGTGTGGTACAGACAATCCTGGGGGGAGGAGCCGTATGTACTGTAGAAGCAGTGAGCTTTGTGGTGGGGGTTGCAATTGGTGTCAACTCCGAACACTTGCCGGCTCGGAAAATATGGAAAATTCTGATTCAGGTGCCTAGTATCTACTGACAAGTAGGTGTAGTGTTCGAGAATGCGGTTGGAGGCATGGGGACTGGACTGGAACCCCTGCCATACGCGTGGTGTTCCCCACGGGCCGGAAGTCGGTAGGCACTATTACCAGTACTTACTGCGTCAAGGGAGCACAAGCTCAAGGTATATCTCTGTTCTGAGCCACCACCTATCTGTTCATTCCGCCGCCGCAAACGCTCCGCGGCAAACAAAGTGGATTACCGAGCAAACCTGCTCCCGCATGCACATGCGCCTTTGGGCTGGTCAGCTATCGCCGTGTGCGCGGTAAGCCAACGGCAAACGCTTTGGACACGCCCTTCTGCCAGGGTCTCTTGACATTTTTGATAAGATATTGGTTCGGCCATGAGTGGAGCCCAACTCTTATCTCGACCTCAACTGCATTGTCTATCTGTAGTTACGTCACGACGCCTGGCAGCTTTTGCAGAAATCCCTCGCATCGAGCAGAACTGTACCTTCCTCTCGTCTGGGCGCCGAGCGTCTTTGTGTCCACTCGCTATCTTTTCCTTTTGCTATCTTGACTCATCCGCAGTGTTTTCCAGGACGAACACAACGCTCCTGCCTCTTGCGGCCCACTGAAGTACTCTCAAAAATCAACATCCCACGAGATACGCGTCTTCGATGCGGCATGGCTCGACTGCACAAAAACTTGAGGGATGTGGGGCCTGGTCTCTCACACTGGAGGGAGCTCTCGCAAGGTCATCGGCTACATGCTGTCAATCAGTGATCATCAAATTCATGACTATGAGTTATTGAAAATGTATTTGTGCTTTGGAACGACGAAAACTCTATCGCCTTGCTCTTGGTTCAACATAGTAAGCGTTTCTTGGTTAACAGTCTGTTGCAGCTCTTGGTAGACACGCCACTTCTAGAAGCCGAGAATTTTAGGATTTGTGCTACTATCGAGCTTACAGTATTTGACCTGTGCATGATGGAACTACTCCCCTATAAATATAGCCTCTGTCCATTGACAATGAGCATCATCAGAGTGCCCTATCAGTTGACTTGACTGCATCCCAAGTTTCACAATGGCTCGCTTTACCTCTCTGCTTACCACCTTCCTCGCGGTCGCCAGCGTTGCGATTGCTAAACCTACACCAAAGGTCGCCGAGCAACCTGTCGTGACCTACTTGGGTACACAGGGACCTATTTTGTGTCAGTTCTGATCACCACTTGCGTATCGCAAAGTGTATTGACCATTGGTAAAGCTAGCGGTGCCTGGACATCCAAGGGCATCGTCTATACTTCCGGAACTGTGCCATCTTTCAATGGTACCATTGTTGAGGGCGGGATAGAGGTACAAACGGTAAGTTCCTCAACATCACAGCAGTCCTTAGATGTTCACTCTACACTCGGTCTCTTGCGCCAATACTCATTCTCTTTTTCCTTCCTGACTCACGCCCCCAGGCCCAAGTTCTCAAGAACATTGCTGCTGTCCTTGAAGAGGCCGGAACATCATGGGATTATGTCATGAAGACCACCGTCTTCCTTGCTAGCATGGATGACTATGCTGCCATGAACGAGGTATATGGCAAGATGCTACCCAGCCCTAAGCCTGCACGTACCGCTGTCGAAGTTGGAAAGCTGCCAGGAAACTTCCTTGTTGAAATGGAGGCTATTGCAGCCATTCCAGACTCATAATGGTGGGACATGACGATGGAGTTGACGCAATAGAGCGGTTAGTTATGTTTCAGTAACGATGGTTCATGATGTTATGACGAATCTATTCAAATCCCATTGTATATAGACTTCATGAAAAGAAAATACAAGCATGACCTTTTATCAATATTTCACTTGTCTTTCTTTTTTGTCTTCCAAAATCTCTTGCTTGCTGGAATTAGCGTGCCTTTGGTATTGCTTTAGCGTCGGTGTAAACACGGAATGCCCAGAAAGCTTAAGTATACTCATGCTACGGCCTCATTGCTAAACATTTCGAACCAAGCACACCAAGTCATCGTCTCTCGCGCATAAAGGCAATGCATCATTCGCTTGGCAAGTTCAGCAACGTTAAGGATAATCAGATGTACTGATAGACTCCCTGCACATAAATACCCAGACTGCCAAGGCACCTCACCCTGCGTATGCATATATCGTCATTAGTGGTTGTTATTGCGGAGTCGCAATTCCCCCTACCTGGTACTTGGGTCTGTGGGGTACGTTATCTATGTAAACCGGAAGAACTGGTTCG
Organism: Acrocalymma vagum; assembly: GCA_028476805.1. Lineage (NCBI taxonomy): Eukaryota > Fungi > Ascomycota > Dothideomycetes > Pleosporales > Acrocalymmaceae > Acrocalymma > Acrocalymma vagum. The sequence continues at coordinate 6,099 of JAQGEP010000230.1, forward strand.
TCGGCGCAGGGCTGCATAGGAGGCGCGTGGTTATCTTTCGTGCACTAGTCTTTGGATTCGAACGAAACCAATCGGAGTGATTATTCACAGTATTTCACAAGCTACTGATTGACAATCTGCTTTGGAAAGAGGGGTATCGTAATCTCAAGTGATGGGTTGCCAATAATAGCGGTACACTGTTGCTGAGCGCACTCCTTGTGAGACAGCTTGGGGACTACTTGATCCGGACGCTCTGCTTATGAGATCCGGAAATTCATAGTCAGCGGACTAATTAACCTTCCTATTTCTTTTATTCCTCAGCAACCGCGATAGCCGAAGCCACAGTCCTCGTGGTTCCGTGGTGTAGCAGCCATGACATGAACTCCGATGGAAACTTTCTGCTCAATGGGCGAGGGGCACCTTTGACCTGCACGACGCTACTTCGAAGCCCAAGCACAACTGCCCTTAGCACTATATCGAGTATGAATATTCGTTCTAGGAACCGTATGACTTTTACACTACATACTCATGACTGGTGATGTGGAAATCCCCAGGGCACTTTATTGTACATTGCGGTCACGCGCATCACACCAATCCAAGAGGGTATTCATTCGATTAGGGAATAGGAGACATTGCTTTCTCTTCTCTTTCGTTTCCTTTTGAAAATCACCTTGCCTTTGTGGATTTTATGTATTCTAAACGATTCACAATTCTATCGAGCATTTGCAAGGCGCTCACTAAGCTAGTTAGTCGAACCACCCACATAGATAATGTATTTGGGTTGACGTATGGAGAAGTTTTAGAATATGGTATAAATAGAAGCTGGAAAAGGCGAAGGCTCCGTTTTTCTTTTTTTTTTTTTTGTATGTGTTCATACCTTGTCACGATTACGTTGTGTCCAACGTGTTTTTACTTTTTCGATGGTTAATTTTATAATATACTATATATAATAATAAGGGTAAAGGATGACAGAGAAGCCAATAGCACTGGTAATAGAGGGAGGAAAAAAATATTATAAACGTCGTTAAGACGAATAAGAGAGATTTAAAATGCCACCGTGTGAACCAACACCTGGTTGCGACCTACAGCAACCATTACCTGTGAAAATTTCTAGAATAATATAAAGTTAAAAGTAAAGGATCTTTGATGAAAGAATGCAGATGTGGGAGTGTGTCTGGGTTTCACCCGGCTTGACCGGATTGTGCCTTCCTTAAGCAGTGAGTGCGACTGCCGGTGAAGCGCTTCACCGACTATGGAAGTTCCATTACACCAAATTACCTCACTGTAAACTCGCTCACAAAACTTCCCAAACTCATGGCCCGAGGGATTTAAAGAGCGTTCTGTCACGGCGAGCCTCGCCCAGAACAACTAGTTTCGGTATCACGTAGCGTGGCCTATTCAGTATAATATGACAGCAAAAACATTCAAAGATGCATTTTCCGCATCAAAGAGGGCGTATGACGACAAAGAGGTAGCGACAATGAACTGGCTTCGTCGTCACCTACGGAAGTCTCCATCATCTCAGAGACTGGTCCGTCAAAGCATTGGATTGCAGGAGGGGATCTCACTGGAGCGACCACAAACAGCACCTTCTACAGCTGCCGGCATGGACTTGACGGCAGCCCCAATATCCTGTCCAGTGGTTCCCAAGCAATATTTGACCGGTCCTCGTATCCGTACTCCTAACCAGCCTCCTCCGAGGCCCCCGCGACCGGACACGATTGCCATTCAGGATATACACGCATGGCTGGACATTGGTGCGAGTAAAGCTCATCGTCCGCTGATGAGTGGTGTCCCATACTGGAGAATAGGAACCGATCATGATGCAGGAGATACTTCTGATGTCCGGTACGCCATGCCTATAAGGCAGGAAGCCGATTCGGAGAGGCCATCGACATCACACAGTCATCACCTGAAGTCATTCTACTATCGGGCTAGACGAATGAATATTCGAATGCCCTCACTATTCCGGAATTCTTCCCATCAGAGTGTTGTACGAAAACAATTAGACAGACGATCAACGTCAATGCCACTCCTGTCAGTGAATCATGAAGGCACAAGCGAGGTACCTAGGTCAATGCGTCTGGCCGGGTCTAATTCTTTGGTTGATATGAGGTCCCCTGGGAAAGTGTCAGATCAGAACGGGGCGCCTTTTGCAGTTGGTGGGCAAACTCAAACGATCGGGCCCCAACAGAACGATGCGTGTAAACTTGGACATTCTGGAGACACCGAATGTTGCACTGCTGTATGTACAGCCACAGTGACTAGTCAGCATTCGAGAACACGCAACTCGACACGGCTATCCACTGCAGCTGCTGGGGTATCGCGCGAGCGCTCCATTGACAACTTCTCAGATACGCCATCTTACTTCTCTGGACCACCACCACCGTATCGATCAAGAAGTGTCTCTGCGCTCACTACATCATCATTCGGATGTATCGACGGATTGAACCCAGAACAGAGAAAAGAACGGCAGCGACGAAAAGAAGGCGGGGTAAAAGGAAGGCTAAAGCGGTTGGCACGTAGGGCTCACCTAACCTTGTGACATTAGAGGAATACAGTATGGGAGGGAGAAGTGCTTGCGGGAATACTGATCATTCCGGCGGCTTGGACATAGCTCACTGGACGGAGATGAGCCACTTTCGGCTGCTCAACCAGAAAGACGTGCATATCCTCGACTCGTGTGGGTTGGGGACTTCACAATGAGGACTGGAAGGAAACGGTATCATCTGGTGCCGGGTCATTGGCGTCGTAGACTTGAAAGCATGGGCAAATGGAACAAAAAGCCTGAGACGTTGGACATATGCATACTTAGGTTCATCATGTAATAGATCTGGGTAGCAGATGCAGCTTACAGCCACGAAGACAAGGTGCTGAAAAGGGTAGTTCTTCTAGAGAGTCGAAACGAGAACTCTCATGCGGCGATTCAATGTTTCTTGGTGAGTTTGGGTGCTAGATATGTAAAGACTGTGATACCAGCTGGGTGGCGGTAGGCAACTGAGGCGTGAAGTACTTAGAGAAGGAACGATGCGCATTGCTAGGCCGTGCAGAAGGCGCGCGCTACAAGGGCCGGAGGACATGACTTGAAGAGTGGAGCAGTGTCGGTTGTGTGGGTGAAGAGTAAGTGAAGGTCTATGATGTAGACTGGATCGTTTAAAGATGCACAAAGATGGAAGCAAAGAGCAACGGGCGGGAATGCGGGCTTGTGTGACGTTGGACGTGCCGCGCTCAGCCGAAAGCGGGCTTTGTTTGGCTTTGGTCGACGCTCTCTTCCTGGCTGGTCTCACCGCCTGCTCTTTTTGATTATTTGGCGACGCACCTCTGCCCTCAATATCCTCTCCCATTGGATCCAACGTGGCAGTCTGCTGTACAACCCGCATTCACGCCTTCACTCTGGAGCAATTGAGCCGCTGCTGACGCGATACCCTCCCAACACCCAAGACCCAACGAACCGCTTGACCGCTCGACCGCTTTTCTGCTCGACATCCAAGACTGCTCGACCACGCTGGCTGCTCAACTCCAACTCGCGAGCCCGCTGACCCGCAGCGCTGCTCTCAAGCTCTGACGGACAGACTTCTGAAGCCGACAGCCTATAGCCTACAGCCTACAGCCTACAGCATACTGTACCGTGCAGCCCACAGCCTCTGATAGCCTCTCTCACCTTGCCGGCCCCGACGCAGCCACTGGCCCAAAAAGTAAGCATGGCATCTTCATCTGCCGATGCTCATTCGCAGCCGAAACGGGCTGCCCCCATGGCCAGACAATCTTCCACGTCCTCACAGTCGCATGTGTCGCAATCGCCCTCCGAGTCCTCCCACCACAAACCCGCTACCCACAAGCCCAACCGCCAGCACGTCGTTGGCCATCGCATGCAGCGCAACACCTCCTTCGGCAAGAACCTCAACAAGCAGCCTACAAACCCCAATAACCAGCCTCGACACCACCACCGCTCCAAGTCAGGCGACTCTGCCTCTGTGCCAAACAGTCCGCGCCCCAACTTCAAGCGCAATGCCTCGTCCTCGGGCATTGTCAAAGTAGCGAACCACGCCCACGCACACATCGGTCTTCGCAAGAACCACTCGAGCGGCCATCTTGCGCGACAGGGCCAAGTAAAGCATGCCCTCAAATCGTCCAAAAGCGAGATCGCACCACCAAAACGCTCGCTAGCCCATCCCAGCAGATCCCGCCAGCACTCACCGGATACTCACCCCACTGTTCATTTCGACGTGGCTGCGGATGAAGGCCTCGACGACGGCTGGACTGAAGAGAGCGCTTCGCAATCCCCTACTACCACCAGGTCGAATACGCGTTCTAATTCCATCATACTCGATCCGCATAAAATGGCAGAAGCCAACGCAGTGAAGAATGCGGCTTTAAGCAACATGGAAGACAACGATACTGCACAGACAGAAGCAAGCAATTCCACAATTCACCAGCCTCGTCAACCGTCTAGCGAAATCACAAATAACCCCCCCGATCGAACACACAAGCCCCGGCAAACTAACGGAGGCAACTCGCACCATCACTCACGTCCACCGGATGCCGATATGATTACCTCGCGACTTCTCCAGCGCAGCTCATCCCATAATCCCCCTCCGCAGATGTCCTCGGTAGCTGCAACGGTAGTATCGGATTCGCACGATGCGCGCATTCTGAGCCAGAGCGCAGGATCAACCTTGGTGGATACTCCTGGGAGGGAGCTAGTATCGCGCTTTATGGAAGGAGACGGGTCGGCTGGGACCCCGAAGGGCAGCAGCTTTCTGCCGTCGCGCAATTCGCCGCAAAGTACTGGTGAACTCGATGCGATCAAGAGGAATAAGTCGATGCCCAATGTCGCGGGAGGAACAGAGACGCCATCAAGGGCGCATTCTCGCAGGTCAGGTACCAGTACGCCAACGGACCTGCCGCCTTCAAGGACGCAACAGAAACTCCTGCTCCAACGCGCATCTTCCAATATTGAACCGCAGAAGCTTATACCAGTTATTCTCCCTCGAACAGGCGGACCTACCTTCTTGCACTCTAGCATGACCTACAATGCGAATGGCGAAGGTCGTCTTGATCCGCGCTTGCAGCAGCAGTTTAACCACGTTGCGGTTGAGTACAAAGTCGTGCGAAGGTACCGCAACCCCCTTGCGGATGCAATTATACGCATTGAGCAGATTCCCGGAACGCCACGAAAGACTCGCGTGCCTAAGTCGGCAGGCACAAACGGTGTTGCTAATGTGCACGGCACTAGCAGCCTAAGCACAAGTTACAATGAATCGGGCATTGAAACAGAGGGGGGGTCAGGCACGCGAAGATCACGAGTCAGCTTCGAAAACGACGGCGGCCGTGGTATAAATAATCGAGACAGCGGAGACATCGAGGGCAGGCAGAGTTTTGAGAGTGACCACGATAGAGTTCGAAACGAGGTTGAAGAGATCTGTCGAAGACTATGGGAAAGCACCGAAGTGGTGGAAGTGGACTGAAAGGGAAATGGAACTATGCTCTCATGGCCGCCGGTAAAACTTCATGAATCATGCGATGCGAAATCTGGAGTAGTGGACCCCCAAGCTCAAACTCAAGATTTCCCCTCCCCGTCCCTTCACAAACAAAGAAGCCGTTTGGGAGGTACGTGCTTTTGTCTGTTGCTTTTGCCCCACGTGTTTCGAACACTTCCTAGATTGGCCCTGTTGTCCGCGTTCTTGTTGGAGATTGATTATCTGATCGGGGACTGGCTACCTCCGAGAATGGACTGAATGCGGTGCAAGACTGAACAACGGATAGGATTGAAGTACAAAAACGGGCACAGCAGGAGAGGGAGAAAGGAGGAGCAGGGTTGGTTCTGCGCGACTTCGAAACCCTTCCTCCCCTGTATCACAGGTTCCTTATAATGCGCTGATATACCTAGACGCAAAGGGGGTGTGCTCTGGTTACTTATGCATCTTGGTTTCGAGAGCTAACGCAAGGGTCTGGCGACGTTTAATTTGGTTGCAATTGTGCGCACTACCAAATGAAAAGGTGTACCGCACCTTGGAAGCGTTTTTGTATGATATTTGGGTGGCCACACTGGCCATGGCCAGACCTGGTAAGGGGCATATTTGTGCCACGCTCATCATGATGCATTTCCAAGTCGGCCGTGGTGGAAAGCCTACGAGTCACAACCTTGCCCAGTGAGCGAGGGTTATTGACCAATCATGGAGGCGAGGGTAGGCTAAAGTAATAGTAATCTCTTCTGTATTCTTGCGCGACGTTTGTGCTGGCGTGTGATTTCCATTTGCCCAATATCGCATCAATAATGATGGCCGATGACGGACCGCCATTTGGTTGAGCGCGCGCAGTGTCGGTGAAAGGGAAAAAGGAAGCAAACAAAGACAGCGCAAGCCAAGTATAGAGCAAACCAAGGCATACATAGACATGGCAACTGCACGTACCTGAGTGGCTGAAGCGCTCACCGTCAGACGCCAAGGATCTGTAACAAGAAGCGCATTTTTTGCCTGCACGACCACGTTGTTCGACAAGCAGGGTCGACAGGGCTGCTGCGCGGCGCCGATTTGGTGATTTGGTTACATGGCTTGGAAGGGAAGAGCTTGAGCACTCCGCCTGGCCATGGCCGGTCCCGCAAACGCAGAGGTTTCTGAGCTTGCCACGTCTGTGTGCGTGAGATGGATGGGTGCGTGGAGACATGAGAGGCGAAGAAGAGATTTTCCTTGTAGAGACAGACGTGATGTCAATGTTGAGTGCTGGCCTGGTCTTGGAGAAGCTCAACAGACATCGTGGGCCCACGCCGACGGCGAAGCGCGCCGCCTATTCGCCAGGAGAGGGAGCGGTTTCAGTATGCCTGAGGGCTGATGGTGTGGTTGGAGGAGCAACGCGGGCGAGGGTTTTGCGTTTGACTCTATGCTATGTTTGGGAGGGAGGGCGGCCAGGCGGCGAGGCTGTGGGGGAGCAAAAACAGCATCATCATCAGCATCAAAGCGGACAGGCGGCGGGCGGGTATGTGCTGTCAGACGGGTATGATGAGATGAGATACGATGACGATGACGATGACGATGAAATCTTGGGGAAGAGAGGGCAAGGTAGGGACACACAGTCACGCTGACGGTTGCCGCCATAGGTAACCATGCAGATGCAGAGGTAAAGGCAAGAGGGAAGGCAGCACCCGCGCCGAGGAGCTTCTTCCCGCAGCAATGAGAGGCAATGAGCATGCAGAGCCAGCCGGAAATTTGGCATGCCCAGGGCCACTGGAGCGGCTTGGAATAACGGGCGACCACCAAAAAGCAGGTTCAGCGATCGACTGCGCGGGGCGCTAAGGCAGCCAGGAAAATCTCTGCAGCAGTGCTGGCTTTCCAAGATGAAAGTGGCCTGTGCGCATGTCGATGCAGGCACACCGTTCTGATTGGCCGCCCAACCGAAATTGCCTCTGCCTCTGCCCTGCCGCTTCCTCGTGTGGTACGGGAAATTGCGCCTCATTTAAGGAAGCGACGACCCACTCCCGCCGTTGTTTCTGCCCTCAAACGCCTTGCAACCTTCTCAGTCCAACCCAGTCACTCTTTATTACCCTTCACCAGCTCTCTCAGCTCAGGCAGAGCCTTCGCGTACCACGCTCCTTGCAAGCCAGCTATTCTGTCCATTCACTCTGCAATCGTCGATAACCATTGCTGTCGCATATATTACCAGCCACGCGCTCACTCGTTGACACCCTCGCCATCGACACCGCTTCCAATATCAGCTTCAGACAAGTTCCTGTTTGTCGCGTCACCACAGTCTCTTCCTCGGACTCTTCGAAAACGTCATCGTCGTTTGCGCGCGCACTGAAATACCAGTCGCGCCTCTCAGCTTTACCAGCAACACATACATCTACTTTCTCAAGCCGTCCCTCACACCAACACCTTCAAGATGCGCGCCTTCCAGCAGGTTCTCGCCTTCTTCTTTGCTCTCTTCGTGTTCGTCTTCGCCCAGGACACTGAGTCCTACGATGCCACCGTCTATATCACCTCGACCGTTTACCGCGTCAACACCGTCACCATGTCTGGCACCCCAACCGCCTCTGCCAACACCACCGCTGCGCCCACTCAGCCCAGTTATCCCACCGGCGGCAATGCCAACGTCACTTCCATTCTGCCTACCGGCAACCCCAGCGTGACCGTGCCCAATAACCCCGAGTTCACTGGCGCCGCTTCACAGCTTAACATCAACGCCCTTGTTGCAGTCCTCGCTGTCGGCGCTGGCTACCTCGCACTATGATCCAGAGGCTGATCGCGACACTTGGGTCTGCTTCTCCGCATCATCGACTGGTGCTCGTCTTTGATTCCGACTCTTATCTTTCGGAAGCGCCTGGAGTCTGCCTTCACCATTCACTTCCTGGGTCTTATGTATTATGAGGATGCACGCAAAAACTTCAAATTTCTTCTGGTCTCGTACCAGTTACTTGACTTCTGTTTTACTTCGACTCTATATTCCCACTTTAGTCCGGATACCACCTTTTGTAATCACCTTCTTCATTTGTTGAACGAATTGACGAACGTGGTTTGTCCGGTTCTATATCGACTTTCCTTTTACGAGTCTGCATACTTGTTCGATTTTGTATCCGCATGCCGGAAACATTAACTTCTAACACTACAACCCCCCCACACTTTGTTGCATTGGTCGGGATGCGCGCGACAGGACGCTGCTTTGCACACATACCATTCATACATACTGCTCAAACTCGTTTTGGTTGGATTGCGTTGCAAGCTTTGGAGGCATATGGAAATTACTTGAGCTCCTCCTCTTCACTTCTTCCCCAACGCGTTCGTCGTCAGTCGCTAGACTACGTACAACATGTTTTCTCTGGTGGAGCTGGAGTTTGGAGATACCCCCTTTTCTAGTTTGTACTTGGCATCTTCCACAGCACAAGCTGTTGGAACGCTTAAGTTTTTGGTTTTATTTTGGAGCGATTATATGGGTTTGGAGGAATTCAGCTATAGACCAGCAATCACTGTCAATTGATCACGAGCGCTCTTCTGGAAGTGAACAGGAATGGCAGTGTGGCACATGTACTCTAGGTCTTTCAGCCTGTATCATGGCGGAAATGAAATATCACAAAAATGTTATTGCAAAGCAAAAACTTGATTTGTTTCTGGGCAACTGTCTTGCCCTGTCCTACCCTGCTACAAGTGATGTACATACTAAGTACCTGTGATGGACCTAGTTTCTGTTACCAATTTTGTGTGCGTCAGTGGCACAGCAACGCACATTACAGCAAAGGGAGCTAATCACACTGGAGAGTCAGACTTGAATGGTGCTTGGTAGTGTGCTCTCGCGTTGCTCCGCGCCCTCGTCGGCCTAGTTTGGCAAGAGCACTGAAAAGTTTTAATGACGATCGTCGACCATCCATAGAGCCATTCCTGTACAGTAGAGTAGGTGAACCAAGGTTTTCTTTGTTTGTACTTACTCAGATGGGAGCAGAGTGGGCCAGCGGGCTTACACTGGCTCTCGGGTGAGAGCCGACAACCGGCCTTCTTGGGGCGCTCTAGTGGGAGACAGAGTGGCAGACAAGAAGCGCACTATCTACAGAACGGCTTTCTCGTTGAGTTGCTCGTTGCGATGCGATGACATGCGCGAGCCGAAGACCCGGTCGGTTAAGATTTGAGAGTACCGTACCCACGCAGAGCGCATGGAATGGAATGGAATGGAATGGAATGGAATGCCGCGTTTTTTCCTCTGCCACGCTTCGCTTCTATTCCTTCGGCCCAGTTTCCATTTCATCCATTGAGTTCTGCCATGCATTGCCCACCAGCTAGACTGGCTGGGCTTGTGCTGCGCAAGATTGGTGTGTATGGGAGGAGGCACAGCAAGGCTTGCCTACCCGAATCTGGCAGCGCAGCGAAATGAGTGGCGACAGTTCGCGCGTGCCTTTTACGTGCGACAGGCTGTCCTTACTTCCCTATTCGCGAGTTTTAGGCTAGATATCTAATCATTCAAAGAGTCTTTGTATTTTGCGCATTCCTGTCATGGTAGTCTATTTGGTATACTTGGACAAAGGACAGCTACGGGAGCTGCCGCGAGCGCTTGCGCGACCGGTTGACCACGAACAATGACTGGCTCGCGGGAATCCGAAAAAAACGACGCGCGAAACACAGTACGGGAGGATATTAATATCGCCACGGGTTGGATTATCACGCGAAGTTATTGTTAGGTACCACTTTGTGTAGGAAAGGGGGGGCCGTTTGGGGTTTGGGGAGTCTCAGCCTCGGGTTGGGATCGTATACAGGATTCAGCCCCCTACTTTGCTGCGAAAAGTGCCTCTTTGATTTCCGGCAAGTGGGCGACGATGACCGGGGTTATCTAAAGGAGAAGAGGCACGAGGCTCAAAAACAAAAATGCAGGCTGAACATGCGGGAGTGGGAATGGGAGTGAAGGTGTGCGCCGGCATGCCAGGGTGCGTGCATTGTTTGGAACCCGTAACTATGTAAGCGCTCGTGATTCGTGTTTCCCCGAGATCTGTTTGATGATGCCGAAATTGAAGTGGTCTCGTTGTTGACTACGACTCGGACTTGGTGCACAATTCATATTGTGCGTGAAATTGTGGTTTTTGGGGGGTCTTGCACTGCCGATGCGGCTCATTCGTGCATTGCTGGAAAGGGGAAGGAAGCGCGCTTCCTTTTGGGACGCGCGACGAAGATCCCCCTCGAGCAGAGCGCCTCGCCTTGCGTTAGGACAATTGCCATATCCCGTAGTCATGCCGTCCATCTCCCACTAGCGCCCACTGGTATGGGCCATTCTCCTTTATCCTTACAGTCAGCATACTCATTGATTTCCAAGGGTGCTCATCGGTGCCGTTTATTGACGCCAGGGCTCTTGGGATTCAAAGCTACTCCCATATTACAATGACTTCATATTTCCCCGAGATGACTGAGCCACAGAAACTCGAACGGGCACTGTGTCCGAAATGCGCAATATTTCCAATTAGGGTGTGAATTATACATACCTGCATTTGCTTACATAGGCACTACACTAGGCGCCTGCAATCTCCCTTAGCCTCTTGAGCACTATCACCGGCCTAGCTCGATCGTCAATAGTCGCCGCCGCGTTCTCCCTCTCTCGGGCTCATAAAGGTAGGCAATCTACCATCGTTTGCTCAAAACAACAGTGTCAATTTCCGAAGTCTGAAGATACAATAATGCTGTCGTCGTCTGACCTCTTGTGCTCCTCTTGCCCACCAAACTATTCTGCAATAGTAATTTCACACGAACTGACAGAGAACCAACGCTTAGCGCCCCGAGAACTAAGCTGGGTTACTTGCTGTATTATCTGATGTGTACAAATTCGTTCTTGGAATTGGCAGAAGTAGGAGAGCCTAGTTATATGCGCTATGCTAGTTGACACTACGACTTGTTATCCTCCGAAAAGAGCCTTCCATATCGAACTCAAGCTTACGCTAAGGCTAATTGCTGTAGTATTCTATTTGCGCTGCCATTTGTGTGCTCATTTCCTCAAATGCGCTGTTCCTTTTTCTTCTCTTCCACTGAGTTGTTTTAGATAATGGGAACGGCTGGCTCATTTTACATGGAGCTTTCGCCGTGATAAACTGCTTGGAGCGACAGCGAAGCTGCAATGGCCTTGACCAAGCCCAACCTATTGGCAACATCAGTCAGTCTTTCATCCTGGCTATTTCCTCCAAGGGTGGGTCCGCCTTAGCTGGTGCAGCCTTTCTCTGCAAATGGTGCTTGAAGGGATTTGGAAATGGGATATCGTACCCCATAGTATGAGATATTACTCGCCAGTACTATGCCCCGATCTCTTCCAGCTGACTTATCGGTTCGCCGCTCTCGAGATGCAAGGCAGGCTTTTCAATAGTGATAGAATATCTGATACCATTGACTCCTCTTCATCCGATCATAAGGGTGCTTCTCATCTTCCAGGAGGATCAACTTCATCTCCTCTCCCAGATTCCGACCCCTGACTTCATACAGCAGTCGCCGTCGATCCCGTCCCCTATTGCGAACTTCCAATTCAAACCTCAAGATCTTAACCCCATGGAAAACATCCACTAGTTTCCGTATCTTGTTCACACAAGGACTGTAACATCCCTCAAACGGAACCCCAAAACTATACACCAAGACTTTTAACTTGCGAAACACTTCCATATCATTCCTGTGACACATCCGCATACACCCCGCCATCATCTCAAGCGACTCCCGACAACAACGCCCCTCCCCCGTAGCCAGCGGCTCCACTCTAGACAAATTCCCCGCCATAACAACAACTTCACTAACCTTCGACGTATCGGGCCACTTTGGCGATTTCCCCTCAACTTTCCGCAGGGGCAAACACCCATCAGCAAACCACCTAGCCCTACACACAAACTGCGCAACCGCCTCCTCGAAAACCAGCTTACTCGTTAGTATCCATTCTGGGAAGCATTCTTGTAGTGCCGCTACGCTGCCGTATCCGCTTTCATGCGAGTGCATGCGGTAGTAACCTTCATACCGTAGGTCTATGGCCGTACCTTGGAACGGGAAACGCAGACTAGGATACGATTTCCAGACGTAGTGGTAGACTCTGTTGCGGAGCTCGCGGGGCAGGTCGAAGAAGGGAAAGGTTTGGACTCTCTGTTGGTGTCGAGGTGCACTACGGGTGTTACTATGAGTGCTAGCTCCAACATCTTGTGGTCGGACATTTGCGGCGACGGCAGTGATAGCAATGATGGCTTGTTTCAGTTGGCTTATTGAATCCACGGTTCCTTCTTCTTCTTTCCTTCTCTTTCCATTCGTCAGTGTACCACAAGTGGCTGGTAGCTCGTCTCCATACAACGGCTCTTCCGAATGCGGTATCTCCGGCTGCAAAGAGGCCTCCAGCCGTGCAGAAGGCTTGTATAGTTCCTGCTCTAGCATTCGCAAACAGCATGTAGCGCGCCTTGGCACAAAAATGAAGAATGAAGAGGAGAAGAGGACATAGAGTCACCTCTCTCCTCACTCTGTCAGAGGAAAGGTGTCAAAGTGGGGGGTTAGCAATATGTATGGCTTGGGTGGCTCGTGCACAACCCGCGCTAAACCATATGTAGTCTATGCCAGTGAACTGGTTGAGTGTTGGAAATTACTAACAGCGCAATACCGTACAATGTATTTCCGTTTTTCCATCAACCAAACAAGAAATCTTAAAAACAGGTAAAGGTGAAGTTCTATCGCTTAATGGCGGAGAAAACAAAATCAAAAGCATGGTCTTTTGTGGCGTTCGCCAATCTCCCGAGCCACCCCGTCGTTTGACAGGACCTTCGGACATCGACCGAACTACGGTTCATGAGCTGTGGAATGCGCGTTATACCTGGGTCCGGCCGCAAAATGGTGGTACCGGATCAAGTTTTCCATCTGCACGTGGAAAAACCATCACCTATGGCGCGGGCATCTCCCTAGCTTGTAGCGAGGAATGAGAAACCCCACAACTAGACCATTACTTGGGGATATCCGGACTTTGGAACTATATCGTACGTTTTGTGAAAGTGATTACTTGGCGAGCATGCATCCGTATCTGTTCGGGAACAGCTCTAGAACGTCAGTGAATGTTGAGGAAGCCTGCCGACGCCACGGCGCTTCATCTATTCGGAGCTGCATGGAGGAATGTATGACAGAGTTATTGGAGGGCCGGGCGGTAACGTGTCGTGCGTCTAAAGCACACGAAATGTGACTACGATAGCTGAAGCGAAGGTAATACCAGAGCAATTATTACTGCCTGAAGAGGGTTATATGGCCGGCTTAATGGTATGACTGAGACTTATTATCCCGCAGCTGATGTGTGGCGTTCAATGCTTCTGTCCCTCAACCCCGATATAGGGGCTTTGGCGGCGTGCGTAGAGAAGTATATTTGATTTTGGCTTCTGCTGTACCGGCTATACTCAGCTCACTATTATTGGTTTCAGATGTATACATATGCTAGGGTTCGAGCGCAAGTTCCTTTGTACCAAGGGTTTCACGCTGAAGGAGGAGCAGTCTCAGGCAACCCTTCGCATGCTGTCAACTGTCAACGTTCTAATCGTATTTGCATTGACTTACCGTTCCTTCGAACCGCCCTGGGTATTGATTTCATACTTCGTCGACCCCGAAATTACTCAAAGCAGAGTTGTACACATTGCCCATCGCAGGCACGCTGAAGCCCCCTTCAATGCCCAACTTCTGGTTTAGGTTAATACATGTCTACTATGACATGGGATGCAGACATTCAGTCTATTAGGTCGGGATTCAATTTCAGGATATATCTCTTGCCTTTTCCCTATGACCCAGCTTTATTGTTGGCCCTTGGAGTAAGTAATCAAATACTGCGACACAAAAATGATGTGAGAAGCCAGACGGGATACAAATGATGCACAAATCGATTATATATATTCTGGAAGGTCTCCAGCGCGCGCTGTTCCGCAGTATCGCGAGAAATGGTATCTGAAAAGCAAAAGTCCGCTCTGTACGATGGGATGGATGATTCCACTTACCCGTCTCAAATCAACAAAGGAAAGCCTATATTCCTTATACAAAGTGTCCGCCCATTCCAATGAAGGCGCAAATCTAGTGTAAAGCCCATTATAAAAAAAAAACAAAACAAATTTGGGCTGGGTATAACGAAGAGAATGCACACGAGCGGGTAGTATATGTAGTGTCAACGCTTTGATCGTTGAGCAATGACGGATATCAAAAGAATATCTAGGAAGAAAAAAAATAGGGGTATAGAATGGTATGGTACAGCGTCGCTCCACACGAAGCTAAAAAGGAGATATATATGATGCAAATGTAAACGTAGAAAGGGGTATCGGCATACTGAGATGCGAAAGAAGAAAATAAGGTGCGAGTTAAATGTAGTAGATGGATAAATATATATCCGGTCAACAAAGGAAAGGGACAAAGGGAAATGGCTGTTGCTGTATTCTGTTAGAGGAGGTGTTCTGCGGGATGTCTTCTTGGATTTACACCTCTCATCGGCTGATTCTGGGGTCAGTGGGGTGACTGTCTACACTCCGCCGTCGGTAGATCCAACAAATGCGGTGTTCAAACCCATGTCCATCCTTAGAAATTGGTCTTGGTGGCCCTCAATACCATCCATTGGAATCATACCGCTGGTGTTCATCCCATTGGGATTCATGCCATGTGGGTCCATCATGACTCCGGAAGGCCTTCGACTATTCGTGGCGGATCCCATATGTTGCGGATGAGGAGACATTTGCTGATGCTGGTGCGGCTGGTAATCTTGGTTACGGGACTGATTCATATGCTGCCTCGCGGCTGCCCATGCCTGAGCCTGTGCATGAGCCTGGGCTTGAGCTTGTGCCTGAGCTTGGGCTTGAGCTTGAGCCTGAGCCTGAGCATGCGCCTGAGCATGCGCCTGTTGAGCTTGCAGATGTGATTGAAGTTGTTGGGCTTGAAGTTGTTGAGATGGGTGTATAGGTGTTGGCTGAACTGGGATGTTATGGTGTTGAGGGGCCTGATGCTGATGAGTATGCTGGGGAGTCATCTGATCATCCTCATCTTCCTCATCAGGGGAAGCCTGGGCATGAAGGTCAACGTCTTCATCATCCTCGCCCTCTGCATCTACTTGATCGCTGCTTGGTTCGCCATCAACAGTGGGCGGTGCAGAGAAAGACATAGCTGGTCCCTCAACCTTGACAGAGGCTCTTTGGTTCGCGCTATTCACTGCGGCGAAGCGTTGTTGGGGCAAGCTAGCCATAGAGCTACTTCTTGTCTCAGCAAGTGGGTTGGGTAATGGTTTTTGTGCTGCCATGCCGGATGAAGCAGCCTTGCTCTCGCGCACAACAGACTTCCACTTTTCGATCAAACGGTCATAGTCCCAGTTGCGGAAGTCCATCCCATGCCTTCCAAGCTCTTTCGCAGTGTCGGAACCCAAGTTAATGCTGATTGGCGAGAGTTCTGGAGCCCCATCAGCCCATCGGTTTGCTTTCAAGTATTCAACCTCTTTGCGCGCAGCCTCGAGCTGTGCTTCAGCTTCCTGACGTTTGTCATTGGCCCGGGCATAGGAGCGAAGTATCTCGATCTGCCAGTATTCTTGCCTGGTTTTCTCCGATTGGTGGGTCCAGTGATTATATGCATCAGCAATGTGACAGAAGAGCTTTTGAGGGTCCGGGTCAAATAAGGGAGGTGTGGGTAGCGGTAATGGTGAATTAGCGGCGGAAGAGGCATTAGAGTGTGTTCCAGAAGGATAGACCTGATTGATCTGGCGCTGACGCTGTTGAGCCAAGAGTCGCTCGCGGACCTGCCGGTTCAGCGCATCGAATTGTTTCTGGCCTGGGGGACTGATAGACCAAGATTCGGTGGTTGGGAAGGGGGTAGGTGAGAAAAGGGTTGGGGGTGGTGAGAGGATGTGCAAACAGAGCGAGGGAAAGTTCAGCGCGTAAGGGTCAAAATCGAAGAGGCCGTTGCCTGCATTTTTGGCACTGTTCACACAGACCATTGTTAGCTTGAGATAGTATTTTGGAGGGGATTGATAGGTAATCTTAGACGTACTTGGCTTCCTTTATACTTTTTAGCAGCTCTCGCAATGCCAACTCGGTGGCTTTGGATGTCTCGACCTCGTCATTGGTTCGTTGCCGCTGTTCCAATTCTGCCTTTTGCAAGACTCTGCTCATATCTCGACGAACCTCGGGTGTCTTTGCACCTATTGCCCTCGACGGTCGGCGGGTGTTGCTGCCCCAGGTCACCTCCTTGAACTGGCCCCTGGTCTTGCCAATTTCCAGGCCATTGTCGTCTCCATCTGGACTGTGCACCAAGGTGGGCGAGGCGTCGCTGTCAACGCTCTGCTTCTTGGATGGAGTGCCAGTCGAGTCCTTTTTCAGAGCGCCTTTGGCCTGGCGTCTGGTGATACCGCCGCGGATTTTGCGAATCTCATCAACAATGTGGACTCCATCAGCAGGCTTTGGGTTTTTTGGTCTAATGTACAGGTCGAGATGGCGGCCGAGGCTGCTCGAGGTGAAGGATTGGCCGCAAAAGGGACAGTTTTTGTCCTTTGGAGCTTTGAGTGGCGGCGGTTCGGCTGTGGAGAGAGGGGAAGCTTCGCCCATGGTGAGGCGGCGGGAGTGGAAAGTAGGCAAATGTCCAAGCTGTCAAGTGTTTCATGCAAAGCCGTTCCCAAGCAAAAAAAAACTCACGGGACACGGCTAAGGCATAATTATGGCTATGGAGAAGCGCAAAAGGAGAGGAGACATTGCGAGCAATTGGGGGTAGGATTTCCGGCTGCAGGCAAAAGGAGCAAACGCGACGAACAATAATTATCTTTATGGCTTGGCGCGCCGCGAAGGCTCCTTGGGGGGGATTAGAGCAGAGCTTACTGGCAGGCGGTGGCAGGCCATGACAGGGCCTGAGGGACCAACTGGAACGACCCCTGATGATTTGCACGCAAGGACCGGCAGAGCGTCGATGCAGACGCGGGAGCAGCTCCCCACCCGACGATACGAGGCAGTCGAACTGGGCGCCGGGGCAGTCAGGCAGTCTGTGTGCAGGTAGAAAAGTGGAAATGCAGACGTGAGCGTGGCGGAAAATTCTCCTTCAGGCTCACAGGCTGTTGTACTGTACGAGGTTTGGGAGGTTTGGGAGGTTTGGGAGGTTTTGGGATGAGGAAACAACAACCTCGGAAGGGAAGGGAAGGGAAAGGAAGGGGCCCTCCCGGCCGTTTTCTTTTCTCTCGGGTTTCGCGATTGCTTGATTTGTTTGGGTGTTTGTTTGTTTCGTTGAGTGGCAGCTGTGGCAGCTGGTACCTGACAGCTGTGGCAGGTGCAGCGGGGGGGGCGTCCACGACTAGCAGGCCCGGAATTGACAGAGCGTCGCCTAACCCACAACCGGACTGCCAGCCTAAGTATCAATTGCTAATCTATCTGTACTGTAAATACCACCTCCCAGTGGTAGATACATCCCATTGTTCAAGCTGCATCTCCTACTATCAGTGTCTATCTCTCTCACTTCCTCCCCCCAAGCTTCGCCGCTGCTCGCCCCGCAATCTCCTCATACTGTTCCATCCCCCCCTCGAGCTTCTTCAGCTGCCCCTTGACCACCCTATACACGCTTCCTTGCACTCCCCCTGCCTCGTCGTCGTCTGAACCCGATTCCCCTTCGTCCCCGTCATCTTCCCCCTGCACCCCTGGCGCTAGCTTGTACGGCGATTCGCCCTCAACCACGGTTCTGCCAAAACCTTGTTAATCCCACAATCAGACTTCGCTGCCCAGCCCAGGCATGGGAACTCCCCGAGAGACCTATTACTCCCAACTTCTAAGGAAGTATGTATGTACGTACCTCATAAAAAACCGATCGTGTGTCACCACCAATAGTGCCCCGTCGTAGTCGCGCAGAGCCAGCACCAGGCTCAAAATTGTGTCCGCGTCCAGATGCGTAGTTACTTCATCCAAAATCAGTAGCTGCGGCGGCGGCCACAGCAGTTTGGCAAGCGCGACCCTCACCTTTTGCCCACCCGAAAGCAGCGCCAGCGGAACATCTGACGCTGTTGGTCCTTGAATCCCCAACCCTCCCAGCAACCCTCGAGCATCCTTTTCTGCCATGTCAGCGCCCGCCGTTTCCATTACATGTGCCAGCGCCGTAAGCTTTGGGTTCGTGCTCGCCAGGCTGCTGAGTTCTTCCACCGACTGCTGCGAAAAACGCCCGAACTTGGCTCTTGCATGGCGCGTTATTGTCCCGGCGGTTGGCGTCAATCCGTCCACCACATCGTCTCCACTTCCCATGACCAGGGACACCAATGTGGTCTTGCCTGACCCGTTGAGCCCGGCTAGTCCTATGCGATTCCCCGGGTGAATAGTCAAGCCGATATCCGTCAGCACCGGGACCTTCTTTCTTCCTGGATAAGCAAATGAAACTTTCTCCAGGCTCACCAGCGCGCCCGGAAACCTCAGATCGGGAGGTTGGCTCGGGAGACTCAACTTGACTGGGGGGTCAAAATCTGGAACCTCAATCTCTGCTCGATTTGTCAAGTGATAGCCGGCAAGGTCTCGGTTTAATTTGAATCGCCCTCCCTTTAGGCCAACCTCGATACCCATGCGCTCGTCGAGCTTCTTCTTTCGGCTGGCAGCCTGCTTCAGCTTCTTGTCGTCACCTTTGTCCTTGGCCGCTTTTATATTTCCGGCAATCGTCTTCTCTATATGCTTCTTTTGCTTGTCCTGTGCCTCTTTCATTTTCGTCATCCATTTGGCCTTCTTCCATCGTTCACGCTCGTACAGGCTAAGGTTGCCCCTGAACTTTTCGAGAGTTTGATTGCGCAAGACAATGAGCTCTTCGGCCACGGCGTCACCGAAGTCGCGGTCGTGCGTGGTGATCAAGACCGTGGTTGTGGTGAGGTTGCGAATGTAATTTTGCAGCCAGATGATCGACGGTAGGTCTAGAAAATTAGTAGGCTCGTCCAAGAGCAAGACGTCTGCTTGGTTGATTAGACTGCAAGGATACCGACGACATCAAGAAATTTGGTATCACATACCGGCGTATTGCACAAGCGCACACGCAAGATCACAGCGAGTCCGCCACCCTCCTGATAATTCAGACATTGGGTTGTCAATGCGATCCTCTTTGAAGCCGAGACCAAGAAGAACAGTCCGTGCCTTCACATCCATATCTGAGTCCATCAGTTCCAAAGAGGTGTGGATGCTGGTCAGCATATCTGCTGCGGCTTGCGTTTCCTCGCTCAACTTAGTAGCATCTATCCTGCTCTCATCATCCTCCAAACGCTTTGTCGATTCTTCAAATCGCTCCTCTAATATGATGAGTTCTTTCCTTGCTTGCTTTCCTCTTGCCCCGCTCCTTCTCTCAGTGATTCGATGGGCTTCTCTCAGTTGCATTGCTAACCTGTCGTTGGCGACCTTCCTGTACGCTCGAACAGGGGCCATCGCATCCGTAGAATTGTCAATGGCTTCGCCGAGTAGCTCAGCTTCACGCATATACCGTTCTCGGACGCGATCACTTCGGGTTACATGTTGAAGAACAGTTTCATCCTTGATATTCAACTTCTCCATATCTTTTTCCACCTCCGCTTCTCGAGTCTGCCCTAGCAATAGAATCCGCGTGCTCCATGGGATGCCGGGTATCAAGCCCTCTGCCATGGCACGCAGTATGGTAGACTTTCCAGTCCCATTCCGTCCTACCATTACATAATGTCGAGCTTCTACAAGGTGAAGCGTAGTACGCGAAAGCAGTTCGCGGTTCGACACTGAAATGGAGAGGTCTTTGACCATAATCTTGAGGTTTATTTAGTGTTTACTTGTTGAAAGTGAGTGGAATGAACGATGGAAATACCTCTTTGGAAGCAGGTGCATCGACGGCATCAAGCGCATAACGCGACTGTTGTGCAGTGACATTGATATGGCCGCCCCCGGGATGCTCTTCCACGGGCGCGGCAGCTTCTTTGCCTCTGCGGACCATTTCTTGCGCGGGCGTCTTGTCCCGGGGTTGCCGTACTTTTTTTTTTCAAGTCGAAGGAATCTGCTTTCAGTAATCTCTTCACAAAAGAGTGGTGAGCAGTAAAGCGTATAATTTTCTCAATCACAACCAGCAGGAAACTATATGATTGATATAAAAACAGGCTCAAGAGATACCGTAACAGGCTAGCGAAACTCGGAACGAATAGAAGAAAGTGTTTGGATCCGGGATGCGAAGTCCCGAGACGCTAAGTGGAACACTAGTGGTAGGTTCGGTAGCCTCAGGATGAGTCGAAGTGAGTCTGCAGGCTCCAAGGTTCGCATGCACGGGTGACTCAGGTGTTGAGGTATCAGCAAAGGGGGATGATTGACGTCGTTAATTTGCACCGCCACGGGTTGGAGCTTGGGAGGCGGCGCGGGGTTTGTGGTAACGTGATCGAGATTATGTTTGTGCTGGGGCTGGTTGCGGGACTGTGGTTCGTTGGGGTGGGATTAGGCTGTGTGAGCATGTGGTTACTTCGATTTGTATTGCTTTTAGGAAAGAGGTAATCCCCAATTAGGCTTCCCTCACGAGCTCCCAAATAGCATTTACCACTGCCCAGGGGAGCTCTACCTTCACCACCTCTCCTACAGCTCCACCACGAAGTTAGGTTATTGCCGCTTTCCAACCAAGTAGCCAAATGTTGGAATATCATTGGTTGGCTACACGACAGCCACTAGCCGCCCTGCAACCACAGCCTTCTTTGGCGCAAGTGCTTTTGAAGGCAGCATTCTCAACATTTGATATCAATGGATGCGCGATATCCAAACCTACTTGCAAAGGGAAGCGCATAGATGACGCAAAGTTGGACTACTCAAGTGACCCGCCTTCCTGAGCTGCTTCTAGGGCCATTCAACCCTTTCGTGTCACCCCAAGATTTGGCAGAAAGGCTGCTTCTCCACTATAGAAATGACAGTACCTCCAACACTTGCAAAAACACCATTTTCCCGACCAAATTCTAGTCGTCGTCTGAACGAAACCAAGAAACAGCAACCGGGCAACCGGGACGAACGGGACGATGACACCGAGATCTCGCATCCCCTGATCTTTACAGATGAGCTTCAACAGCTACGCATTTCCACAAGCATGAGTATAGAATGCCTCAAGTCGGATCTCTCTGTCGAGCGTCTCAATATAATTCACCAGCATCTCTGGTGGGCAGGAAGAACTCAAGCTGCCCGCCCCTTACACAGGCAACAGCTCTTAGGGCGTCAGATCATGATCACAGAGCAAGCCGATATCCATCTACTTTGGGTTGGGAACCGCATCTTCATCAAACCACTTTCGGCATATCTCCTTAACCCTAAAATCTGGGACGAACATGTCTGCAAAGATTCAGAACTGTATGCAGCTGCGCGAGGACTTTTACTCTCATATTTGTGGCTCATTCGTTACAAGAGCGACTTCGACATTGCGAAAGATCATCGTCTACTCCCTGAAGCTGTAGACTGGGACTCATGGGTTAGCATCGTTGAAAATATTCAAGACAGCTTCGATCTAAGCAATCCACAAGACGTGAGCAAGCGCTACGACTTCGGAGAGCTCCGCATTAGCCGCATGCATCACATTACACGCCTGAAAGCACTGCGTTCACTTGATGTCTATGGATGCATCAATGGCTATACAAAAACATATACCAACTACGGCTCCTTCTTCGACACAAACTTCCACTGGATCATCATCGTATTCGCATTCGGATCCATTTTGTTGTCAGCGTTCCAGGTTGGTTTGAGCACCGAGAGGCTGCAGGACGAAGTTTGGTTTCAAAACATGTCTCTTGGATTTGCGATGCTGTTCATTGCTTTTTTGTTGTTTCTTGTGGCGTTTTTGGTTGCGTTATTTCTGGGGTTGTTTTTCTATTTTCTGCTGCATACATTGAAGCTGAACAAACGGTGGGTTGGGAAAGAGGAAAGAAAACGGGGGACAGAGTAGAAGGTGTGATATCAAATGGTCTATGTTCTTGAATGAACGGTCTTCACTGGTTGTCTGTACGGTAACCTTATGCCCGGAAATAATCATGAAGTGAATATAGAATTCCGACCATTCTATACCCAAAATCTCTGCCAGATCTTGCGAGTTTCCTCCGTTCCTACCCACTATCATAAAGTCAGTTATCATTCCATGAAGCCAAGTCATATGAACCAGCGCTATACTTACCTCAAAATCCACTCTATGCACCTCTTCAAAGCCTTCCTTCAAAGTCGGCTCCTCAAGCTTTTCAACAAGTTGCCAGAATTCAGATCTAGGGTAGACTTTGCGAGTATTGCGGTACCTCTAGAAACAGATTATAAGTCCATTTTGATTTCCAATAATGATGGATATTGGTTCGTACCTTTGGCTCGCCTAGTGCCCTTACTGCATCGTTGTGGAGGCATAGCTCAGGCGGGGATGAGAAAAATATCGCGCATACGGGCAGGCTTAAATCTTGTGCGAGCGATATCCATCTACGTCTGGAGACACGGTCTATATTGAGGTCATCTAACACGGTGTATGAGTATTTGAGTAAACTATTTATACATGGGGCCTACCAAGAATAACAGACTTGCTGGAAGTCGTCAAAGCTTTGATCCTGCCAGTGATATCTTCCACGGACTTGAACAAATGAGGGTTGACTCGTTCGCAGCCCACCGATTCCATTTTTCTGGAAAAGAAAGTTGTTTTTCCTGCGCCGGGGAGACCGATAAGAAGATATAATGCAGGACGTCCATAGAGTACGAGATCTGACAACCCCACTTCATGAAATAAATCAGCATGCATTTCCATTCGTGACAATCCAAGGGGCTGCTAAGTTACCTTTAGGGATCCTATTTAGCCTCAGATATTGCTTTGGGTCGAAATTGTTGATGTATTCTTCTTTGCGTCCACTCAGAAACCACTCTTCGGGGGTAAAGAACCTGATTCCAATGTTCTCGCAGAAGCACCGGTCGGCATCATCGTGATCGCCCACTCTCCCCGCCGCATCGCCGACAAGAAAGCTTTGTGCTTCATCTACCTCTTCTCTGACTTCCCTCAGAAACTGCACGTAATGCTCCCAAGCACTTGTTCTCGGCTTTCTCCAATTATCATTCGCACATGCGGCGTAGAGTGTTACCGGTAGGTTCAACGCCCGCAGGATTGTCTCAATCTTATCTTTGAAAAGTTCCTGTGCTGGAGATGCGCTGCCATTTTGTAGTGTTAGTCGCCCTTGGTTTGTGATTATCACGACGTGGAAGTTATCTTCGATGGCCTGCTGAAGTTTATCTGGCACGGTTGGATGCCACCATTTCCAGTCGTCTGGGTCCTCTGTTTTCCACTTTCCTGACTTGGATTGAATAAGAGTAGAGTCCTGTTCGCATTAGCGCATGTTGCTAGGAATTTGTTACATACTACATACAAGATCGAATGCTGCGACTTTTCGAGGTGCAGAGCTTGGATTTCGAGTCGGTTTTCCAGGCTTGTATTGGCATATCAAGACTTCAGGGCCGGTCTCATACCATGTTGCCATATCTCAATAGATGCCTTCGTGAACACAAGGGTGAGTCGTAGGAAGCCTGGAGGTGAAGTACTCAGCTCGACGGAGCATACATATATGTAGATGCCAGACGCCTAGCGCTAACCTGATTCGGTGGAAAGGCTGACCGGTTCATCGCGCCGCAAACTCTGGCAAGGCTTAGAGCTTCGCCACCAGGGTTCTGGAGAAGGGATATTGCAGGCAGTAAGGCTAGAGTGTAGAAATCTATGGTCATACATAGGGGTCAATCAGGCATCTTTGTGACTCGGGTGATCTGATCTACTAATTAGTACATATCATTTCCATCTTAGTGTCAAAATTTCTGGAATGATAGGATTTCATTTGATCTACTGCTATTACATACGTCTTAAGTTTTCTGAAACATATACTGAATCGATTTCAATAGCTTTAATGCAAGCATGTGCTCTATCATGTTTGAGCACGTATGGTGGTATACTTAGAAAGTCATTCGGCCACGAGTTCGAATACGTATTGTCAGAAGAGTAACGAGACTAATAACTTTTTAGCTAAGATACTTACAGAACTAGGTTCCGACTTCGCTGTATGAGCTCTAATTTGCTGGTTCCAAGCTGACGTAGACTTGAGTGTGCATGTGTGGTATGCTGACGCCACGTTTCACACTTGCACGCTATGTTAGAGGTTAGTCTGGGTTTGTGGCTTTATGCTGCCAGGGTACCTCACTTTCCTAATCAATTTTCGAGGCTTTACTTCTTTGGAAGTCTTGGTAACTTGAATGTGTTCTTGATATCTATGATATGGCAATGGCTGGCTAAATCTTTGTCTGTGGCTTGTTCCTCGTAAAGCGATTTCTGGTAGCTTACACGCTTGAGGTTGATTTCTTCGTCTATCCTAACACCCAATATATTCACACAGTTAAACAGCTGCTGGAAAATGACAATCTTCATACATATAAACGCCTATCCACTTTCCCCCCTTCCCCGCCTAACTACACCTTAATTTCGCATCTCCAAGCACTCACCCCGCAATCCATCGGACCTCCAAATCTCACGCCCCCACCTACCAAATCCACACATCCATAACGCCCATTCCGGACATACATTATATAAAAACGCAATGCATCATCATCATTATCAGCTAGGGAGGGCATCAGCACTCCGAAAACACGCACAAAAACCCCATCGGAGCTCCGCGCCCGAAGTCGCAAAAGAGGGGAAGAAGGAACAGATAAGAAGTGCCCAATGTTCCCCGCAATCCTACAGCAAGTAGACTACCTAGTGTCCACTCAGCTACATCCTCGGGACGTTGTCAAGTGGAGCTTGAGTTACCATTACTCATTTATCTGCACCGTTGTGATTGAAAAACAGGATTTGCTTGATTTTAATCGTCTAAGAAATTGTTATTAAGTTACTAACGGTACGCACTTCTTTCTTTTTTTCATGGAGTTTATTTTTGTTCTTAGTCTTCTCATATTTCAAACATAGTCGACATGGCGACTTCCTGGCAGGACCTTGCGCGCTCGAAGCGCGAAGCTATTCTTGCAGCTATACCCAAGGAATGGCGACTCGAGACTCTGCCATCCATCGAGGAACAAGTCGATGTTACCGAGTACATCAAGCAGTTTCTCAGCGAAAGAGAAATTGAAATCACGGAGACACTCGCGGATCAAATTGCACAGCAAACGACAACCGGGAAATGGAAAGCGGAGGAGGTCACGAGGGCCTTTTGCCACAGAGCGGCTTTGGGACATCAACTAGTATGTACAAGCCCGCGACCCGTGACATAGGCAGAGAGAGAGAGAGAGCTAATTGCCACAGCTTCATTGCCTTCACGAGATTTTCTTCGATGCTGCTATTGCTGATGCGAAGGCGCTGGACGATTATTTCGCCAAGCATCAGAAACCGACTGGTCCTTTGCACGGTCTACCTGTGAGCTTGAAGGATCAATTCCACGTTAAAGATGTAGAAACAACCATGGGGTATGTTGGTTGGATTGGGACCTTCGAAGGCAAGAAAGGGACTGGGAAAGAAAAGGTATTTGAGAGCGAAATGGTGCGAGAGTTGAGGAACTTGGGGGCAATTTTGTACTGCAAGACTGCTGTTCCGCATACACTGATGAGTGGAGAGACGATTAATAACATTATTGGGTACACCTTGAACCCGAAGAATCGAAACTTGACTGCAGGTGGCAGCTCTGGAGGGGAGGGTGCGCTGATTGGAATTCGGGGTTGTAAGTTGGCCTTTGCAGTGGAAGTGAAGATTAGACTGACATCGAACAGCACCGGTGGGCTTTGGAACCGACATTGGGGGCTCAATTCGCATTCCTGCTGTATTCAATGGTCTTTACGGTCTGCGCCCTTCAAGTGGTCGGCTTCCTTATGAAGGCATGGCAAACTCTATGGATGGTCAGAACAGTATCCTTTCGGTCGTAGGACCGCTCTCTACAAGTGTTGCGGGTCTCCGTCTCGTTACCAAGGCGCTCTTATCCCAGGAACCTTGGCTTTACGATCCGCTTGTCCATGAGCTGCCATGGAGGCAAGGCCAGGAATACGAGGTCGAATCAGGCAAGAAAACTAAGCTGGCGTTTGGGCTATTGAAGACTGATGGAATCGTAAATCCCACACCGCCTGTGAGACGTTCCATTGATATCACGGTCAAGGCACTTCAAGCTGAAGGACACGAAATCGTGGAGTGGGCGAGTCCGCCCCACCAGGAGCTCTTTGATATTGCATTGAAAACCTGGGTGTTTGATGGCGGAGTTGATGTAAATGGTGCATTTGCCCTTTCGGGCGAACCGGTGAGCGACCAAGTGAAGCTGTTCTCTGATCTCACCCGAGAATATACTGGAAGCGAGATCGCAGCCACAAATGTCGAACTTCGAGAGTGCAGGAAGAGATACCTGGATTACTGGATGAGCACGTCGAAGCAAACCAGTACTGGCAGGCCTGTGGATGCGCTCATTTCTCCATTGGCACCGTTCCCTGCTGCGCGACCTGGCAAGTACAGCTACTACGGATATTCGACTTATGTGAATCTACTAGATTACACCAGCGTGACGGTGCCGGTCACGAATGTGGACAAGAACATTGACAAAGTAGATGAGGGCTATGTTCCTCTCAACGACACGGATAAGGGAATTCATGAGAGCTGTAAGTCCACTGTTACCCCTTGGGCGTGAATAGGATAAAGAAAATACTGACCACAGTGTAGATGATCCCGTCATATATGACGGTGCTCATGTCGGCTTGCAATTAGTCGGGAGGAGGCTGCAAGAGGAGAAGATGTTGGCGGTTGCAGAGTATGTTGGTAATGTGATTGGGAAGTGAATTTGAAACGCAGCATGAACATTGGCGTTCTCTCCTGAATCATAAAGTCAGAGTAGTCATTGGGGAGTTCGATATCAGTTGTCGGTATAATGCAGTATGGTTGGCTAAGCTGGATATATTGTTAAGGGAGTAGGCTCTATGTTGCATGTAGAATCTAAAGATATTTGTACCTGAACAGCCTATCTGCGTTAGTCTAAGTGGAAGACGATTGACAAGTGGCGGAGGATATCGGCCGAAAGGACTTGGCTTCTTGATGGGACAATGGGATGCCCAGACTGGAGGTGGTGGTGTTTGTTACGGGGCGTGAGGGTGAATACCACAAGGGCTCCAAACGCGTTGCCACCGTCGTCGCACGCGCCTACGTCAACGCCTTGCGGGCACAGGCGAGTAGTAACATTAGTAACAAAAGTCCGCAAGGCGGCAAGAACACGACCATGACGATGAATCCGAGTTTGAGTGCCGCTGACTGTGACTGGGCCGCCATTTGTGACGTTGGGTTTGGCTGGGCACGCGCCGCCGTGTGACCGCTCAGCCACCGTCCCGCGCGTCATGGCAAGCAAGCCATTGCCTCTTTCTTACTTTACTATTTTCCCGACTCACCCCGCCGACACCGTCTACACTTTCTGTCTGCACCACTACCACCTCCACCTCTCTCTTTCTCTTACACCCACTCCACCTCGCCGACAACAGCGCCCAGGATGCCGCTGGGACTCAACAACCCCTTGCCCTCGTCCATGAGGAGTAGGTTTCCATCCCGCCTCCAATCAGCCCACCGTTGGCCGAGATAAGTGACGTCGCTAACAGCTCTCCTCCACCAGGCGAGTGTAGAAAGACTGGCAAGATTCTGGCATCTTTTGTAGACCCGCGTCAAGCATTCGGGCCTGATAAGATCATTCCGCCTTCGGTCCTCGCCAATGCAAAGGTTTGTCTTATGTCCATCGCTTTCCGCGCCCCGCTCTCTCTCCATTGTTGCCCAGCTTGCCCAGCCCACCATCGAGATGCCCGACGCTGTCTCACAAAACCAGAACATGCGCTGATACAATACTCTTCTCTTAGGGTCTCGCAATCCTCACGGTCTTCAAGGCCGGCTTCCTCGGAACCGCCCGTTTCGGCTCTGGTGTCGTCGTCGCGCGTCTTGCCGACGGTTCCTGGTCTGCGCCCTCTGCTATCGGAACAGTCGGCGGTGGTTTTGGTGGTCAGATCGGCTTCGAGCTTACCGATTTTGTCTTCATTTTGAACGACGCGAATGCCGTCAAGACTTTTGCCCAAGCTGGTTCCCTCACATTGGGAGGCAATGTATCTATTGCTGCCGGTCCCGTCGGTCGAAATGCGGAAGCCGCTGGTGCGGCCAGTCTGAAGAGCGTGGCAGGAATTTTCAGTTACAGCAAGACCAAGGGTCTTTTTGCAGGTGTCAGCTTGGAGGGAAGCGGAATCATCGAGCGAAGGGACGCAAACGAGAAACTCTACGGCCGTCGCTGGACTGCGCGGGAACTCCTAAGTGGCCAGGTGCCACCCCCACCTGCTGCTGAACCCCTCCTTCGTGTCTTGAACTCGAGGGTTTTTGCAGGAGTAGCAGGCAGCATGCAAGGCGACCAGATGTACAACGATATTCCAGTCTACGATGATCAACACGACAATGTTGTATGGCAAGGGCGTCGAGGCTCCGCATACGGGGAGGGTGTACGAACAAACAGAACCGGGTCTGTTGGCGCCGCAGACGATGAATACGTCTACCGCGATCGCCCACAGCGCTCGTCTACTTGGGCAGACGATGTCTACGACCGCCAACCCACCTCGGCCGGCGGTATCAATCGTTCTTTTAGCACACGTGCGAACCCCAACGAAACTTTTGACCGTATGGAATCGCGAAGTCGTTCTTCCACTTTTGGGGATGAATATTCCTTCAATGGTGGCAAACCTGGCCGTCCCACTGCGCCAAAACCCGTCTTTGGACAGAAGAAAGCAAATTTGCAATCCGATCAGGCAATTGCCAAGTTCACGTTTGATGCGGATCAACCAGGAGATCTTGGGTTCAAGAAGGGTGAAATCATTACCATCCTCAAGCGGACGGATAACGAAACTGATTGGTGGACGGGTAGGATAGGCGACAGGGAGGGCATTTTCCCAAGGTGAGCCTAAACTTCTCAAACAGCCAAAAGGTTCTGTGGTAAGATCTTACTAACTTGACTAGTAACTACGTAGAAACGGTGTAGGTGCGAGCTCCTGAATTCTTTTGATGATACCAACGCAACGTCTATTCCCCACTTTCCGGAACAAAAGTCCATATTCACTAAAGATTTCGCGCTCTCGTCGTACCGTACGCATACCAAACTCTCTTTACGCAACCACTCCGTCAATACACCTTCCATGCAAAGGCACATCGTACATTTCTGAAATCCCTGCTTTTTCTCGAAGCTGAGCCTTTTCTCTTCTGTGCGCATAGCAAGGCGTTCTGGGAAGGATTGGCCCTTGGTAGCTGACGTGATTTCATTTCTATTTTTCTTTTCGTTGCCTTATCCTTATTCTTTGTGGCCTTACAAGGCTCCTTGCAGATACCTAGGTAGATTGAGAAAGCAATTGCAATTTTGGCCTGGCTATTCTTATAAAAATGGCGGGTTGATGTGTGAGGGTGGCCGGCTATACCAATGCATTGAATAAGCGATGGTCTTGTGTTCTTTGCAGGAAAGATTGACAAGATCGATTGATGCTGGAATACAGCTTTTCAAGTAGATAAGTGTACGACAATACATGACGATAGATCCTACGAACCAAAGTGAAGGATATTGCTACGCACAAAGACGAGTACCAGAAAATCATTTTCCAACATGATTCATGAGCAAAAATTGATGTTCACTTTGACGATTGAACATTCTTACTCTTCATATAAAACACCATTTTCGTCGACCGCTACACTTAATCCCAGCGTCCGACCAACTAAACGAACTTCCTAAAGATACATAAGTACCAAACCGATCCCCTCTAATCTCTCCTGCAAAGAAACCTCTAGAAATAAACTTCCTTTAGAGATAAATTGATAATATCCTTGGAGGTCACAGCACCTAGTCCATGCAGACTACTTAAGAGCTGACCAGCAGAATTACTGGATCATCGTCACAGTGTGAAGATACAAGAAGAAAAATTAGAGAGATGTAAATATGAATAGTTCAATGCCTGCTGGTATTTTTTAATATGAGGGATATGGAAGGGAGCAGAGTTGTTTACTTGGTGAGTGAGGGTTTTATCAGATGCGGAAATTTTGTTTTTGTTTTTGATTTCTTTTTGGAAGGAGTAGGGATGTTGTGGATGTGTATTAAGGCCTAGTGTTTGTCTATGAGGATGGAGGCAGTATTATCGTTTACAGTTTTGGGAGTATTCACTAAACAATATAATCCAGAGATCAAGGACATACCACGTCACATCACCCAACAGTGAACTTGAGCATCAGTATTGACATCAACATCATCTATTACATACTCACGCATACCATACTATCTCAAACCCATGACCAAAACAGAAATTTCCCGTTACGCCAGATAGAAAGCTTGGGAAAAAAAAAACGGGTATCTATACAAACATACAGCAGGTGAAGTTTGCAAACAAGTAGTAAAAAAACGATAAACCAGTTATGCAAAGCGCCGAAACACTCCTTGCTTGCGCTTGAAAACCGGTATCTTCTCACTTAACCGCGCTGCACACCATATCTAAATCCATGGAACCCCATATCCCGTCTCCCTAGCCGCAAGTTCGAAATCCCACCCATCAAGGCTACCATTTCCATTCGAAGCCTCGATACAGTTCCATGACGAGCTCTGCGATGGTCCAGAAGCAGCCATATCCAATGAGGGAATCCTAGACTGCGCACAGGCATCGATTTCTCTGTATGGAAAGAAATCGATTACATTTCCAGGAATGAGTACTTTAACCGCGTCCCAGCCCTGCATTTGGCTAGGCGTTCCAATGTATTGTTGCCAGGTATCTGTTACTCGTCCGACAACGCCGATGATGTCTCTGAAGTCTTCGACGACGCGTCTGGCGAAGTGGAGGTTTAGAGCTAGTTCGTGGAGAATGTTTATCGCGTCGCGGAAGCCGTCGATGTAGGCTTGGAGTTGGACTTGTGGGTTGAGGTTGAGAGAGGATGGATTGCGAACAAGTAAAGTGCATAGGGCGAGTAGCGTAGCGGCGGCCGACGAGGTTAAATGATGTCTGAAGGTCGAAGGGTGTTTGGCTTCTGGAGCGTAGTTGCGGATACGGGAGATGGTGTCGAGAGCCAGGTCTCCACAGAGACGGGCTGTTATGCTGTCGTATTGGAGCGAGAGCATGGCACGTCGCCGGAGAAGGAGACGCAAATAGTTCACGCTGGTGTGAACGATGACATGCTGACGTAATTGGTTGACCTCGGGTTGACGGCCAGGTTCGTTTGGGACGAGGGGAATTGTAGGCAGTAAATCTTCAGAGAATTGCCTAAGGCGGGCATCGAAATGCGCACACTCAGCGTCGGGAAAGGCTTTTGATGCAGAAACAGAAAGTACACGGTCCCACACATCACCAGCCAGGCGGGCCCAGTACACCATGGCGACCTGGAATGCGTTTGTAGAGCGGCACGATGCAAGATCTGCTTGCAACTGGTCTGGGACGACATCCTGTTTCAATTATTGTGAGCTGAGTCTCATCTGTCAAAGCTATATTATGACTTACGAGGTCCTGGCCATATATCGGTTCTGTAATGTCCCAATCGAGTTCACGTATTGAGTAAGGGCGGCCGCATGATAACGAGATCCAACGGTCCGTAACAACAATGGTCCAAAATATGCGGTGCAATAACTCGGCATGGAGGCGATTTAGATTCGCCCAGCTTGATTGTCGATGAATGCCGTACTGGGTGGCTGTTCGTGTAGCAAGGCCGATTGTGTTGTAGGCAAGGTTTGGTTTATCAATTGAGGTAAAATAAATAGCCTAGAGCGCGTGAGACTGGAAGTCAACTTTGAATAGCAGCTTTCTTACCTCCAACAAGAGAAATTGCAACAGGTTCAGGTCACCTCGACCGCTAAGCGACCTCTTGCCAACTAACTCATCCGCTAGGAGAAACCATTGCCACCCTGGTGGTTTTCCTTTCACATTCGGAGGTGTAGTATCTGCCAGGCTATCCGAACAAGCGAAGATGATATAATTTAATGCCAAGAGACTGACTTCGCTGGGATTAATGGCCCGGGAAGCTAGCATTCGTGCACGAAAATCCGACTCGTGGATGCATGGATGAAATGGATGTATCTCAGCAAAAAAGAAATCAATGTACTTTTGGTAGTCCACTGGAGTCGGAAACACAAGATTTCGAGTGCCTATACGGATGGTGGACGTGGAATCGGCACTGCTCGATGGACTGACGGCAGATACGGAATGCCTGGTCCGCTCAGGTGACTCGTGAGGGAACGAGAGCTGTTGTCTCACTGGGACCAGATTTGAGCCGAAAGGTTCACTGGCCGATCCATGGAAGGAGGATTCCCCTTGGAACCCATCGCTCACAGCTTCCTCGCGTTCTATGCTCCCTCGAGGCGTCATAGTTACACCTCTATCTTGCACCAGCGCCTCCATCATGTTCTCGATTCTCTGCATTCGCGCCTCCATCGACATGCCCAGGACGCTGGCATCGCTTGCTCTCCGCTCGATGCCTTCATGACGCGGTAGTATGCTCCTTCTTGTGGCACCGTGGCCGTTTGGTGTGAGCAAAGACAAGGGTGGTTGGACGGGGGCGGGTCGACTGAGGTTCTGCAGTGCCTCGGCGGCGGTCTGGTCCTCTGAGTAGAAGCAACGTTTTCCGTTATCGACGCATCGCTGGCACGGGTTCTCCCCGGAGCACTATATCATGTTAGCACTGAATATGGATCATTGTGGCTGTCTAAGTCTACTCGAGGCATTGCAATGGCCTGCAGAGATCTTCAGCCTCAGCAGAGCGACAAGCTCCATTCCAGCCTGCGATGAGGGGGTGCCTTGGTCATCTCACTGGGGTAGTAAGACATCGAACTGGATGAAGGGATATGTACCTTGAGCTTCGATCGCCTACACGAGACACTGTCGCTGTATGTTAGCTGTGATGAGGAGAGATGATAACATGGGGTGCATCGCGGAACGGGTCGGAATGGGGAGCAAAAACAACTGGACGGAGTGGAGGCAGCAGGGGACTCACCACGCCTTGGGGGCATATTTTGCGCGGACCTTCTTGCGCTTTGGCGACGGCGGCGTATCGTCGTCGGCCCGCGCGATGGGGGAGGGTTGGTCGTTCATTGCGCGGTGAGGAGAGATTGGGATGGGAGGACAGTTCGGAACAACAGCAATTGAGGTTCGGGTTTCGGGGAAATGCGCCGCCTTGCTGTTGGTTGTTCGCAACCAGGGTCTGGTGCGATCCAGAATAGTCGGCCGGGGAACTAACTATCAAAGACCCTCTTCTTTTTTTCTTTTCTATCTATCTACTTGATCTTGTGAGGTAAGGTTCTCATTGAGGTTGGTGCAAACCATGATTTGACGCACAGTGGCTGGGGCACTCCGGATGGGTGACATCAACCAAGATAAACGATTGACAGCATTGTATATCTACGAATGGTTGGAGGAGAAGAGCAACGCTCACTAATAGTCCAGCAAATAGTGATGGGAGCAGCATACCTCATTTGCCAGAATCATCAATTGCTTCACACAAGCCCTGTACTGAACCAAGCAGGCTGTTGCCCGTGGTTATGAACACCGCAAACCCATAGTTTGCCAATGCTGCTGAACTATGCCATTTACTCTAAATTCGATTTAGATCCTGGCCGATTTCCCACCACTGACAGCTGGAGCCTCGGCCCACCAACCTTCAAACAAGCTTCAACCCGGCATATACAGAGCACTGCTTAGCGGTGGGCAGAAACCGAGCAAAACCATGGTTTCCAGGACAAGGACCCAGGCCCATGTGACAATGTTGGGATCTTGCGCGGTGCCCTCCGAGGAATGCATGCACGGCATCTGATTCCGTGTCGGCAATACGTGGTACTACCTACACTGTGGCTTTGGTCTCACAATGGCTCATCAAAACGCCTAAGCTGCTCAAAGCTATTCGTTTGGCTTTCTAGAATCGCTGTGTCTCATTCATAGTCCCGATCCTTCCTTCAAAACACTCTGTCCAACCATCACGAAACCCCATACTTCTCAGGCCCACTCTCCCAGCTATCCTCTCTGAATATCAAACACCTCTCCTCCCCATCTTCCTCCGTCCAAGCCCTGAACATTCCCCCGCAGTTGTAATCGCAGACGACCTCCGCTCTATCCCCAACCAGCTCAATTCCAATCATCCCACCAACTCCCTCATGCACCTTGCCCCATCTATCACCCGCGGATTTCTGAAGTTCACCTCCAGGCCCAGTCATCCATCTCAGGGCAGAGGAAAGCGGAGACATCGTGAATTTTGACTTGGCGGCAGTGGCATGGGAGGCACACATCCGGATGAATGTGTCGCCGTTTCCAGAGGAAGATAGGCCTACTGCGTGACGAACTGAGGAAGTTTTTTTGGTGTTCTGCATCAAATCTGTCGAGCTCGGGTCTTGCGATGAGGAAGAAGGCGTTGTTGAAGCTAAGGACGGAAAACATTCCCCTACCAAGGCGTGCAGGTTCCCTCTCGATAGATTATCGATTGCCGTCGCCTTTACTGGCGCAGATGAATATACCATCTGGCTGCTCTGCACCGTAACCTCTTCAAACCATTCCTCTGCCCAGTAACCCGCGCCCATAGTCGGCGTATCGCCAATCCGTCCAGGAACCTTGTTCGTCAAACCCCCGGTGCTCGTAGCTACACACACCGTACCAAACGTATCCAAAACCACCGCACCACACGTCCCCAGCGAGATGAAATTCTCCTTCTCCCAATCCGTCATTTGGTCTTCTGGTAATCCTTGTTCTCTGCGTAACTCCCCCTCTTTAAGTCCTTGTCGATGCTCTTCCCACTTCCGCTTCGTGAAATAATAACTCGGATCCACCATCTCGATTCCCCACTTCTTTCCTAACTCTTCAACCCAGTCTCCGCCGTACTCACAGTGGTCCTTTGCTCCACCGCCATTCGCCAGTTCGCCTCGGATCAGGAGCTCACATGCGAGCTTGATCGGGTTCTTAGTGTGTCTGAGCAGTGTACAGGATACGCCGCGTTTTCGGTACCCGTTGCTGACCATGATGCTGCTCTCAAGTTCGTTTTTGCCGGCGAGGGTGAAGACAGCGCCGTGCCCGGAGTTGTAGAGTGGGTCGTCTTCTAACAGCGATACGGCGTAGGTGGCGACATCTAGTGCTGTGGCGCCTGGGTTTGCAAGGAGCTTTGCTGAAGACGCTACGATCCTTCGTAAAGACGCTTGATAGGCGTCGTAGCGGTCTTTTGGGACAGTTTGGCGTGTGATGTTACCGGCTCCTCCATGGATGATGATCCGAGGTGTGATTTTGGACTTGGAAGGCGAGGGAGGTGATTTTTCTGACATAATGAAAGATGGTGTTTGATATGTGAATGATCGCTGTTTATAGCACTACCATAGTAATCATAAGCTCCAAGGGAGATTGAATTAGAAAGCGGCTGCCTCGCTGGAAAGAATGCAGAGGAAGCCTCAAAGCGGGGTCGCCACTGTCAGGTCCGGAATTCGAGGTTGATAATGATCTTACCGGCGGGTCTAATGGTTAGCTCTCGAAACAGTTAGTTGATTGCACTACAGCTTGCAAGTTCACAGAGTAGAGCATCAAGATATTGAATGAAGGAAACACGAGGTGATGTCTGATAAACGGATAAGCACAACAGGTCTAAGAACGGCATAGCGCCGTCCTTTTTGGTTCGCAGCACAACACCCCGCGATCATTTAAGGCTTATCCATCACATTACTCTTTACTTCTCTCACACTTCAATGATGCGGCTCTTGAATTCTTCCACTCTTGAGATCGAGGAATTCGTCCAAGGCTCCATTCCGGAATACGTGATCCTTTCCCACACTTGGGACTTCGAAGAAGTTACTTTCCAAGACTTTCAATCTGGCGCCGCGACTACCAAGAAAGGCTACAAAAAGGTGGAAGCGTGTTGCAACAAAGCAGCTGAAGATGGTTTCTCGTACTGCTGGGTTGATACGTGTTGCATTGACAAGACTTCAAGTTCTGAGCTTTCAGAAGCCCTGAATTCCATGTATCAATGGTACAAAAACGCCAAAATATGTTATGCATATCTTGCAGATTTCGAGGATCTGTCGGGTAGTGTTATAGAGAGCTACCGCAGTTTTTCAAAATGTCGATGGTGGGCGCGTGGATGGACACTCCAAGAGCTGCTCGCGCCAAAAATTGTTGAGTTCTATAATCATGACTGGGAAGAGCTGGGAACGAAGCTTAGTCTTCAAGAGCAGATAACTGAAATCACAGGCATTGATGAAGGTGTACTTCGTGGAACAGATCCCTTACACCGCACCGTTGCAGTTAGGATGTCTTGGGCAGCTCGCAGGAAAACGACTCGAATCGAGGATCAAGCGTATTGTCTCATGGGATTATTCGGTGTGAACATGCCACTGCTCTACGGGGAAGGAAATCGAGCTTTTATTCGCCTACAAGAAGAGATAATGCGGGTGACGGAGGACTTTACACTATTCACTTGGTCACCAGTACCTTACCCAGGTCTCTCCGATCCCAATATCTCTAAAGGGCTGCTCGCAACCTCTCCATCCTACTTTGTTGATTCCAGTCTGAGAGCTCAGGTATCAACTAAACATGCCCCTCAACGCCAACCGTGGGGTTACCGTGACTTGTTGAAGCACTGCACATCAGTTTTTACCCTTCCAAGCTCATACGCACCACCATCTCTCACAAGTCGCGGACTGCATATAACACTCCCAATACGTTCTCACGTCTACCGAGAACACTATGCATGTATAACGACACTTCGCTTACCCAATACCAAAGAAGAAGTATTACTTTGTGTCGTGCTACAACGTCTAAACCCATCAGAACAATACGTTCGCCGCATAGGACCAGACCTAGTTCTCCTCCAGAGGAGCATGAGCAAGGATTTCAAATTCCGATCAATATACATGGTGCAGCCTCCGGCAGAACCGGAACTTCTAGCTCATCCGTGGCAGAGTGACAAGACTCCCTCACTGCTTCTTGTGAAGCCAAAGTTGGGTAGCAAACACAGGCTAAACTGCGCCTTTTCATCTTGGATTAGCATTGCGTCTGTTTTGAGAGCACGATTCGTTTCGCATGAGAGCCTCGCAGACTCCCAAAGCACACTCGCCGCAACGCCACCAACGTTTAGTTCCAGCAAAGAGATCGCAAAGACAAATCACCGCCATCGCATAAACACTCTTATCAATGCTTTCATCAACCTCAATTACGAAACAACACTCTCAATAGCCATGAACAACCCGCCTCACCTCTCATTCTTCTCCGACGTCGACACTCCGCACACAAAAGGACCACCAGCTCTCTGTGCAGTTCTCGGTTTCGAGTTCGAGCATGAAGGTTCACTCAGCGCCGCGTTCTTAGTTGAAGTCGCATTGCTTGAGGACAAGCCGTTATGCGATGCTATCTTCATTAGCCGCGATGATTTATCTGATGAGGGTAAGAGGAGAGAGTGGTGTGAACAAGTTCAGTCTGCGGCGCTACGAAGAGATCGCGTCACGCTGTCCTTAAGCATGAAATCTTCTGAAGCGGGAGATAAGAATGAGGGCAGCAAGAAGGTCGAACTTGATATTAGTATTCGGCCCATTGGCTCTGCTAGAGTGGTTTCCTCGAGTGCTATGAGTGTTACTCGGTATACTTTGTCGATTAAGGAGCGGGAGGGGAAGTCTTCTGTGTCGCAATCAGATGCTGTAGGTCCACTTCCCCAACTGTTATGTTCAGAATGAGAGACTTCTGCACTAAACTTTTGGGCCTTGCTTATCACAACATGGCTATGACCAGATCCACGCATTCTCTTGTGTGATCAATGAAAGGCTAGCTACATAAGTGGCCTGGGTTTTCCACTGCCTATTCGCAGGGCTCAACTTGTTTCCTGCCACAGCTCAGCCTCTGTGCGGCTGGCAACACTAAATTGTCAGTAAATCACATGATCCGCTCTAGTAACTGCCAGCCTTGGTAGATGCTTCCTTATGACAATGTTTGGCTTGACGACATGCCGAATACACTATTTTTGATACCGCTAGCCTCGCCTAATACATTAAAATAATCAAGTCCCAGCTACCTCAGACAGATGTGGGCTTTGAATTAAAACGTACGGGGTTGGAGGCAAGGCTGAGGGACCTCTTCAGCCACTCTGGCTGAATGTCCTCCAACTAGACTCCGGCTTTCTGCTATTTATCTCCATATCTCCTCTCTTTTCTTCGTAAATCACAAAATGGGGAAGTAAAAGCTGGTCTAATATATGAATACATGTTAATGGTACGCTAACATCGTTGACCATGGCGTGCTGATTTATCGATAACCTCGACAAATAATTCATGCCTTCAATCAGTGGTTAGCTCCATCGGAGGCCTAAAGCTGAACTTTCCGCAGCCACTTTCGTCATGATGGCCATCCCTACGCGTACAAGCAAAACGCCAAGAGGTTCTTGAACCACTCATGTTGTTCAAGCGTACAAGATTATCGAAATTCTGCAATACATGCAAGGCTAACGTTCAGCCTTGCGCAAATCTTGGGGAGCCGTGTGTTGCAACACAAGAGGCTGTGCTCGTAATATTTCAATCTAACATGTTCCAGGGGACCGTAGCCTCCTTCAATTACTTCTGCCTACTGACGGGTGTCAATTGGATCTTTCCACTGACTTTTTCATGACTAGGGGATGGATCAGGTTGAAGAACAGAGGGGCTCCCCTCGATCCTACGAGCTCGAGACGCTCGATCTGTGAGAATTTTATTAGGTCTTCTTTCTACGAGGGTTTCTCTGTCATCTGGCTAACTTTTATGGCTAGTAATCGAATGCAAAGCTTGGATCTTACATTGAATTCCTATCATGGCCAGGATCTGGATGTCCCATTGGTGTCACCGTCCCAACAGTCTACAATGTCAAAGGCTGCAAAGAAGCGAGGACGCGACACTCAACAACCTCTATACAGGAGCATTCAAGCTCTATGCTCAAAGCCATACTATGCATTTCAAGCGCGCAAAAAGAGCAGTCGATATCACGGTTGGCAATGGGGCATCCTCGTCGGGGTATGTGTGTGCTGCATTGTCTTGCTTCTTAACATTGCATTTGCGATTAGCGGAGCCATACGATCCAAAGGACATCATGGTGGTATTGCCGTCTTATTCGGAGGGAGCCAAGCCACTGTAACTCGTGCATCAACGCTTCTCCATATCCTCATCAATATTCTCAGTACCTGTCTGTTAAGCGCTAGCAACTATGCTATGCAGGTGTTATCAGCCCCTACTCACGGCGAATGCGAAGCAGCACATAGACGAGGGAAATGGCTTGAGATTGGTATCCCAAGCATAAAAAACATGCTTGTGATCAAGGGTCCTAGGAGGCTTTTGTGGATCACCCTCGCCCTCTCTTCGATCCCTCTTCATTTATTGTACGACTCCCAGGGAAACCTTGGGTCTTTGCTAACGAAGAAGTTAGCTACAACGCCGCTGTATTTCAAGTAATTGCGGGAAATGACTACTCACTTCGTGTTGTAACCATGGAGGAAGCCAGTCAACTTGCCGAGTTCGATCCCATGAATAATAAAACTTACTCGATTCTGAGTTCATCTCAGATGAAGGAACTGTACTCCTCCGATTATGTGTCAGGTTACAGCGACGTAATCCTGGCGATCGACGATGTGAGAGTAAAGTGGAATATCGCAAACTATCAGCCATTGTTCCAAGCCGACCAGAAAAAATTCATCCCTGCACTCAACTTTTCCCCCACGTATCATTTCGATTCTAAGAATGGGGCTAAGTCCCCATCAGCTATCTGGAGACAAATCGACCATGAAGGGTGGTTAAACGCTTACTCTATTGCGGGTGAATGCACAGATGAGGAGTTCAATTGCACATTAAGGGTCAATACAACCTCATCAGCGCCAGCAGAGATTATGGTCAAGATCAACCAAACATCGATCAGGATGGGCGGACGGGAATCCAAAATCCAACTCAGCGTACCATTCTTGCTGATAGTCATTAGTGCTAACGTGGTCAAAATCACTTGCTTGCTCATCATCTTGCGTTTTCAGACTCTAGATAAATATACCCCCTTGGTTACAATTGGAGATGCAATCTCATCCTTTCTTGAATCACCAGATCCGTCTACCACCGATGCCTGTTTATTTTCTACGGAAGAGCTCTTTTTGAAAACCAAATCTCTACAAAAGTGTCTTGAACAAGACCTAAGATGGTCACCGGCAGAAACAGATAGCCGATATCAAGGTCTTTGGGGGCTATCTCGGGTCCAATATAGTCGCGCCATCAGTTGGCGGAAGAAGGTGTGCTTAATTACATGGTGAGTATTGCCTTTCAGCTACACACAATCGCTGATTTGCTAGTCTCTGTCTCGCCCCTATATCGGTGATGTTGCCTCCCCTGTCTGGTCTGTCATCATGGGGAACAGCATCTCAGAAAAGAATGCTCCTGTCTGGGGACGAAATCAATGATAACGCCACAGCCAAGGCCGCATTTATTGCAAACGCGCCTCAGCTCATAATTTCTCTCGTATACCTCTACTTCAACAGCATGTTCACGTCTATGGCACTAGCTCATGAATACAATCAGCTCGGAATACAGAAAAAAGGACTTCGAGTGACAAAGCCAAAGGGCGAGCAGCGAGAGACTTATTTCCTTCAGCTACCTCTAAAATTTGCTCTACCACTCAACACTTTGAGCGGACTTTTGCATTGGCTCACCTCGCAAACCTTGTTTCTTGTGCGCTTTGACAGATATAACCGAGCCGGCCAAATCAAGATGTCAGAGTCTCAGGCCGGGTGTGGTTTTTCGAGCCTAGCTTTACTGGCGCTGATCGTGTTATTTATGGCCTTAGTGCTTTTGGTAGCATTGGTTGGTCTGTTTCCTTTCGTCGAGTATGTTCCTTTTGCAGGGTCATGTAGTTGGGTGATTAGCGCGGCATGTCACCCAAGCCCGGCTGAAGTGAATCCAGCGCTTGGAAAGGTGTCATGGGGGGCCATAGAGATCGAGGACCAGGAAGAAAAAACAATTGGACATTGCTCGTTTTCAAGCGGCGAGGTGAGGACACCGGTTGAGGGAAAGAGGTATAAATGATAGAGCGCAGAATAGAGCCACAGGAGTCGTAGTGTGAAGCCGAGAACAGTGAGCTTTTTTCTCTCTACATAAATGTCTTCATATAAAATAGTTCCATATCCTGCTTTCTAAGTCATCTTCACATGTCAACGTATGTCCATCCAATTGAG
Organism: Acrocalymma vagum; assembly: GCA_028476805.1. Taxonomy (NCBI): domain Eukaryota; kingdom Fungi; phylum Ascomycota; class Dothideomycetes; order Pleosporales; family Acrocalymmaceae; genus Acrocalymma; species Acrocalymma vagum. The sequence goes on from JAQGEP010000230.1 coordinate 47,651, forward strand.
TCAGCTGCGCAACCTTGTACAGTGACCTCATACGTCTCACCAGGCATAATATCAAATCCATTATCACTTAGTTTGACTCCCTTCGTCTCGCTCAATACAAAGCCTTTCACCGGTCTTTCTGCAGACACACTTATCTTTGTCTTGTTCGGGTAGCTCACCTTGACGCCACGGTCAGGGAAGCTCAGGTACTTGATCGGATCAGGCCACGACGCATCAGTCGCAACCTGTTGCTCGCCAACAGTGAGAATAGCGTGAACGATGAATGGATCTGCTTTTGAAATATCGAACGGCTTGTCGCTATCCTCTGTCTCTGGGAGCTTGATTTTGTGGCTCTTGAGAACCCCAGTAGTCCCATTCGGCGAAATGAGTACATATTGTACGATCGGTTCATAGACTTCGTTCCCACTTTTGACTGATATGAATTTTATTGTCACCTTACCTTCAATCTGCTCGATCTTGCTGCTAGCAACCCATACATCAAGCTCGATATCTTCCCAGATCTGCCTCGTGTCGATATGGCTTGTGTCTCTTTGCCAGAGATCATCGGCTGGTCTCATTGTCCAATTCTTGAATTTCCTCTGAACGCCTACAACAACTGGCTCCATTGTCCACTTGATAGCATAAAATGCCGGCTTCGGTACTAGATGGTAATCCACAACAGCCCAAGACATAGTGGGCCAGCAGTCATTCAACTGCCATACCAAGACGCCACCGCATTTCCTGTTGCCCGGCGTACCCCAATCCCGACGCCAGGACTTGTACGCCCAGGACATTGCGTCTGCTTGCATCACCTGCGTTAGATGAGTGAACCCCCTCAAATCGTATCGAATTCGGAAGTTTTCGGCCACGTAGGATACAAGGCGTCTCTCATGGCCGATTGCTTTGTTTCTAAAATCCATAGCCATGGATCCCGGGTATCTGTCCTCGTTCTTCGTGATATATTCATCCAGTGTAGAAACATGTGGATAGGCTTCCATACCAAACTCACTCACGAAGCGGCCTCCCATCTCGGGGAGCTGCTGGTACGGCTGCATGGCTCCATGCCATACATTCCATTGGTGAACATCACCGACAGTGGGATCGACTTTCAAGACCGTAGATGTTCCATTTCCAAAAGGAGAGGATGGGTGGTAAGGTACCCCAGTAGTCTCCTCTGCAATAACCTTCGGAAGAAGATACTCATAAATGTAACGCGCCGGGAAATTCGTTTTGAGCCAGGAGTTGGGGTCCTTGTCCTCTTTGTACCGATATTCAAGGTTGTATCTTTCCACAATTTGATAATCCTCATTGTTTCCTGCCCAGATGACAATGCTTGGGTGATTCCGTAGTCGGCGGACATTTTGGCGAGCCTCCTCTTCTACGGACTTGAGGTAGGATTCGTATGCGGGATAATTTGCGCAGGCAAATGCGAAGTCTTGCCAAATGAGGACACCCAGTTCATTGGCGGCTTCATACATAGCATCTGCTTCATAAATCCCACCGCCCCAGATGCGCAGCATGGTTTGGTTGCCTTCCGCTGCAAGAGCAACCCATTCTTTGTATCTCTCATCTGAGACTTGAGTCAGGAAAGAGTCAGCTGGAATCCAACACGAGCCGCCACTGTACACATCAATATTGTTTATGCGGAAGTAGAAAGATGTCCCATGGGAGTCAGGCTCTTGAACAAGTTCGACCTTGCGGAAACCTAATGTCTGTGAGATGGAATGCACACTAGACGGTTGGGCCCCCTCAGTTTCAACAAGAGCATCCGCTCGAATCGTGTAGAGGGATTGCGGGCCATACCCCTTTGGCCACCAAAGCTCTATATTTTCAAGTTGGAAAGACAATTCTTCGACCTGAGTAGGAGCGTTCGCATCCTGATGCACTGTTACTTTTTTGATGCATTCTCCGCTGCGTCTGTTGAGAAGTTCAAACTGCACAGATCCTCCATTACCATCACACAGAGCTTTCACTTTGACCTTTGCAGATTTGAGATCGGCCGATAACTCATAGTCAACCTGGAGACTACTGAGTCGGCGCTTGTACGTTTCCAGATAGATCGGCTTCCATGGACCGCAGGTGAGCAGTAGTGGTCCCCAATCCCAGCCCCAGTGGTACTGGGCCTTTCGCACCGGACCACGGGATATTTCCGTTTGGTGGACAATGAACCTATGTTCCTTGTGCTTCTGCACTAGTTCCAATCCTTTCTGCCTCGCTGACTCAAAGACAATCTCGAGGGTATTGTCACCATCTTTTAACAGGTCTGACACGTTGACTCGCAGCTCCGTAAACATATTCTCAGACTCCAGAAGTAATTTCCCGTTTAAGTAAGCCGAAGCATATGTATCCAATCCTTCAAACCTTAAGAATGCTGCTGCGTCAAGCTTCGCGAGGTCGGGAGGTGTCTGGAAGGTGGTTCGATATGTCCATGTTTGGTCGGCTACCCAGCGAACAGAGAGCTCGTTGAGGTCGTAGAAGGGCCCAGCAATCTTGCCGTTCTTTAGCAGATCGCGGTGGATTTCGGTGGGCAGGTTGTTTGCCGGGAGATAGGACGAACTCGAGTCCAGGCCACCCTGCTTGAAAGTCCAATTAGTAGTGATAGGCGTCGAGCTGTAACGGATCGCGTGGCTTTTCATGGTGTCGGATTCAAAGATATCGTTGAGGCTGCCGTTGTTCGTCAAGTGAGCGTCCCCTCGCTCAATTGAATGTCCAAAGAATACTGCTCAGGGAAACCTGATAGGGTAAGCCGGGGTGAATTGTTCCGTTATTCGGTCTTGCTGTCGATCCTTGAACATGCATGCGGGGTCTCCAACACGCCTCCCCGCAAGGGCAACGATCGCCCAAGAGAACACGCGATTCGTGAGAATGGCTCGGAAGACGTTGACCGAAAACCATAAGGATTGCAGATGGAGGTTACCTTGGAAAGATAAGATGTGACGTTACTTTTCTATAAGAAGTTGGGAAATCCAAAGACTGGGTTCGTCCTCAACTTACGTCTCACCACGCTTTGGGCTCTGAGGAAAGCACGGAAATAAGCGTCGCAAGTTTTTGGGCGAAACCCCAACGAGAATTGTAAGCTTCGACGAGCTTACAAGTAAGGGTGGACAGGGAATTTAAGGTAGGTTAAGCTTTGGTGGACAGTTTTGACAGCTTTCCATAGGCGTTTGGCAGCCTCAACCACTCAGGTAACACCCATCTCCGGACATTCCTGCGCTTCAAGAGCCATCCAACACCATGGCCTGTGTAGCCGATGCGCGGGGTGCCAAAAACGTCGAGTATGTGGGCGAAAAGACATTGACCGAAGATGGGAAGAAAATCATGTCTGAAGACGAGGTCGAAGCCGTGAACCCAACCTTCGCAACAATAATGGCAAAGCATAAGCCTAACCCATGGGGGAAGGGCCATTTGCAGCTATACATGCTTGCCACGGTTTGTTTCTTGAACTCTACCATGAGCGGTAGGTATCCCAACCTTTTAAGTCACACCAAGCCAGACAACATCGGATCTAATAAAACAAGGATTTGATGGCTCCTTGATGGGCTCTATCAATGCACTCGATAACTATACCTCATACTACAATCTGCCGAAAGACGGCACTGCATCCACTGGTATTGTCTTCGCCATCTTTCAGATTGGGCAAATGTGCGCTGCACTTTTCGTATGGGTTGCAGACTGGCTCGGCAGGAAATGGCTCATCTTTATTGGAGCTGCTGGTGTTGCCATCGGCACAGTTGTCACGTCTACAGCTACAACGTTACCTGTATTCATTGGCGGAAGGTCAGTAGTATTGGCTCCATTACACACCCTCCTCGCCTCATCATCTTTGAAGTCACTAACGCATAGTACTCAGGTTTCTACTTTCTTTCTTCGCACAATTAGCATGCTCCGCATCTCCGTTATACTTGGTTGAGGTTGCGCCACCGCAATACCGCGGCACGTTGGCGGGCATGTATAACACATTTTACTATTTTGTCAGTAAACCACAGCACAATTTCTTTCGGTGGGGGAAAATTATCATTAACTGGAGCTACTAGGGATCTATTCTCGCTACCTCAGCTGTTTACGGTGCACACAAGCATCTCTCCCATACTAATCTTGACTGGCGCCTCCCTCTTTGGCTGCAAATGGTATGCCCAGGTATCGTGTCCTTTTTGATCTTGTGGTTTCCAGAGTCTCCACGTTGGCTCGTAGGCAAGGACAGGCACGAAGAAGCCCGTGCTTTCCTCGTCAAGTATCATGCCAATGGTGACCCAGACCATCCACTTGTCGCGCTGGAGATGTCAGAGATGATAGACTCGCTCTCGAAGGACCCAATCACAAACTGGAGGAACTTCTTTGATCTGTCTGTACTCTTCAAGACAAGAGCGAGAAGATACAGGACAATGCTGAACATGACTTTTGCATGGTTTGGACAGTTTTCAGGAAACAAGTACGCTCTGCAACAACCTTTCAAGCACATTAACAAAGTTTGCTAACTCCGACAGTGTCATCTCATACTATTTGCCATACCTGCTTGCAAACGTCGGCATCACAAGTACGGACACCAAATTGCTCCTTAACATCATGTACGCACTCGAAGGATACATCTTCGCTACTGCTGGTGCTCGCATGCACGATATCGTTGGTAGGCGCAAGATGCTTTTGGGTGCCACTGCTGGGCTAGTGATTGCATTATCCATCACTGCAGGCACAGCAGCCGGCTATGTCAACACCGGGAGTAAAGCGAGCTCGAACGCATCAATTGGTTTCATCTTCGTCTTTGGCGCCATCTTTGCGTTCGCGTATACTTCAATGCAGCCAATTTACCCCGCAGAAGTCATGGCCAACGACATGCGCGCCAAAGGTATGGGTACGTACAAGATTATGGGCGGAGCTGCTGGCTTTGTCAATACATTTGCGGCGCCAATTGCTCTGAAGAACGTGAGTATCCCCATTGCCTTCATCTCGATTGCCACAACCCTCTAATCAGTATTTCCAGATTGGCTACTGGTTTTATGTCTTCTTCGTCTTCTGGGATGTGTTTGAATTCATCTTCATGTATTTCTTCTTTGTAGAGACAAAAGGTCTCACATTGGAAGAAATGGACGATATCTTTGAGGCAAAGAATCCAAGGAAAGCGAGTACGCAGAAGAAGAAGGTCAAGGTCAGGACAGTTCTGGGTAGTGATGGAAAGATTGATGATGAAATCATCGGAAAGGAAAGTGCCTAAAGGCGATGACGGAAAGGTCTCCCAATTGCAGGTACTAGACGATAGTCATGTTGCACGCAGGCTTTAGTAAGCCCTCTCATGAAGACTTCAGACTTGGTGGAGCCGTCAGGAGTATATCATAAATATATTAATAATCCTAAAATGGCCCAGTTTAAGATTGTCGTCATTTCCGCATGGTCTTGCATCGTTGCAGTGCTATTTGCAAATATAAGTCTTGTGAAAAACTACAACTGCTTCCATTTCCAACACCATAGTTGAGAAATAGTCCTTAAATATGTTGATCTTCAAGGCTTGGCCTCCACATGCGGATTCGCAAACCCTCACCAGAACAGAAGCTAGAAACACATTGATGTTTACTGATCTCTTATAGAAGAAACTCGATTTCAAAAAGCATGAAGTGTACGATGCCTTACAAGGTGACACCTTTGTCCTCGTTTGGAAAGATACCCGATTCATCGAAAATGGATTGATTCTAGGTCCACAGATTCCATTTAATTTAGTGATTCAGGCCGATCTGGTTAAATGCTTTGTATCTTTAAGTATTTGAGCAAGGTTTTAGGTAGCCACTTCTCAACCCAAAAAGAACCGGCTTTCTTGCACAAGAAGGTACTTCAGTCCACATCAGACACTAGTCCTCTTCTCGTTTCTAACACCCTATAACCCACAACAGGTTCCCAAGATGGAGACTTTATGCCAATACTGTCCTAGTCTCTCCGTGAGCTCCGCGATTCTACTCTTGTTGCTTACATACCCTAAGGACGGGCAGAGCTGAGATATCGCCTGTAATGACTCAGCCTCGTCATTTGATGTCAGATGCAATATGCTCCTGACACATGATGACGAACGATGAGCAGCATCGCAGTATTTTGCTCATGGCCGTTAGTCAGGCGCAATGGGTACACGGCATATTTTCATATTCCTTGAGGCTGACGCAGCTGAGCCTGCGAGGCCTTATCCATACTGTCGGTACGGCACCAGTTGCCTTCTCGTTTTGGCCCCCTTGATTAGGAGGCAATGATTGACTGATCGCTGAATGCCTTGTCTGACAACCGCAAGGAATGTGTTAGAATAGGAAACTCATTATCTCTATAGTCCCGATGTACGAGCGAGCGATAATCAGACGACGTCCGAACAGGGTACCAAATAAAGAAACAAATACCAAATTAGATAGCTGCCACACGAAACCATTACCAAGGTCATCAGACGCAATTGTAGACACATTCCAATCTTAGTACACACTGGGCGAAGGAAATAGAGTTTCTTTATTGCTCTTTGTCTCTTGTCGCTTATGTTGTTCGACCTTTCTTTGTTGCTATTCTCCTCCGCCACACTTGCCATAAACATCCGATTTAGCATGTGAGATTTAGTCAATCAAAAGTTTGCTCCCCCCAAAAAAAAAACAAACCAGTTCCAAACAAAAACTCAAAGTATCGATAGATATTAGTGATACAAAGGATAAAAGACGGAGACGAAAGATAAGCAGAGCTGTCAAGTCCAGCTTACAGCAAAGTACCCAAACAGTGGAATACCCCTACTCTGTCATTGTACAGACCTATCAGCTAAGGCCCACACTAAACATAGACACTGCCTACTCACTCAACCTTCCTAGAGTAGAAAGAAAAAAAGTTTCAACTACACCCATCGATAGCTGTGGCTTGATCGGTGAACACCAAAGGCAAAAAAGTGGGCCGGATACGATACATTGTACCTTTCTCCTACGTCTCCACTCTTATCTTTAATTTAGTAAAATTGCTTAGCATTGCTCAATTAGGACAGTATGAAATGTTTTGCTTCTATCGCCAAATACGAAGTGAAACGCGCTTGATTTGACTTAACTATCTGATTCTGCGATGCTTTCTTTTTCTAATTCGAATAAAACAAAAGCCGACATCTACTCGCAACTGGGCAAAATTTTCTAAATTTTTTCGTTGTTAGAATGAAAACCCGTCTCATGCATTGTTCCCCTTGGACATACTGTCCTCTCATCCCTTCGCCCTCCGTAGCCCACCCAAAGCCAAACCCACCCCCCCCCAAAAAAAAACACCCACGTCCCAAAAACAGACAAGTCCTCGTGTTTCTTGTTCCACAACCCTCAGGATTACCCAATCTCCCATTCTGTCACCACATCCCCCCACTCACAGCCTACGCGCCAAAAGCCAAGGAATAACAGGTGGTGGTCGTGGATGAATAGGGAGGTAGAATAAACACCTGCACTTGCAACCTCGCTTATACATTTACCCTACTGCGCGTCATTGCTTCGCTTCCGCTTCGCCTCGCTTCCTCCATATCTAGCGCCGGGAATCGAAAAGATACAAATGAAGGGAGGATGATGTGAAGTGATGTGCTGGCCCGACGCCACACATAACTTTATATTAACGGTACGAGGGGAGAAACGAGTGAGCGTTCTTGCTCCGCGCCGTGGGTCCTGCTTTTAGCTTATCGGTTCTTCGACAAGACGAGGTGATGGCATACTGAATATCCCATTACATCTCGTATATCACGTACATAGATCGAACGATTCCGAGGCGAGGTACGGGTGTAACATGTTGTGTTGTGTTGCGGTGCATGGCTCTGCGGGGTGAAATGTGGGTGAATGCGAAACGTACATACAGGTACAGAATTGGCGTGTCGGTATAGTCAGAGCCATTTATAGACTAGGTTATGAAGCAAGGTAAATTTCCTATTCTGTAGATTCGTCTCGAAGAATGGGGTGTCGGCGATGAGCGATGACGATAATGATATGATGCGATTCTTCCGGCATGGATTTATTGTTGGGTTTTGTTCCTTTCTAAAACACTGGGATTTTAGAACCCTTCGTAGGTTTTTTTGGTATTATTTTCTATTCTGGAAGCACTTTGGATCGCATGGGGTGTTTTGTTTTATCTTTTCGGCTGGCAATCGTAACTGTCGAGAAAGTACATACACACTAGGCTCTTACTTCAATCGCAACAACTCCCCCATTTACATATCTACCCCGTTACCTATTTCACACATCCACTAGTAAATCATCACAAATCACAACACATACCCAATCTCTAACCTAAACCTCCCACTCCAAACTCCAACAGAACCCCAACCCCATCCCAAACAACCTCAAACCACCCCATCACCACGCCCCCCCGGATAATCCAAAACTTCCAAATTAAAACACACAGCTTCCAAGCCGCCGTTCGCCACCACTTACACTCGCACCGCCAGAAAGATAAAAAAATAATTGCTGTGAATACGAGAGCCTAGAGCACGAGACAACAGGAGCAAGTAAGACACAATATATCCCGTAGAACAATCACAGAACAATGCTATATTTCCTCGAGTGGCTTTTTCTGCAAAGCAGGGTGGGCACGGATGAATGAATGAATGGGGACATCGCATAGCCTAGCATAACATTGGCATAGACCAGGTCCTTGCCTCGATGTCCGGGGACGGCGACCTCGCAAGTCCAAGGACAGGACAGAGAAACGCACCGTACCGACCCGGGTCGGGACCGGGTGCGGGACCGGCAATGGGAGAATACAATGTGGTGTGCTTGAGTGGGCAGACATGGCGTAATTCACGGTAGAGATATAGTATGTACACGCATCTAATTCCCTACTAGACAGCGATCGAAAGAGCAGGCAGCGCCATTCGACTTTGTTGAGAATTGCATGCACATGTGGTTGCTGATAATGGCGATGCAGCAGCCAGTCGAATCGTATGTTGAGAACTAAAGGTGTATGTGTGTAAGCATTATTGACGAATGAGAAGCGAATGGATATGCTGAATATTCTCGGGGATACATCCTACATACTGCCTATCACAGCCCTCTACTCCACTGCAGAGGTCCTTCACTTGTCTCCTCCCAGTCCAGTACATACCCGGGTACCCACCTAACTACACTTACTTACCTCTGTAACTGCCCAACTCCCAATCCGCCCCCAAAACATAATTAAGTATACATAGGCCCGACTCACGTTGACTCAAATCCTTCCCCTAATCACCCTCGCCGCATACCCAAAACCTTCTCGCATCCTTCTCTGCATGAGCAACAGCATGGCTCTGCCCCGGTTTTGTAAATTAAAACATGTACATGTCGCCGCCCATGCTTCTATTTTAGCCGGAGCGAAGGAGGGTGCCTGTACAAAGAACGCCGACCACTGGGCAGACCCCAACCAGCCCCCAGCGACATTATAGCGAATTTTCCATGTTCATTTTGATTTCGCCTTTTGAAGCCACCTTTTGTTTGATCAAACAAAGTTTTGACAAGCGAGCGTGCACTCTGCTGGGGCGATGTGAGTTAATATAATAAACAAGGGCTTTTGCGTTAAGTATGGGGATTGTTGGCCTGTGTACTTGAGGCAATGCTGCGCGGGCTGCATGTGATGAGGTACCTAGCGATAGTGGAGCCAGGCAATATCCAATCCAACCATTAGAGTAGACCGTTAAGAGCGAGGTACTTGATCGAACACATTTCCACGAAATGTAATCCAGGATCTCTCACGGGAGGAGTCTTCCTGACGTCTGTCCTGACCTCGATCCGTAATTCTAAATACTCCATCGATGCCGCCGAAACACAAAGAAACGCAGTGCACGGATCCCAAGTGAAACAGCAAAAAAGTACTCGTGACCTATAAACTACAGGCCTAATTGCCTCGCGTCCTGGATGAGACCTAAGCACAGAACCAGATTGTCGGGAGCAGCTGAAGTGATTCGAGGCTGAACGTTGCGCGATTCTGCCCTCAGGTGACCCTTTCAAATGTTGTCAGCCAAATCTGAGAGAAGGGAGCCAGGGTTTGGCGGAAGTGGAGAGGGCGCCGTTTGGCGGGATCGCTCCGAGCCTTCCTCACCGTTCGCTACTGAGATGCCATCTGCCGTAAGCATTGTATCTCACAATGTGCCATGTCGCTAGCACCGTCTCTTGCATGTGAATCAACCGCTGAGCGGTGAGACGGGAAAAGGCGAAGTCGAGCATAAGACGCGAGGGTGCGCCGGTGCCAGTGCCAGTGCCAGTGACAGCAACGGGAGGATCCACGCGGACAACCTGGGGAAACAGCGGTAATGGGAACGGAGCCGACGGAATCTTACCGATCCAGGAAGTCGCGCTGACCCAGCTTGCTCTCGCTGATGCGTGACAAAACTGGGGTCTTAAGGGCCCGCTGCTATACCCGCTCTCGTTGGACAATGCTTGGGATGAAAGAGGTGGCAAACGGACTTCGCGCGCCTGCCTATACATAGGATCCAGAACAGTGTTACAAGAGCTGCGAACGGGCAGCGTGACCATCGTGCGCCGTGTTGATGCATTTCTGCTAATGCCCAGCCCGCAGACGAGGGGAAGGATCAACCACCTAGCGTTGATTTTCGCTGTGAAGCTTTACCGAACCACAGGCTGGTCAGAGGGTGTACGAGGCGGGCATCGAATTTAGCCAATCGCCCAGCCCACGTTCGATGATATAATTGGGGGAATTCGCTTCATTTTTAACCCGCGTTTTCCTCATGCCATTGGAGATGCTTCTCGGCCCGAGTTCACCCTGGCCATACAACGACATTGCCCGTTGGTGTAAGAGTCAATCCGGTCCGATACAAAGGCCCTGTCAAAACGTGGCTTCGGAAACGGGCATCCTCAAGACCTCAACTTGGTAAGAAGTAGGAGGTGCAAGAGGAGGTGCGGCAGGGTAATTGATACGGCCGATTTATCCATGGCTGCCTTCCTCGAATTGTTCAACTCATTACGTTCCATTATCGATGTCAAACGTAGAACATCATCCTAGCGCATCTTGAATCCCGAGGTTTCTGACCGAAATGCGCTGACATCTTCGTGAGAGACTGGATGTCGCAGTCGTGCCAAATCATCGACCACCACAAGGGTTGAACAACGTACCACATGCACAACGTTGTTGCAAGTAGATAAAGGATTTGCAACCTGAGTGGCAGTGAAAATGATCCCAAGGGAATGGCACCACATAGATACCATTTTCGGGGTTGTTCTAGGTGAGCATTAATATCGGAGCGGGAGTATTTAGGTGATGCTGACCACCCCTCTACTCGAATGTCGAGTGCAACACGGTGACTGACGTTGGCTATCTTTACAGTATAGGCAGCACAAAGAGCTAATTATGAATGAATAACCACTCCGCTGACAGCAGCTGAGCATGTAGTGTTACCAGAATCCAATACGGCACGGAGATTGCTGAGACACAGCCATGTGAAAATCAGAGAGGTTGGAGAGCTCGAGCTCTAGATAGTGGTCTCAGCGAGCGAGCGCGACAACTCCGGCTGTGTGGCCTGAGACAATTTGGATGGAGGAAAGCGTATGGCGGGAGAAGGCAGTGGAGAGGAAGGGATACCAGATGGGGCAAGTACGCGACCGTTTGATAGTATTGTGAGGCGCGCTACTTTCAGGCCCTAGATTCTATGTGAATCTAACTGCTTGGACTTTGTGAACCGGGTGGTAAGGGGTGCAAAGCAAGGCAATAGGGCATGAAATAGCCCAAAGCAGAAGGTCAGGTAACGTCGGTGAGCGCGAAACTGCGACAGAGCTAAAATAAGCGGAGATGGCGGAATGGCGACATAGGATAGAGTCCCTATCAGCGGCATATCTGGAATGTCGTTAGCAGAGAAGAAATGCGCAAGGCCCTATAGGAGCGAGGCATGATGACAGTCGAGCGTGGGCGACTGGAGAAGCGTGGGAGAAGCAACGCAAAGGACAGAGACACATGGGGGGTGTTGACAGTTGTACCCCCATTCTTCGCTTCCAAGGAAAGCCAAACACCGCCAGACCGTTTCCGTGGAGAACGGCAACCCCACCTGCAGTTCTGGGAGCACAAAGCCGTGATAAGCACGTGGGGGAGAGGGGCCCACACACATATGCACGCTGCCAAGCAGGAGGCTTGTCCACATGAACAGCTGCCCTGGCTTGCAACATGCTTTTCGGTCTCTCTAGTTGGCCTTCAACTATCGCATCTTCGGCGAACAGTGGAAAAGCAGAAGCTGCAATCCGCTGCGCACGAGTAGCGGTATTGCTAGTACGGTAGATAGCGAGCGGCCTGTCACCTGCTCTATGTGTGCGGCAGGTCCATGGCGCCCAACTCCGACCGCCCTCGGTCGGGCAGTACCAGCAACAGCTAGCATGTGCGGCATTTTGAATCTTCGGAAACCTGTCCGGCAGACAAGAGCAGTGAACGCAGCAATGTGACCTTCTGTGCCTGGGGAGATTTGCATTACTTACTCGCGGCTTGGGCAGGAACCCACTACAACCCAGGCGCTGGGCTACCGAGTCCGAGAAGACGGGATAGTTAATTGCTGTCGGAAAGGCCCGTTTAGGAAATGGATGATGCTGGGCACCCCAAAGCCACGCGGCGAAATGAAGCCCAGGCGCACGGAGACTTTTTGGGTTTGCGAGGGCTCTGATGCCAATCAAGCGCGTCGCATTTGAGCGACGGAACCATGTCCCGACGCCGGTCATGGACTGCTTGGGAAATGCGATTCCATAGCTTCCCTCGACTCGAGTCAAAAGAGGTCGCCCAAGAGTCAAATGAGTCGTGCATAACAAGGAGCACGGTGCGGAAGCCAGCATCTTGTTCCCCCCGTACGCTAACGTGTCAGAAAGCAAGCCTCGCGAGCGAGAAAAGGGGAAGATCTCATCATGCCATGACAGCTTTGGGCAAGGGAATCACGGCCAAATTTGGGGCAAGCCCAGGCAAACGGCTGCCGATATATGGGAAAGGGAGCAGGAGGATCTCTGTCGTCCTGCGGGAGCGAGACTGGCTTCATGCCAGCCACCCCCTCTGCCCCTCGCCCGGCAACAACGTGAGTGCACGAGAGCCTATGATTTGCAGAGGAGGATCCCTTGCACCACGCAAATTCTTGTCTATCTGACGCAAGCGCGCTGCGTGACCAGAGGAGTTGCGGCTGCGCTGGAGGGTTTGGGGCGATTGGGGCGACTCGTCGCGATCTGGTGACGGAGGCAAAAAGAAAACATCATGCACAGTGCGATTGAGCATTGAGCATCGAGCACAGAGCATCGAGCATCGAGCGCAGCGCACAGGCGAAGATGGGGGAGGGCTGGAGGCGCTCGCTGGGGTTGTCACCCACGCGATTTGTGCAGCGGAACAAATCCCGTTCCGAAAGGGGCATGGCGGCTCAGCCCGGAACCAGAGCGTCGGGCCGCTGGCGCAGCCCATCGCCCGGTGGTGTGGCACTCTCGCCCCGCCTTCGTGGGTGCTCTCCTTGTACAGGTGCTGTACGCTGCTGTATGGTCCTGTGCGGTGCTCGCGGCTGCGTTTGCTTGCCTACTGTGTACATGTACATTGCAGCGAGCGACGGATAACGACATCACAACAAAGCGCCCATACGCCTGCAATTTGCACCTCCTTGCCAGTGTCTCAACTCCTTTTACATCATCCGTCGCCTCTCTCGTCACAGCGTGCTTCCTTTTGTGGCATTCTTTGGGCTTGCTGCATCTGCCGAGAATGCATGTCAGGATGAATCCATCGAAAAAATGACTTCGTGTTCGCTCAAAATGGGTGTGGTAGGATTCGGGTTGCAGCCGCGGGCCGTGTCCTTGTTCAGCGTAATCCGATAGGTATTCGGCTTTTTATTACGAGACACAAGCATTGTCGAAGATGGATGGTAAGCAGCTAATTTGCATTGCCTTCCCTGGGTTATCATCATGGTCACGTCGCATTCCGATCATCCTCTGTACGACCGGAGTTGGCAGTGATCGGTTGGCTCAGTACCAGATCATCGTCTCGAACAGTCGTACATCCCATCTCCTGCCTGCCTAGAGGAGGCAAATAGTGAGGTATTTGGGTTCACAAAACATAGCAGGGCCTAGGAACCCTAATAGCAATAATATATTTTGGGCTTCTCAGAGGGCAAATCATACCATTCAGCCCCTAATTGGAAGCATGTAGTGTTCGAATTATCTCCTTATTCAGGCTCCCTTCTCCGACACTCTGCCCTTGATTGTAGGCACAATGGGGTCCGTTCAACCGAGAAATATCCTTGTTGTTTCGAAATCCTCTTGGCCTACATCGAATGCAGGGGTTTAGTATAGAGATCGAATCAGGTTTTAGGGAGTTTATTGCTTCCGAATCATATCAAGAGGTTCGAAGTAGAATGGAAGTTGACAGGATAGACGTTTCTCTTTGTAATATTGTTCCACTGACATGTCACAGATGGTTCCCTCGGTAGGCTCATTGGCAATGCACGACTACGTATATTTGGATGTCTTTGAGAACCTTTGTACGATGAGACAAGAACTGATGTTATCGAATGCGCTGTATGATTCATCAAATCCCGATTATATGGGTCCTGCAGACCGTACTGTTCGAGCATTTGAGGTAAGCTGACGGAAGCTGTACAGACAAACAGGACTAAGCAGAGCTGCAGGATGCGAGAGGGTCTGGGAAGGGTTAGCGGGATAGCCGTTCTTCTGTGCAGACATGATCGGGATGCCAGAGAAAGCGATGGTCACCTTGCCTTGGATATCGGCTTCTATCGAGGGTCTAAACAATCGAGCTGGTGAATCAAGCCTCTGTTTGCAACACCTTCCCACAACGTCTTTGCAGTCTTACTCCTCCGCTCAGCTGAAATGCACACCAATCTTTAGACTAATACCAAAAGCTTCTAGAGGGGGCCCGAGGAAAGGGTAAAGGCAGGAGGGCTTACTTCCCTAGAGTATTGCCATTATTATGGCGGCAATCAGCTACCGGTGTAGCTGTCAGGGGTTTCCTGCGAAAGGGTAACGAGAAACACTTGGCTCTATGCACTTGGACCCTGCAGTATTCTCGAGATTTAGTGTTGTGTTGATAGGTTTTGGGACGGCAAATCTAGACCGGGGAGTTTGTGTCTTGAGGCTGACGACGAGTTTGTTGTGCCGGATATTGGAGGATTGTGGAGAAAGAGTCGTGTGCCCTTTCGTTCGGACCCTCGGTCCGTCAAACAGAAAGCAAAAGGCTCTGCCCGGTCACGAGCACCTGTAGCAAAGTAGCTAAAGATCAACTCCAAGACACTGTAGACGAGACCTACAGCAAGGCTGTAAGGCATCTATGCACCCCACACCAGTCGAGATGCGGGAGAATATCACTCTGGCACAAAAACAGAAGTGCATGATGGTGGTGAAGACTTGAACCTGGCGGGTGGGAGCATCCACCGGACGGGATGGTCGTGTAAGAGCCTGCCACGCACGACACCAGCATCGGTTGGCGGGCAAAGAGGGTGATTCCTGATGTACAACTCATGAAACCGGTAATCACGCCGCATATGGGGGACAAAGGTCGGTCACACATGATTCTTGTGCGGCTCGGTGATTCGACGTGAAAGTCCCAGATGACCTCGAGAAATCATGTCTGTAAACGGATGATGTAGCATGCCCGCCACTCTGGCAGTTACTCGGAGGGACGGCAATGGATATTGGGGGTACTCTGGCTGTGTTGTGTGGTGCGCACGGAGTCAGAGAGATTCTCCGCAACCCACGCAATCCACAATACCCCGAGCCAAGTGGGGAGCTGAAGCCTGGGGAAAGACAGGACTCGAAGCAACGGGCCGGAGTTTTCCCATGGTCATTGCAAAGTGCGCAATCACTTGGGTGGAGTGACGCTTGTGCACATGCCAGGCATACGATGACTTGCACGCTGGCAGCGGACAGAACCTGACGAACAATTGCAGGCGATTGTTACGTGCATGGAGTAGGTTGTCTCGTGGTGGAGATGGAAGTGGAGGTGGAGGTGGGTGGACGAGATGCAGACACATAGCACGGACAGACATGTACAGTAGCGTCAGTACGGACAGTACAGAGTTACAGGCTGTTCGTTCGCAGCGGCGGGCGGAGCATCTCGCAGGAGTGGAAGGAACGGTGGCGGCAAACGGGCAGCAACCAGCCCAAAAGGGCATGTCACCAGAGCGGCGACTGCCTGCCGCGGAAAAAATGGAGTACCTCGTGATGCTCGGCCCAGAGCGGAGCGTTTCGCAGAAACTAGGTCTCCAGTACCTGCGGGCGAGAGGGCCAGACGATAGAGCATGAGAATGAGAATGAGGCTTCCCAAGAATCCAGAGCGTCCAGAGCGCGTCAACGAGGGCAGGGTCTCACACTCAGGCACAGCCGGGTCGAGAGACTTGTGGAGTCGCTGCAATCCAATCCAACATGCAATATATTCCCTCAGGGTCGTCCAACGGCCAGGGAGCAATGGCAGTGATGGGCAGTCGAGAAACAGTGCCAGTGCCTGGTACTGGTACCTGTACCTGTACAGGGCGGTCCAGAAGCACCAGAAAGCAACCCTCGGCAAGAGTCGAGCAGTGCCGACGAGGCGACAGCCTTTGCCTCTCTTAGAACGCTGGACAGCGTGTTGAAGAGCAGTGACAGGGATGCCGGGAGAAATGTAGGCGTGCAAAAGGGAAACGAGAGGCGCTGGCGGTCACATGCAGATTCAGAACGGGGTGAGTCAGCGGTATCATTGGTAAACATCTGGGGCGGCGAGTATTTTATGCTCAGGTGACAGTCGGCGGGTTACAGCGGACGCGCGCTGGGCGGGGAGCAGCGGCCGAATGGACAGCGACGACGGGCAGAGTGACCAGAGTAACTTCAGGAGTGGCCAGCAGCGGCAAAGATGGAGCAAGCTTGTCACATTGTGCTTCGCGTATCAGCGCGCTCAGCTCCAGGCAGACGAGAGACGAGAGTCAAGATGTGCGCTTGCCATGAGACATTGTCGAGATTGAGATTGAGGGCTCGTATGGAAGCAGCGTGTAAACAGCGCGCATCAGACAGCAGACAGCAGACAGCAGACATCAGAGACAGCCAGGCCAGGGCAGGGCGGAGAGCAGCGCTTGCAACCAGGGCCAGCGAGTCAGCCTCTTTCGCCGGGGGTTCTGGAAGGACAGCCCTTTTGGCGCACTGGCCCGGCCGGAATCATGTGCTGCGACGGCCTGCACCAGCGCACCCTCCTCCCCACGCCGAGACGGCGATGCTGTTTGAGCCAACTGCTGGTGGTGCAGGGGGGCTCTTCTGCACGCATGGAGCATGGGGCATGGGTAATGGGACATGGGCAATGGGACAAGGGCCCAGCTGCCACGCGGGCTGCCGATGCGGTTCAGGTCAGCAAGCAGGAGACCGAGGGGGGAGGGGGGGTGGGGAGAAAGAAGGAAAGAAAGGGTGATTGATGGGC